>PYSR01000080.1:0-150439 GCA_003049425.1 Magnaporthiopsis incrustans
CCCTTTTCCCCTTTCACCATCAGGCCAGCTGTTTCCAGTCGACGTCGAGAATGACGCCGTCTTTGCCGAAAATACCGTAGGCGGGAGCAAACCCTTCAATGTATGTGCAACATTGCGGAGCACAACCAAGCTTCCACAAAGGATAATGCCTGGTGGCGCTTCGCACTCATAGCATTCTGTCGAAACATGCTCCGAAGCGCACAACATCGTTTTGTTGAGAAGCTAGCTAGGGACCCACGCTGGGCATCGTCGAGGCATCGGGTTCAAACCTTCTTGGCCCGACGCGTCCGAACAGAAGAAAACGAAATGCAAATTCAACGACTGTTTTCTTTGCGAGCGTCTTTTCTCCTGTCGCTATTATTCGCGAGTGATTTGTAGAAACCGGCCGCCCATAAAATGGCGTTGCCCTGCTCCTTTCGTCTCTCCTCCAGTCCGCCTTTTCTCCCAAGACCAACAACCAGCACAACAAAACACCGAAGCCTGGCAGCCGTCTCCGTCGGCTGGCATGCCGTC
This sequence comes from Magnaporthiopsis incrustans, assembly GCA_003049425.1. NCBI lineage: Eukaryota > Fungi > Ascomycota > Sordariomycetes > Magnaporthales > Magnaporthaceae > Magnaporthiopsis > Magnaporthiopsis incrustans. Next base: position 514 of record PYSR01000080.1, read on the forward strand.
CTTGTCCCTCGTCAACAGTCTGTGTTTTTGTTTTTGGCGTCTGTCTTCCATCCTGGTCTTTCCGGCCAAAGACGTGTTGCTATTGTTTAGCCAGCCCGCTTGACGTTTTATATATTCGTCGTTCCCAACCCCTTGCTCTGCCCAACATCCATCACGCCCCAACCCTCCCTTTTTCTTTTCCGCTGGCCTCTTTTCCCAAGATGGAGAGAGAGAGTCCGGCCCACGACCACCCTCAGCGGCCGTTACAGCACCCGCCGACCAGACGATCGGTCCTGCTCTTCGCGCCCATGAACCCCGTGACTCCCCCGAGCCAGACGACCCTCCAGGACCCCACAACTCCCCCGCCCGCGCCGTCGCCTCCGCGCGACGCCCGCGCCGAGACCATAAAGGCCCTAAGCGAGGAGCTCGCCGCCGTGGCCTCGAGCCTCGAGCAAGTGGCCAACCTCCGCATCTACCGAGGCCCGGCCGGACGCCCGGTTGTTGCGGGCCGCGAGCGCCGCTGGGGAGAGCACACCGTCGATGTGCACGACCTACTCAGCGAGGCCCGCGCCTGGAGCGACAGGGCGGCGGACCTGCTCGAGCAGCTGTCGGCCCGGCCGTCGCCCCCCAGCGTCCGGCCGCACAGGCCTTTGGAGACGGCCTCAGCCCAAGGGCATCCTGACAACGCAACGGCAACGACGACGACGACGACGACGACGACTGTGACATATCCGATACGTGGGCTTAAGCACACAAACCCAACAGCCCGCCGGAGGCCGGCGCCGACTCTCCACGTGGTGGCGCGAGACGGCCGTCCGTCGCTCCCGCCGTCGCCGCCGTGCCGCGCCGTCCCATCCTCCGCCGACTCTACTGCCACCGCCACCGCCCTCCCACGGTCGTCGCCACCCTCGACCAGCTTCCTCATCGACCGTCGTCGTCGTCACCACCATCTCCACCATGACCGGCGACCCCACGACGACGACTACAACAATAACAACAACGAGGCCCGCGGCTGCACAGCCCGGCAGGAGCCGCACTTCTGGATAGTGCACAGCCGCGAGTGCCGCGAGGCGCGGGGGGTCGCCCACGACGACGACCGCCTGCCGCCGCTGCACAACTTCAACTGCTGCGGCTTCGCGTGCGTCGAGTGCCGCGACCGCCGGCGCGCCATGTCCTGGTCGTCGTCGTTGTTGGCGGCGCTGCCGTGCTTCCCGCTGCCGTCGACGGCGGACCATATTACTTGGCCACTGCCGTCGCCCTCGCTCGTGTCGCCGGTGCCGGCGCCAGAGACGCCGGCCACTGCCGCGCCGGGTCCTGAGCCCTCCATCCCCGCGCCTGCGCCTGTCCCTGCCCCCGCCGCCATGGTGCCGTTGGAGCTGAGGCCGAAGGCTGTGAATGCGACGTACCGTAGATGGTAGTGAGCGAGTGGTGGTGCCCGTGGGGTGGATGCTGGGGAGGGGAGGATGCGGAGGGGCTATTCGAATCCCCCCAGTGAGACATTGTTTTGGCTTTTGAGCCTGTCAAATCTTTGGCCTTGTCCATCTTTCCATTTGTCCAACTTTTCCATTTGTCGATACTCTCCTTCTATATACTCTCCTCGTGTCGTCAGAAACATACATATAGCTACTTCTAGGTAGTCGAAAAGAGCAAGACGACGGAGGAAAGGACGGACGCGAACCAATGCCCTGTGATCACTTTTTAGTAGACTGCTATGAGTCTTGGCCTTGTAGGTGTCTCTAATCTCGGATGATTCGTACAACTGTCGCCGTGTTATTTCCACCATCGTGTGAGTGACGGCGCTGTTGTTGGTTGCTGAGTGAAGCTGGGATATGCTGAGAGTGGAGCGGAAAACTCTCCGTTATCTCCTTCCCAATCCACCACGCTCTTCCCGACGGAGCAAGCAAATACGGACCGGATGATTGTGCGGATGGCTGCCCTGCCCAGCTTCGAGAATAAAAAGGCAGTTAGACCATAGTTGAGTGGCCGTAGCAGCACCGGATTCCCAGCTCAAGGCTGAACCGAGACCACCGAGTCTTGCGAACCTCTAGACGTCAGAAACTTGCGTGTATGTCGGCTGCTGTTGATACATATCTGCACGCCGTCAGGCCAACAACGGGCGCCGTCATGCCCGCTCCCACAGCGTTATCAGGCCAGTATCTCCCAACATATTAAGATGTACAAGTCGAAAAAGAGCGCAGGTTTACGTAGGTACACACACAGTCTAACAAGCCCCCGCAGCAACACCACACCCACCCTCCCCACCCTATGGTCACCTCGCCGCCCCGGGCTGGCCGGCCCCAAAGTCGTGCCCGCCATCAAGCTCCGAGTACCCCGCAACAGGGCCCGAGTGCCACGACATTCCCGGGGCCTCAACTCGTGCCATCTGCGGGTGCGGGTGGAGATGCTGCTGCGACGAGGCGGTAACTGGCCGCGAACCAGCCTCGTACGTGTGGCGCGGCGGCGAGCCCGCAGCCGACGACGGCGGGCGCGGGAAGGCCGAGTAGGTGGCGGCGGGGGCCTCGTGCAGCTGCTGGTTCTGGCCCTGGAAGCCCGGGCCAAAGGGTGACGGCGGCACGTGCCCGCCGTACGGCTGCTGCTGCAGGTGGGGGCTGCCTTGCAGCTCCGGTCTGACCATGGTGCTGTACGTCTGATGGCCCTGCATCTCGTGGGCGCCGTTCGCCGGCGGCTGCGGTTGGTAGGCCTGGAACTGTCCGTTTGGGCTGTACGCCGGCGAGGACATGACGGGCGATACGTTCTGCTGCAGGCGGCTCTCGTTGTGAAGCTCGTTCGCCATCGGCGGCGGCAGCGGTGGCGGGGTGAATGCGCTGCTGCCGTGCAGCTGTTGGGGCTGGTGATGTGCCGAGACGGGCGAGATGTTGTCGGCGATGCGCTGCGACCCGTACGTCTTGAGAATGCTAGGACTCGGGCTAGCCGGGGGCAAGTTGGCCGCCGTGATTTGGGCTCCATCCAGCTCGGGCTTGCCGCCGCTGAAGTCCTGATTGGCCGAGGCGGCGCCGGGCTGGACCATGGCGATGTCCTCGGCCGCCTTCTTCCTCCGCCCGTTCCGCATGAGGAAGAAGACGACGATGCCGATCCCGACCAGGAGCGCCACGCCGCCGCCGGCTGCGCCCGCGATGACGCCGACGCTGGCTGACCTCTCCCCAGCGTTCTGGCCGCCCGGTCCCCCGTTCCCGCCACCGCCACCGGGGCCTCCACCTCCACTTCCACCACTTCCGCCTCCACCGCCAGCGCCGCCGGTCTGACCGGGGCCGGGAGGGATGGTGCCGGTTCGAGGAACCGCGTAGGTCTGCTGGATGGACTCGACGACGCCGGTAGCCTTGACCTGGTTCTTGGCAGCGCTGCAGTAGAAGTCGAGCACCGCCAGGGCCGAGGTGATATCTTCGGTGGCCGTGGACGAGCAGTAGTACTTGACACCGGATGTGACGCTGCTCGAGATGGAGCCGAACATGCTCTCCTTGATGCAAACGCACGACGCAAGAGCCTGCACGCCCTCGGGGCAGTAGTTGTTTGCCTGCGACTTCACGGCATACGACACGGCGCTCTGGGCGCATGGGGCCATTGACCTGCAGTAAACAAGAGGCCAGAATGCCGTCCTAGTCAGCGAAGCGTCTCTGGTCTGTTTGCCCAACGCAAGGACGGGCAGCAGGGAGGGCATACGAGAACTGCGGCAGGGCCGTGATGTAGTAGGACATGTCCCCCGGCGGCGGCGAGGGCTGTGGGAAGTTGGAGATGCCGGATATGGCCATGTTGCAGTAGGCGGCAAACATGGCCTGGGCCGAGGTCACGTCGGCCATGTGCGAGGTGCAGCTGTACCGGACCGACGAGTTGATGATCTGGCTGATCTTGAGCGAGTTCTGGTTCTTCATGCACGCGCACGTCGCCAGGTTGCTGGCCTCGGGCGGGCAGTAGTAGTTGGTCATGCTCTGCACCGCGTACTCGAGCGCCCCCTTGGCGCAGCGCGCAAGGTTCTGGAACTCGGGCACGTCCGAGATGTAGTTCGTCACCGTGATGGACGGCGGCGCGAAGGTGGGCATCGCGTTCTGGTTGCAGTATGCCGACAGCACGGTCGCGGCCGACGCCTGATCATCGGTGGCGGTTGAGCCGCACGAGTAGCTGACCGAGGACGAGATGCTTGTTGCGATGCCGGCGAGGTTGTTGTTCTGCACCATTCACAGGTTCAGCTACCGCTCACTGCTTCCCACCGCCCGTATCGGCACCACACCCTTGTCCTGTTATATTCACCTTTGTGCAGACGCAGCCCTGGAGATCCGTGACTGCTTGCGGGCAGTTTGTCCTCGTCTGGCCCATGACGTGATAGCTGATTGCTGATGCAGCACATGGCGCCTGAATGTGAGTTGAGTGGTTAGCAACGGCCCCAAAGGACTCACGAACGAGCAAGTCGGAGCGGATCCCATACCAGACTGGAGAAAAGAGCCAGGTCTGTCACGTAGACAACACTCTGTCCTGACGCCGCCAAGGCGAGGAGCAGGAGCGCCAAAGGCGTCGCTCTCACACGCGACCCCGACATGGCGACGGGAAGCCGTCCAACAAGGTCGGCGGCAGCGAGCGATAAAAGAAATAAAAATAATAATAGAAAAAAAAATGTGCGTTGCGCTGAAATAGAAGAGAAAACAAAAACGAGCGTAAGGGCGAAACCAACAAAAGACACACACAGTGTCGAAGCAAGTGATCTCCAAGGGTGGAAAAGAAGGAGGGTTGGCGCCGCGACAAAAGAGAAGAGAGGAAGAAGATAGCAGAGGGAGAAAAAAAAAAGGTAAGAAACCCATTTCGAATGGCGGCAATCTCGTCGTGCCCCTAACAGCCTTAGCCTTTCAGCCCAAGCAGAAATCGGACAACGGCTGGATCCCCCCATAGCGGCTTCACGGAAGGCGGGTAGGTATGTAGGACAGAGGCCAAGACGCGTAAATCCTGGCATAGCGCCAAACCACCCCTGACAGCTGAACTTTTCCGGCCTCCTGATTTGCCCAATGGCGGCCTAGCTGAAATCCTACTCGGCAAACGGTGTGGGCAGATTCACTTCGCGCTGGAGAGACAATGTCATGCGGCACCCTTTATCTGCGATTTTGGAATGGGGGAGGAAGGAATGAGGGTCGGCTGGGCTGAGGAGGGGGAGGGAAGAAGGCGGGGCTGCTGCAGTGCCGCAAACACATAGCAGGCCGTGCTCGTGCAACCAGGCGCTTCGAGCAAAGGGAAAAAGAGCACGAGTCCATCACCTGTTTGTCAATGGTGAGCCGTCGGTAGTTTAGATCGTTTATAGGCTGGTCGATTGGCCGAAAATGGCGTTGCTATTCGAGCCGCGCCAGATGAACCCAAACGCCCTGCCGGCCACGGACGGTCGCCGGAGCATCTGGAGACGGGGAGAAGACACGCCGATTGCGTGCGCAGCAAGGTTGAAACCAAGGCAGGAACGAAACCCTTGTTCGTGAGGGTATTCCCAAGCATCACGGACGATTCTGCCGCCGATCAGGAAAGGTCCAGGGGGAGGGCGCGGAAATGACCTAGGGGCTGAGAAAACGCCACAAAAGGCCGGGACGCAGGGGGTCGGGTAAGGGATCCCGCGAATCAGAGCGGGCTGTGTGCTAAAATGGGAAACCCCCAGAAAACAAAAAAGCAACGGCGCGTTTTTTTGCTTCTTATCCGTCGACTGAAGCGAGATGCCGATGCACGGGGCGCTCATTTGTCAGATATCAATGCCATGCCGAGCTCCGTGTCTGGACGGGCGTGGTTGTCTGACGCAGAGAGCAGCCCTATCGGCACGTGCTCGCCCATCGCCATGTTTCCCGTGGCGGCTTCGAAGGCCGCCCTGCGGATCTGCAGTGCTGTATCTGATGCCGCCGACTCCTGCGAGTCTTCCTGGCTGGCCCTGTCGTCATTCCCCATAATCAGACCGGTCCTGCTATAGGCGCTCCCGGCATATTCGGCAAAGTTGCGCTTGCGGGCTGGCGGAGCCGAGACGGCCTCGGGCGCGTGTGTGGCGCCCCCGCCACCATCTAGCAGCACCCCGGTGCTCGAGGGCACAAATACAGGTGTACCGGCTCCGTCCGACGTCCGCGTCACTTGGGTCTCCTGGGTCTCAGACTGCTTGACCTGCCGTCTGGAAGCCAGCTTTGCCAGCCGAGCATCGTACTCGAACACCTCTCCCGAGCAGCAGTGGCCGAACAGGCGTCTAATGCTGATGCCTGAAATTCAACATCGGGTCAGTCTCACACCTTTGATAACAAGCAAGATTTCCACCAGCCCAGAGTGGCAGCGACACACCATGCTTGATCCACTCCAACGGATGGACAGTGCACGGCCAGACGTCTTTTGGCTTGAACGTCTTGACCAGATGGCAGAGCTCCGGATACGAAGAATGCCGAGAGTACGGGAAGGTGATTGTCTTTGGGAGCGGCTGGGTGCTGCCGATTGTGTCGCTGGCATTCTGCACCCATACCGACGATTTCACACTCTTTTCCAGAGCCCTAGCGAGGTCCGCCTGGTTCTTGTCGTCAAACGAGGCAATTTCAATGTCCAGGTTGGCGTTGCGTCCAGTGGCGAGGGATATCTCGACAAGCTCCGTCATCTTGGCCTTCGCTTCTTCCGAGATGCCGGCACTTTCCGATAACCTGGATGCAGATCCTGTTAGTGCTTTCCCAGATTCCCGTCACGGGTAGGCGCTTATCGTACGCGTCCAGAAACCCCTGCACAGAGGCAACGTCAAGCTCGGCCTCGCGCTCCAGATCATCCCAGCCGCCACCGACGCCAGCCTCGGCGACATCGCTGCCATCCGCAAGGCGGGCTATGACGGGCACGATATGGACAACCTGCGGGTTGCGCACAGTGGCGCACTGATTCCCCCTCTCGCAGCTGTGAAGCCGCACAGTCACGTCGTCAGTGAGGCAGCCGGGGTGTGGGGTATTTCCGCACATAAAGCCAGCCAAAGCCGGGACTTCTGGTCCCATGTGGAACTGCGTCATGTTTCGGTCCTTGGGGTCCTTGCATGCCAAGGACCTGTAGAGGCCCAGCTTGTAGCTATCGACGTGGATCTATGATTGGGCCATGAGATGTCAGAACCGTGTGGCGTCGACAAAAGCGGGCACATGTCTAACCTGGGACCGCAAGGCCTTGGAAAGCGCAATCCAAACAGCCTCGTATCTGGCATAGAAGTCAACAACAGCTTCAGCCAGTGGGAAAATAAATAGGTACTCACCCAAAAGTCCAGGCTCGAAAATGAAAAACCGTATCGTCTGGATACTGAGCTACTTTTCTAAGCAGCTCCTGTATACCCTCTGCCTTTGGCGGGAACTCAGTGTCGTCGATGAACGAAGTGTCCAGGTATATCCTGTCCAACGTCTTTATCCCGCACGAGTACTCTAGAAAACACGGACTTCGGGCGATGGAGTTGACGTGCCAAGGCTCGCTCCGGATATCTCCTACAGGGCGGTAAGCATGAGGCGGCGCCCGATGAACGAACTGACCAGATCCAAAGCCAAATACGTCGACCTACCTGTGTAAACGACCGCTTTCCCGTCACCCTCAAAGAGAAACATGACGGCGCCGGTGCAGTGGTTCGCGTCAAAGAGCGTCACGCGCAGGCTCCTCTCGGGCTCCGGCTCGATGGTCGTGGGAGTCTCGAGCGGGATGGGCTTGAGGAGAGTTTTGAGATGCTTGTAGGTCTGGACCCTGGCCTCCAGGATGCCCTTTGCGTAATTGATACGGCAGGGGTATCTCTCCAGCCGCAGGAGCAGCTCCCTGGTCGGGGCTGAGCAGTAGATGCTGTGGAGGGGATTTGGTTAGTGAAATGTTTGTGTCTTATTTGTCACTTCTCTCTGGCCTGAACAAACAGCCTTACAAAGGGGAGCGGAGAGACTCGAGCCCGGCTAGGTGGTCGCTGTGCACATGGCTGAGGAAGCAAGCCAGGGGCGGGCGTTTGCTGGGGTCTCGGCGAAAGAAATCGACTAGCCGGACGGAAGTGTCGTGCGTCAGCTGCTGCGAGATGGGCCGCTGCAGGGCAGGGATACTCACCTCGAATATCAGGGAATTCTCTGATTATCCCGTCGAAGGTCGACATGTTGACAGCCGCCGGTTGTTATTCCTCTCTTTTTCTTGTCTGTACCGCTTTTTTGCACGCGGTTTTCGGTTGCCTCTCGGAGTCTGTGAGGTGAGTCGGAAGTGAAGCGCGAGGCACAGCCGCGACAGAAAAATCACGGCTGGTGCCTGGAGAAATGCGGTGCTACACAGCACAGCACATGAGAAACAGCTCCCGGAGCAACGAACCCGTGGAGATGGCCGAGTTTTTGCATGCATTGACCAAATACAAAATGGGAAAAGGTTAGGGAGGAAGGCGAAGTGATCATTTCTTTGACGTCCTTCCAACTCCCACGTGGGGCGTCCCACGCTCGGTAATGCAGGCAACGAAGGAAGGAGAGCTGTGCTCACAACTCAGATCACCATAAGCGACCAATTTCGCCTAGAAGTTTGGACAGTGACAGACAGGCAACCCCAAAATGAAGCCTCCATGCCCAAGCGCCGGAAAAATCTAGATATAAACAAATGATAAAAAAAAAACCGCAAGCCTACATGCGAAGAGAGCATTGGCATTGAAATATTCTATTCGTACAGCGAACCAATAACTACCCTAGAGCGCTTATACCGTCCCCTTCCGCCTCCTGATCTGTATCTTGACGTCGAGAGGCGGCACAATCGTCTGCCCGATCCATATTGGCTTTGGCCGATCTGTCAGAGGTTTGATGTCGTACTTGAGGAGCATGTGGGCGAGCATCATCTTCATCTCGTGCGCCACAAAGAAGCGGCCGGGGCTGTGTTGCAGCAAGCAAGCCGCGTTAGCATTCAAAACGTTGGTGGCATACAAAAAAAAAAAAAAAAAAAAAGTGGCATTTTGTGCTTGCTTAAAAGGGGGAACCCGCAACCTACCAAGCATGCCTGCCGTGGCCAAAAGCCAGGTGGTTGTCGCCCGTGGTGACCATGCCCAGCTTCTTGAGCTGCAGCCACTCGTCCACGTCCTTGGCCTCGGCGGGGCGGGCGTCGAACTCCTCGCGCGGGCGCGAGAACCTGAAGGCGTCGTACCGGTACGGCTCCTCGTAGGCGTCGCCGTCGTGCTGCACGCCGTCGAGGTTGAGCATCAGGTAGCTCCCCTGGGGCACGTGCCAGCCCTCGGCCGGGTTCGTGATGCCCTCGGGCGCCACGACCTTGCGCTTGGTCAGCGAGGTCGCGAAAGTGCTGACGCGCTGGCTCTCGCGGATGGCGCTGTCGGCGCGGTACATGCGCCAGAGCTCGTCCTTGGTCCAGCGCCCGTCGCAGCCGGCCAGCAGCCGCGCCGCCTCGTCGCGCAGGCCGTCCAGCACGCCGTCGGCCGGGTCCGTGGTCAGCAGGTCCAGCATCAGGAAGTGGCCGGTGATGACGGTGGTGTGGATGGCGGCGAACTCGATGGGGACCAGCCGCTTCGAGATGGCGACCGGGTTGAGCTCCTCCTCGCGGCCCTCGCTGCGCGCCATGCGGATGGCCCAGGTGAAGAAGTCCTCGGGCGGCTCCCAGTGTTCCAGCTCCGGGTCGCCGCCGGCCTCCTTGCGCGCCATCATGTCGAGCCGCCGCTGGATGATGGGCTCCAGCACGCGGAAGCCCTTGCGGTAGTGCCACCAGTTGCGCACCGCGATCATGCGCCCGACTATGGGCTGCAGCGTCTTGGGCACCATGTTGAGGATGAAGCTGTTGACCACGACCACGTCGGCAAAGTCGACCATGCTCTTGAGGAAGCCGGCGTCCCTGCACGCCTCGGTGCCCACCAGCAGGTGGTTCGTGGTCCGGGGCACGATCTTCAGCCACGTCTCCCACAGGTTCAGCGACGTCCAGTTCTCCGTGTCCTTGCCGAAGGCGTCGTCGATGGCGGCCTCCACCTCGTCCTGGAGCGACGGTATGAGCTCGTTCAGGTGGCGCGAGAAGTTTCGGTGGGCGACGCGGATGTGGAAGGCGTCGGTGGCGTACTGGCGGCCCAGGAACTGATACTCGCTGTACATGACATCGCTCTGCGCGTGGGCCGACGACAGGATCCGGTCGGGCAGCTCGAGCATCCAGGCCGTCTGCGAGGGAGGGACGACGACCTCTTGGGGCCGCGAGGCCGCCGACGGCACGACGAAGGCTCGGCCGTTTTTAGAATACTGCGAGTTGGCAAGCAAATCAAGGCAGAACACGGTCAGCAGCCACTCACGAGGCACGCGATGTGGTAACGGCGGGAGGCCACCGTTTTGCTCACCTTCTTGTAGCCGCTGTCCACCCACTCTGGAAAATGGAATACATAGCCCAGCCAATTCCTCACCGTCGCGATCATGCCAGACCCATGGCCGACGCGGGGTATCGACTTGGGGTATCTCGGCAGCTGGGCGATGTCGATTATGAAGGAGACCACGATGAAGGCGAGGACGGCGCCGACGACTCTTGCGATGGTGATGCGGCCGAGCAGCTCGACCAAGATGTTGTCGCCCACCATATTTGAACAGAACTGCTGCTCGAGAAATTATGGACGTGGTCGCTGCCGAGAGGGGAAATTAAGTTCGAGGCTTGGCGACGACGAGAAAAGAAGAGAAGGAAGCGAAAAGGAGGAAGGGCACAAAAGAAAATCCCACACCGAATCCAGCGGTGTCCCAAGACGCCTGCAATCTGTCAAACAGAAAATTGGGAATGGTGACGGCAGACCAAACCCGACGCCCATTCCAGTCCCGGATGGCAGAAACGCAAAACGCACGGGGCCCGGCTTGGTCAAACAAGGGGCATGCATGGGGCGGGTCGCGGCGGCTACGAAAGTAGATCCCCAAGCCACACGCACACTGCCCTGCAGGGATGTCTTCTATTTTATCTTGGATCATGTTTTAAGCTTTAGTGTGCTAGAGGCGGGGAGTGCGATGAGCTCAGCGTCTTGGTTCTCTGGCCCGGGTGCGAGTTCTGTGCTAGCAGCATTATTTGGCCCTGAAAAACATCTTTTGAGGCTATTCCGGGCATCGCGTGTACCATCCGTCAGGTATTTATTGTGTGGTGGGACAACATGAACGTTGTGTCCATCCTTTTTTTTTTCGGGCAAAATGAAGCTGGGGGTGGCTGACAATCATCAGTCGGCATTTGTGAGACGTGGCATGTGGCGCAAGAGGCGAGGCGCCTTAAATTTCAATCCTCTGCATCGCCAGCAGCGAGTTTGTTTCCAGAGGGGCTCCAATTTCTCCCATATCCGCATCTGTGACCGGAATCGGCAGCGGCACTGCCAGCGGAACGATCGCCTTCCATCGGTCGGCTGCAGGGCGCAAGCATCAGTCCACCTCGAGGCCCCAAGCGAACCCCAATCAGGAGCCTCGCGGCTAATCATGGTGGTATTTGCTGCAGGGTCCCGGGACGGGACGAGGGCGCCCGTCATCAATCGAATCGGGCTGAACATTTGCCGAAGCAATCGCGACTTGTATAGGTAGGTACTGCCGGCCACACTAATATGTACATGCTCTTCAAGGTTGCCTCAGCCATTGGAGGCTTGTAGTCGACCCGCAGCAACACCCAAAGAAATTTGACCACGCTTCGCCTCTATGCCTCGCTGCTACTCTCCACAGCCGCAGGCTTCGCCTCGGCATCAAACGAGAGCCGGACAAGACGGCCCATGGTCGGCACCGGCCCGGCCGTCATCCAAAGGAGGAACCGGTTCCACCAGTCCATCTTGTCCGTATTCGGCAGCCTCGCCCATATCAGATCGTCCTTTACCTTCAAAGCAGGATGGCACTGGGCCACCTCGCGCCCGCTGTCGATGCCCCAGGTGAACGTTGCGTTGACGGCCTTGACGGCGCTGAAGATATTGAATCCTTGGACTCCATTCGAATGTCAATACGACTCGCCGACCGCCGAGGACTTCCGACGAAAACTCACGCTGCCACCAGACTACATTGCTGCCAATGCAGTCGACCACCACCTCGCCGCCCACGCCCCGGAGGCGCTCCGTCAGGTCGTGGAACATGAACTTGCCCCCCTCGGGATCGAGGTAGAAGGCCAGGCCCTCGGATATCAGCAGCGTCGGCCGGTCGGCGGGGATCGACTGCTGCCAGTCGCGGTCTAGGACCGACGACGCCGTCAGCGTGTAGCTGCCGCCCGTCTCGGTCGACGCACGCGGCTTGGGCAGCAGCTTCTTGCGCAGCGGCACCACGTCGGGCAGGTCCACGTCGATCCACCGCACCTTGTCGGGCAGGCAGCCGCCGTTGGCGTCCATGAACCTGTATACTCGGCCGTCGAGGCCGCAAGCGAGGTCTTTTTTTGGGTTTTTTTTTTTTTTTCGTTTAAGTGTATGTTCCTCTCTGATTAGCGTTGCCATACTCGTGCTGGCTCTTGCCGTAACCAACTCCCCAACCCCTTGCCTCCAGAACTTACGGACGATAGTTGCCCCCGTCTCCTTGTGCTTTTCGAGGAAGCTGGCGGTCCACATGTCCATCTGGTTCCCCCGCAAGCTCATTAGGTAGCAGAAGAACTTGGTGAAGCGGAACCGGCTCCAGTCCCAGTCGATCTGGTCCACCACGTAGGCCGCCCACCGGTCCCCGAACACGGGCGGCGAGTAGCCCGCGTCGGTGTATCGTGCCCACAGCGTCGCCAGCAGCGTGCCCTGCGTGCCCTCGAGCGTCACCTTGGTCTTGCTCTTGGGCGGCGGCATCGCCGACGACTCGGTCGACTCGACGGGCGCCTTGCGGGTGGGAGAGTCCATGTTTCCAATGGACGGATTGGGAAACGGGCGTGTCTTTACGGCTCGAGATGCTTTTTGCTTCTTCTTTTTCCAAAGTCGCGGCTACAGAGCAAAACGTGGCAAAACCAAACCGAAAAAGAAAAGGAGGAACCGTTTCAGGACGCAGAAGGAGAAGGTCTTTCGAGCAGATGATGAGGACGTCGGCAAGCCGACAACTGCCTGGAGCGTGTGCCGTGATCGTCGTCCGACCCCTGCTAAACCTTGGCCATATGAGATTGGCTCCGCCCGTGACGAATCATCCCAACTTTCTTATTGTTCTAGCGCAGTCCACGATGATATTGGTGCGGGCCGTGCTGGGTATTCCCAGTGCACCACCCTTCTGGATTGTGGTCTATTGCCGGCCTGGAGTTTAAGCACCGGCGGCATGCCCGGAAACTCTACCTGCTGTCAGTGGTGACCCGTAGTGGAGCTGGGTTCGGCGTCCTATTGCTGCTGGTGGCTACCTACCGACAAGGCTGCCGTGTTTTCGGTGCGGCCGCCTATCTGGTCTCCGGATTAGCCATCGGGTGACAGACCTATAGAACTCGCCGAAGATCCGTTCAAGTCCCCAAGAATGCACGGGAAGACCACATGGACCGAATTTACGTTCGTTTTTTTTGTTTCTTTTTTTATCAGCCTTCCGGACATCCGATGTGGCTGCCAGTGATCGCTGTTAAGAAAAGAAAAGCAAAGAAGAAGTATCGTCTCAAGTCGGCCGCACGAGTTGTTACAGATTCCGTCCGACCCCTTCTTCTGTGAGTCTCGCCGCTGGCAACGGTCTGCAAGCGCGCTGCAGTGCCGAGCCATCGAGCGGCGCCCAGTCCGAGCGTTCTGGTCACCATGTGCTGTGCGGCCAACCCAACGTCACTTGCAGCATGCGAGTTGGGCCGGGGACTTCGCGTTAGCTGTCGATAACGTAGGCGCGTTCTGCTGACTGTTCCGCTCGGTTGGAATTCCGCGTGTAAGCGGTGACGAAGTATCATCGTCCAGAAGGTTGTGCCTGCTGCCAGGAGGCCTCGGGCTTAATTGTGGTCAAATGGTGCGAGCCGCCAAGGAAATAGCCAATACGTCCATGTCGGATAAGCAGATGGTCCGGATAACAGTCGGGACATGAGGAGATGCAGGCCGAGGGCAGGGGGCTCCTCTCCATATGCAAGATAGCTCTCGTCCCGAGGTACCGAGGACACATTGGCGGCTGCTATGGTCCAGACTATGACCAATTGCGGACCACAGAGCAGCTTGACAGAACGACAAGCTGAGGATTATACGCGCCAGAGTGCGGGCTTGTCTGATCTCACTTGAGTTGGACTTGCGGGCTAGGAAGTGCTGAGTTGACCCTCCCCAGCAGCCTCGGTCCGGCTCAACTCGGTCGGCAGGTACGCATACCCTGGCTTCGAGTTCAGTCAAGTTTGTTTAACTTCGCATACCAATGGCAGGGCAGACTTGTTGGGGCGGATAAAACAGTTCGTACGGACGGATGGTCAAACGTTTGGACTAGAACTGCTCGCACACATTGTCTACCGCATCCGACACCACGGAAACATTCAGCCGATGTACCGGCAGAGGCCGCCAGACAATACCTCAACAAAAAAAAGCATCAAACAGCAAATGCCAGGCCTCCACTACTGATGGCTTAAGCGGCTCGAGGACGGCTGAGAACCCGACTGGCTAGCCAGGCTTCCTCGAGTGGAGGTGGAGTGAGAAGCGTGGTGGCCGTGTCCGTAGATCCTCTCCCGGTCGATAACGGCCTCGAGCATGGCCACGTCGTCGACCTCGCCCTGGAGTGAGACGGGCGGGCCGGGCCTGAGATAAAAGGGCCTGTCGAACTCGGCGGGGAAGAAGCCGGCGTACTCCCAGTCGATGATGGCCTTGATCCTCAGGGTGTAAGGGTCGACGATGATGTTGTTGGCCGAGAGGTCGTTGTGGCAAAAGACGAGGCTCTCCTCGTTGCGGCGGCGCATGAGCCAGGGGTGGCCCTTGGACTTGCGCATGACGCGGTAGGGCGGCAGGACCAGGCCGTCGGGCCCGCCCCAGACGGCCGACGTCAGCTCCTTGAGGGCGGCGATGTGGCGCTCCAGCTCGGGCACCACCATCTTCTGCTGGGCCGGCTCGAGCTGGCCCAGGGCCACGCCGTCGACGAACTCGGTGATGAGGTAGGCGGCGCCGTCGTCCTCGAAGCAGGCGTGCAGGCGCGGCACGGGGATTTCCGTGTGCTCGGCCACGAAGCGCAGGCAGGCGCCCTCGTTGAGTATGCGCTCCGTGTTGAACTTGGGCACGAACATGAAGCCGCCGTGCTTCTGCCACTCGGTCGGCCTGAGGCTCCGCTTGATCCACGTGTTGCCATACCGGTACTGTCGAAACAATAAGAACAAAAAAGCCCTGGCTTGTTATTGTTTGGTCTTCCCCCGGGAGGGTGGAGGATGAATGACGTGGTAGGGCAACATGCGGCCAAGACATGGGAGGCACTCACGTATTTCCTTTCTGGGGTGACGGATATGCAGTGCTGCTCCCGCTTGGCGTTGAGCTCGTGGTTGGTGGGAGCCCCCATTCCGACGGCGATCTGCGGCGGCCGCAAGCCAGACTTGCTGTGGGTTGTATTTTCTTTGCTCTTCTAGGACTGGAACTGTTGCTCGTCGCGCTTCGGGCATCTGGTGGGGGATGGAGTCCACGGCCCGGGGTGGTATATCATCTTGGTTAAAACATGTCCTGAGAGGCCGCCTCCCCTGATGGCACCGGGCCCTACTCGTATCAATTCATCGCACGGGGCTGCCGGGAAAAGGGGTCGAGCGGGTGGTTGAATTCTATGTCATAGGCTGCTTCTTTGACGGCGCCGGCTCCAGCCATCGGAACCTTATCCGCCCCTGAGGTGGCTTCGACAAACCTCACCCGCAACTTTCCCGCCGTCACCTGTCTTTCTCTCGTTTGGGCGTTTAGTATCTTTTTCGGTACCTTCAGTGGTGGAAAGGTAGACAGGCGGTGATAGCAGTGTTTTTGAGAAAGCAAAAAGGCAGAGAACAGAACAGTCAACTCCGAAAAGCTGGTCTAGCGAGTAGAAGAATGTCCCCAGCCTGTCGCTGGTCGTGTTGGCGGCATCGGGCAAAGGGGTGCTGAATACTACCTAGATACCCAAGTCGCCACAGCTCGTCCACAATCACCATGCTCATGGCTCACACCTCTGGCCGGGCGGGGGCGGTCCTCAACCTTCTCGTCCTAGCGTGCTTGGTGGCGTTTGCTTTTGCGATCCCACCAAATGGCACTGTCAACCCTCCTGCCAAGGGCAATGGGGCTTGCCCAGAAATTATTGGTGGCCACGGCCGCGGCCACGGCCAAGCAGCGCTCCAGGCCACCGAGATAGGCAAGTCAAAACCGGCTCGAGGATGCGGGCTACGCCTTCTGGGCGGAGACGGGCTCTCAACATTGACCACCCTAACACAGAGTGTCTGAGAAGAGCGCACGTGCGGCGGCTACGATACCGCCGACAAGGCCAACTCGAAGCTGCTCGCCGACTACTGGCGCAAATGGACCAGCGAGTACCGCGACGGGCGGTGCCCCGTGCCGGCGCGCACATGCCGGCGCTTCGCGTGCTGGAACACGAGCGGGCTCTACCTCTGCAACGACAACGACCACGCCATCGACGTGCAGTGTGGCGACGGCTTCGACCGGTTCGCCAAGCTCATCGCCTACGGCTGCTGCCGAAAGGACCGCCTCCTGAGCCCCGGCGGGTCGGGCCAGATCGTCACAGACCACGGCTACAGGGTCATCGTCGCCTACGCAAACTGTCGCCACGGCCGCGACGACGACGTGCCCGGCGCTGGTGGGCAAAACCCAAACGGAAAATGCAGAACCGGTACCCCCGATGGCGCGCCGTGCGACTCTGGCTCTGAGAAGAACTGCGCGATACGGAAGAGGGTCTGGAACCGGTTGGTGGGGGGTTATTATTAGGTGGCGGCGTGGGAGGCATCTGATTGATGTTCGGGATAGAGAGTCCAGAGAACGGTGATGGTCGTCACGGGCTTCCCGCAGGATCGACCGGGTGGCGTCCGGTCATTCAGACTGTGCTGTTTTGATTCGAACCACCTAGCGCGTTTGGCGTTTGGCCCGTCGCAAAACAAACTTGACCCTATTTGTCGTGTTTCTAGGCGGGCTCCCCGCAGACCGTGCCCGCCCCGCCTTGGGGAAGGCCGTGGATTTCTCCACTTTCCAACTCAGGCAACAACTTATGGCCCGTGCCCTCGCCGCTTAATCATGTCCCTGCTGTTTTTCTCTTTCTGTCGGTCACCTGAACTTCCCCAAAAAAACATGCCTTTCACATCACCCCTTTGCTTATTTGAACCACATCCGCCCCCTTCCTGTCCAAATCTGCTGATGAGCCGATTATGCCTGCCTGTGGCGAGGTGCACCCTTTGTGACGCGACCACGACGGCCTCCTGCTGTGCTGCGTGCCCCTCTGCAGTGCTTGCATTACCCGACTGTGCTGCCAGGCTGTCGCACTAGCGTTGACCTCCAATCATTTCTAGCTCAAAGCTTACATAAATACGGCACCCCGCCCCCTCTCGCCCAGGCCGGCAGCCATGGCTCAGCGGGCGCTGCCGGCGGTGGGCCTGATATTTTGGCCTGTTTCAGCGCGCCAGGTTTCTTGTTTTTCTCCTTCATCTCTCGGTCCCCTTCCTCGACACCGAGCTCCCTCCCTGTCTAGGTCCAGGCCTGAGCTAGCACTTGTCAAGGCGAGAATGATGTCCAGCGGGGATCAGCTACATCCTTGCCCAACGCTATTGGGAAGGCTGATCGGCTGCCATCCCTTCTTGGGGTAGGTATTTTTGACACATTGGCGCCAACCACGTCATGCACCCTCTCCCTGACACGAGCTGCACTCCTGCAGTTTTGTCACAAACCCGTACCCCCTGCCTCGTCCCCGAATACGGGTGTGTGGACTCGTTTCTGCGCTCTCATGGGCTTGTTTTTGCCAGCAAGGTCTAGATTCGGTTCCGCGTTCTGGTGTCGGGTCTACCCTTGGACTTTTCCGGAATAGTGCACTGAGTGGGTGTACAGCATTTCGTGCCGTCGGCCATGTCCCTTGTGTCGCCCAGCAAAGCCATGCATCATGGGCACTCTATCCTGAACACCATAAGCACATGTCAACGAAGGCCCACTACTACCTCCCCATCCCGTGTGCTTCTCGCAATCTCCAGTGGGAGGTGGTGTTGGGAAGAGGAAAAACACGAGGGAGGACAAAAGAATGTCGCCTGACAACCTCGAGGGCTTTTTTCGTTTCACGTTTCAGGGGCTGCTCCCTCCTCAAATAGCACCGCGGTATCGTTATCACTCGCTAGCGCAGCTGTGTGCGAGCTGCCTTGCCTTAGCTGGTGCGCCGACGGCTGTGCATCCCCACCGCCCAGGAGGCCTGGCGCAAGCCTCGACTGCGTTGTTGTGGCATTGGCATCCAATCGCAGCCTTGCTGCGGTACCTGTTCCCGCGCCTGTTGGCTGTCACTGAGAAGCTACGTCGGACTCGGACTGGCATGGCCAATAAAAGTAGTCTTACTCCCTGTCCCACAAACCACGAGATGTTACTAGTCTGTTTTCATCCCTAGCTGAGGCTCTCCACCGGCTCGCCCCTCCCTTTTGAGCTCATAAAGTGGTAGTCGTGGGCTTACGCATAAACACCTTTTGTTTTCTGGCTATTTGTTCTGCCAGCCGGGCCTCCTACTAGAACGAAACAATCGGTGGGTGCGATCGAGCGCCGACTATAGTTCGACATAGTCGCGATGTCGACTTCTCACGCTGTGGCATACAGTGGGCATGGCCTCCGTGAGAACGCCATGTCTCTCGGGAAATCGCCCCTTTTGGGCGGCCCAGGGCACAACAAGAGATATGGCGTCCTCGTCGAGACGGAGCCCGACGCCGACCCTGCCGACATGCGAAGAGGCGCGGCCAAAAGTTGGCACTGGGGCCAAAGTTGGAAGCACTTTGTTGCCGAGACGTTCAACAACAACCCCAAGCACGCAACACAACCGCCCCTCCCCATATTGCCTGCTGCGACCGGCCAGGCTTCCATGGGCGATGTCGGTTCCCGGAAGGCATCCCTGGCAAGATCCAACGCTGTCCACAGACCCAGGTCCCGCAACACGTCGTCGATACTTGGCATTCCCGGTCAAGCGGAAAGGCCACCGTACGCGCGAGACCCAGACAGCCCGACTCCATCGATGACGTCTGGCGAGAGCAACGCCGATACCCCAGTCGATTCTCCCCTGTCACAACGTGGTGATCACTTTGAAGCCCGCCGGCCGTCTTGGGAGTTTGACGAACCGTATTTCCGGCCAGAGGCCGACGATCTGAAGCCACTTCCAGCTGTCTCACACGATCCAGGGGATGCGGTGGATGTGACGGGCAGGATGGCCTCACCTGTTCAGGCTGGGGCGGAGACAACTTGGCCAGACACTTTTGACGAAACCAATAGGATAACCAAGGCTGCAGTCGACCCCAGTACCCCAACTGCGGACAGTTCTGTCGAAGAGCTGCTGGCAAGGATAAGGACCTTAGAAGCCGAGCTCAGAGAGAAGAATAACAGCTTGGCAAGAAAAGACGCGCTGGTAGATGAGATGTTGGACAGCTTGAGGCCGACGGACCGGACTGGAGGAGGAAGCGATGAGCCGCTGGCGATGGCTGCAAGAGTGGGCAGTCGGATGAACGAGGCGAACTCGTTCCTCAAGTCCATCGACGGCGCGCTCACACAGCGCAACATCCTGATGCTGAAGTACGTCCAGCGCCAGGGGGATACCGCTGCGCCGGCTTCAGCAGCAGCATCAGAACCGGCATCATCTCATGTCGCTCCGGCCGTGGTCGGCATACCGCCATCCGCCGACCTCGACTCCGCCATGAGCCTTGCCCAGGCCGCTGAATATGCAGCGAATCTCGACATGCGACCAACACTTGGAACCTCGGGCACGCTCTCGGTCAAGCTTTGCAGAATATGCCGCATACCCAAGTTCCTCAACGCGCCCATCTATCCTTGGCTGTTTTCATCATCGCCGTCGGCCTTAAAGCACGGCAGGCAGACGGTATCCCCACTTAACGAGTTCTTCTCAGCCACCGGGGTCACGACGTGCTGCGCGAAAGCCGTTTGCAAAAAGTGCCACGTTGCAGGGCTCGTCGCCGGCGCCGCGACCGACTGGTGGCACAACCTCGGACCCGAGCGGCAACCGCTGGACGGAAGTCTGGACTGGTTGCGGTGCCCGATGCCCACCTGCTCAAGGCCGCTCGGCCAGCAGCAGCAGCAGCAGCAGCAACTTCCACCGAGCGGGCCTCCATACACCCTCGGTGCCCTCATCGCCTCCCGCCTCTCTGCACTGGGGGGCACCGACCTCACGATGCACGTGTTCCGGTTCGAGAGGGCATGCAAGCTCCGTGCCGCGCTCGAGAACCTCACACCCCGGCCCACCCCGGAGGCCCTCACCCTCGCGGCCAGGCTCCACGCCGAGCTCGTCAGGCGGGGGCGGATGCGTCACCTCTTCAGCACAAGCATCGGAGAAGCCGACATGGCGCCCCGGATCCTCCCTGTCGACTCGGAAGACGGCGGCCGCACCACGCTGAGAGTGCCCATCTTCACGGGCTTCCTCGTCAGCCCCTCGACGCCGCGGGAGAGCCTGTGCTCGGCGGCGGCGGGGGGTCCCATGCGCTACACGACGCGCGACTGCAGCATCTGCTGCGAGTCGGTGCGCGACGCGGCCGACGGCACGCCCCGCGACGAGGCGCTCTGGGCCGCCGCGGCGTCCGCCTTCCCAGGCTCCTGGTCCGTCTCGGCCCGCGCCTTCCCCACGGCCGCCGTGCTGCCCACCTGCGCGGCCCGGCACGACCTCGACGTCTGTCGCGGCTGTCTGGCGCGCCACATGAGTTCGCAGCTCGACTCGAGGGGCCGCGAGGTCGCCGGCCGTCTGACGTGCCCCAGCACGGACTGCGGCCACGTCTACTCGCACGACGAGGTCCGGTCCCTGCTGCTGCCCAACGCCCTGTTGTCTTCGGCCGCCGACGACGGCGGCGAGGACCTGTTTGCGCGCTACGACCGCCTCTGCCTGCTCAACCACCTCTCCGACATACCGGGCTTCATGTGGTGTCTGCGCGAGGGGTGCGAAAACGGGCAGATCCACGACGTGGTCCCGGTCGACGACGACGACGACGACGACGACAGCAGAAGACCGCGCTGGGGCCACGCGGCGCGCCACAAGGTGACGTGCGAGGAGTGCAGCTTCGCCATGTGCGCGCGTCACCAGAGCCCCTGGCACGAGGGCCTGACGTGCCGCGAGTGGGACGAGGTGCGCGAGGAGGAGGGAAACGTAGACCCAACCGAGGTGGCGTCGCGGCGGTGGATCGCGGCCAACACGAAGCGGTGCCCGGGCCGGGGCTGCGGCGCGCCCGTCGAGAAGGGCGAGGGGTGCTTTCACATGACGTGCCGCCGCTGCTCCTTCGAGTTCTGCTGGGAGTGCCTGGCCGACTGGTCCGACATCACGCGGGCCCGGTCGCGTCCCGCCGTCGAGGGCGGCGGCCACAACGTCGGCTGCTTCTTCCGCGAGCCGGGCGCGCCCATGCCCACGGCCATCAGGGGGACGTCGGCGCGGGAGGCTGCGAGGAGGGCTGTACGATGAAAAAACGATGGGTTACGACTAAATGACTAACGCGATACAAGAGCCCTTCCCTTTCTTTTTCTTATCTCTCTATTTTTGTCTAATAGTATACAGCGTAAAGTAGAGGCAGCCAGGGATTTCCCGGTGTCAAGGGTTTTGTCTTCCAACACTCGAGGAAATTAATTTTAATACGCAAGGGCCACCCGGCCAGAAATGCAGAAGCCACCGACCCTCCCAATGTCTGTGGGGGTTTTTTTTGTGAGAGAGCAAACGCCAAAACACCACCGACAAACGGAAGCGACTCGAAGGAAAAAAAAAAAAAAAAAAAAAAAAGGCAGGCCAGACCAGACCAGACCTAAGCGTTGTCAGGGGCAGCAGCATCGGCAGGAGCAGTAGAATACCCCTCGCGCGTCATCCAGAAGACAGCAAACTCGGGCGAGATGAAAAGAGCCTGGGCGGCGCCGAGGACGCCCTTGAAGACGATGGGCGCCATGGCGGAAGGGAACATGTAGTCCCTGCCGCCGCGCACGGGGACGGCGGCGGCGGCGACGAAGATGGCGAGCGAGGCGGGCATGAACAGCACCAGGGCCGGCAGCGCCAGGAGCACGGACCGGACGAGCAGCGCGCCCACGCACACGAGCACGTCGACGCACCTCTGGCCCAGGAGGCGGGCCTGCTGCTTCTGCTTCTGTTGCTGCTTCTGCTTCTGCTTCTGCTTCTCCTCGTCGCTCTCGTTCTCGCTCTCGCTCTCGCTCTCGCTCTGCTGGGTGCCGACGCGTCGATCGAGCACGCGCGCGGCGGCCGTGTCCTCGCGCAGCATGTAGAGCCAGCAGTCGAAGCGGGGCGTGTGCTTGGACTGCCAGGCCAGCGGCCGCACGGCGCCCTTGCGCAGGTCGCGGCGCACGATGAACATCTCGAGCGTCCAGGCCACGACGCACTGCAGCACGATGGTGACGAAGACGTCGCCTGCCACGGAGCCGGGGGCGCCCCAGAGCAGGATGGGATGTTTCTTGTGTCCGTACGTGACTTTTTTTTTTGTCGGTTGGTTGTTAGTTGTTAGCATGGATACCATGTTTGTTGGCTGGTTTGGTTGCACGGCACGGCACCATCACTCACGGAACGCCAGGCCAGAGTTGAGCAAGCCCGTGAGGATCATGGCGCCCAGGCCGTGGTTGCCGTAGATGTACAGCCACTGGCGCAGCGTGGGCTGCTGCCCGCGCCGCGAGAAGATGAACATCCATCGGATCAGGCTGCTGCTGGTCGCCTTGTCTTGCGGTGCGGGCGTGGTGGTGGTGGTGGTGGCGGCTGCCTCTACGTCGTCGTCGGCCGGAGCCGGAGCCGGGACTGGCTGGTCCGGTGGTGGTGGTGGTGCTGCTGCTTGGGCATCCTGCTGGGCGTGGTGCTGAGGGCGGATCCACTGCATTGTGGAGGATGGAGGGCGTTTGCGAGTGTAGATAGAATACGAATAACAAAAAAAAGTTGAATATTCCAAAGATTGATTATACTCGTGAAAAGAATGCTTTGTTTGCTTGGCGTTGTTGTCTTTGGTCGAGAGGACTCCAACCAGAGAAAGACGACCGGCCAGCCTTAAGAACCTATGGCCAGCCCGAACTCTGCAAGAGAAGCAACCCCGGATAAGGAAAGAGCCCCGGACCGAGGGCGGGGAAGAGTGTCCGGGAAGCATCGTGAGCATAGGACATCCGGAAAGTGCGTTCACGGCAGTCAAGCGGCCTACCCGGCCACTTGCTGCCCCGTCCAGAGTGGGATGGCGAACCTGGTGGGCCAGGGGCATCTAGGTTTCGGGGGAAGGCCCAATGTCCAGTTCGGGAGATGTCATGATTCACAGGGCAAATTGCGGCTTTCCAGGGCCTCCGGTTCTTCTGTTGGGCTGAGAGCCCCTTTCCAAGATTTCCTTCCAATAAGGTTTGACACCTGTCGTGATTGCCGCGCAGCTGAAAGCACACAAACCTCAACGTTTTGTTCCGACTTCCCCATTTCCATAAAGCCATGTTCCTGTCCTACTTTTTTAAAAGTGAAGAAAAAGATACAATCCCCCAAAGGAACAATCTAGCATGCCGGTCTCACCGACATATGCAAGGCCATTCGGGCACGGCGCAGTTACACAACGAAAATGCAACGCCGCCTGCCCTCCTTTTCTTGCCATTTCCTCCGATTCGTGTACCCCGTTCCCCTTTTTTGTTATATCTGCCGTGTTCCCAACCATCCCAAAACCTGCCTGTCATTACTGCACAACCGCCCTGCCTATACCGCCACTAGTTATCATCCAAAAAAAAAAAAAAAACTTCCCACCTCAGCTGCGCTCCGCCGACCAATTTGGCCTGCGTCTCCGGTAACCCTAGTTGCCGTTCAGATGCACGCCGTCCAGGGGGCTACCGGGACCCGTTGGCCGCTTAGTGCGAAGAGTAAGAGGGAACGGGTACTCGTCCGGGTCCTCCTCCTCACTTTGTCCATCACCATGGTCAGCGTCTCTGGTTCGCTGGTAGTGTTTGTGGGGATCGTGGGGAGACAGAAAAAAAAAAGGAGCCCAAAACTTACGGCAGCTTCCATGAAACGTAGTCCTCTGTGCTCAGGCCCTCGCGGCCCTCCTGAAGGCTCGCAAAGTCGCCAGGCGTCATCATGCCGGTTCGGTCGCGCGGCGATCCCGGCACCGAGAATGGCCTCGAAATCTTCTGCTCGGGTCCCGCCATGAAGTCGTCGTCGGCCTCCTCGCTGTCGAACGAGGTCGGGTACGCCCGGCGCAGCGCCAGCTGTCGCGCCTTGACGTACTCCATGCCCATGCGCTTCCAGTCGAGCAGGTCACTGAGCCGCTCCGTCCGGTTGCGCTGGTTGATGCGCTGGCGACGGCTCTTCTGGCAGAACTCCATCATGCAAGACGTCAGCTGGTTCACCGAGTCGTCCACGCCCTTGGACCGGCGGTCCACAATGTAGATGCCGTAGTCGCTCGAGTTCTCAATCAGCTCCTCCATGTAGCAGCCGAAACCCGACAGGTTCGTCGTGATGCTCGGCACGCCCATGACGGTGCACTCGGCCGGCGTGTACCCCCACGGCTCGTAGTAGGACGCAAAGACGCCCAGGTGCGTGCCGCGCACAAAGTCGTCGTAGTCCAGCGGCAGCACGGGGTTGGCCGAGTTCAGGAACTCCGGGTGGAAGACCACCTTGACACGGTCCGTCGGGTGGTTGAACAGCTGCACGCGTCGGACCTGGTTGAGGATGGGGTCGTCGTGGTCGTTCACCATGTTGTGCGTGACAATGGGCGGGAGCGCATGCCTCTTCATGGCAAACAGGCGCCGCCGCAGAAGGACGCGGTCCTGGCTGGTAATCAGTTCCTTCTCATCGGGCAGCGGGTCGCCATCGTGCCACTTGAGCGAGCGCTCAAAGATGCGACGACCGATACCCCTCTCGATCACATCCACCGTGTCTCTCAGCGACTTGATGACAGCCTGTCCCTTCAAGGCCTCAACCGTGAGAGACAACGTCTGCGCGGGCATAATGATGAAGGCCACAACCGTCGTCTTGCTCCCCGACGACTTGAGGCGGTGGTTCAGCCGGGCCAGCGCCTCGATAAACATGTCGCATCCTTTGTTCCGGAACTCGTACCGGCCCGCCGTGAAGAAGTACAGCGTGTTCTCGGGCTCGAAGTCGTAGTGGCCGTAGAAGTGGCCGCGGACGAAATCGTGGATCTTCTCCTTGGACTGCGCGTGCAGGTTCTGGAACTCGTGCATAGCGGAGAACTTGGTCACGTTCAGGCCGTTGGGGAGGACGCCGTCGGGCTTGCGCTTCAGCAGGTGCTCACTCTCGTACGCCGTGATATGGGACACGGTCGTGAACACGTCGCACGAGTGCGCCGCGGCCCGCTCGATGCAGTACCTGTGGTAGATGCCTCGCTTGCCGGCCTCGGCGTCCACGTCGAACCACTGCAGGTTGTTGTAGAAGTCGACCGACCCGGCGCAGAGGTACCGCCCGAGAAGGGTGGCGTGCGTGGTGAATATGGTGGTCACGTCGATCTTGCGCTTCTTGCACAGGGGAAGAGCCACACCAGAAAGCCACTCGTGGAAGTGGGCAATGACAGCCCTCTTCTTTTCGTGGCAGACATACTGTGACGCGAGAGGGTGGAGTGTCAGCGAGCCATCTCTCTTTCTTCGCCGTGCCGGAGCCCCTGGGTTTCGGGCTGCTCCTCTAGGACCTGGGGAACAGCTTGGATTACCTCTCCAAGGAACCAGGCAACAAGATATCCAAACACAATGGCTTCGTTGGTCTCATCATCGCCCGGGGGCGCAGGGATGGAGGCAACGTTCCAGAGATCGGCCTTCCACTCATCCATGTGCTTGTAGGCCGTCTTGGTGTCGATAAGTAGCACGCGCGGGGCTCCTTCAATCAGCCAGCGTCCATACAGGATTCCGATACCCCGATCCCTCATGGACTGGATGGTCGCCGCCAGCTCGGGGTTAGTCGGCTCCAGCTCCTCGACTTCAACAGCAGCCTGGACGCAACAAGACAGATTAGCGGACAGCCCCTCTCTCGCTCCTCCTGTGCACACCATAGCGGCACCTGGTCTCCTGGACGGTCGTGGCTTACGGAGTGGTGGTTGAGGGGGCCGATCAGGGTGTATCTGTCGCCATATTCGGACGTCGTCACAGGCGCCTTGGACTTGATGACCGAATAGATTCCTCCGACTACCAGGCAGAGACAACGTTAGACCAGTGGCGCAAGTGGCTGCTCGAGCTAGAGGGAGTTCCCGCTCGCAGCTCATCGCAGGCGCTCGTGGGGTTGGTGCGCTAAACGTACCACGATGGGCAACCTCGGTAGCGACCTCGAACAAAATGTGCTGCCTAACATCGCGAGGTGCGCGGTCTCCATTCTCGGATGCCATTGTGGCCGAAGTGCTATATGCAAACGCCATCAGTTCTCTGCGACCGGATTCGGATGAATGTGGTGCTTCTTGGTGCTTCCAGGAGGAAAACGAGGGGATGCGAAGCAAATCTCGCGATTCCCTGGAGTGGGCGAGCCCCGGGAACAAAACTCTGCAAAACGTCAAGAGGCTAAAACCGCCGCGTACTCACAGCGAAGCCCGATGTCGCGTTCAACCAGAGCGCGCACGCAAGCAAAGCAAGGTGGAAGGGATATGGATGTAACGAAGGGAGGCCGGAGAGGAGTTTGGTGGGATACGAGGTTGCTGGTGCGATTCCTTGCGGGCCGGGACAGAGGTTGTTGGTGGGACGGGCCCAGCCAGTTCGTGGAGGGGTAGGATAGATATATACGAGACGACGGGGGTGGCTCCAAGGTATTTCCTTGGAATCCTCCGCGGCGCAACCAAGAATGTTCTGAAGGTATTCCCGCCGAAGCCAAATACAGCAGTACCGGAGATAGTCGAGAAGATGGGGGCGAGGGCTTAAATCAGGACGAGACAGAAGGAGGAGGCGAGCGTGGAGGAGAAAAAAAAAAAGCAAAAAAAAAAAAAAAAAAACATAGCAGCGATCATCCCATGTCAAGGCACGAGCAATGGAGGCGGCCCGGTGGTTGGGCAATTGGCCGCTAATGCGAAAGGTGCAGGGGTCCAGGAGGAGCTCTCCAAAGCAACCAGAAGCTGTGGACCCGGTGTCTTAGGGGTGCCATCAGCACTGTGAGGGGCTGCTAAACGCACCGATGCCACCCAAAATGTACAAGGAGGATACCTGCAGCGTGCCGTGCGTGCTAACTAGAGTAGGCCCAGGGCTGCATTGCGCAGCGTTAGTGCCGTTGCATTCCAACAGCTCTCATGGTGCGAGTTCCGTGCGATCGATCCTTCAACGAGACGGGAGATTTGTTTTTCCCTTTGTTTTTTTTCCTCCCCACCCTCCTTCCAATGTCGGGTATCGATTCAAAGATTTCACATCAGTGATTGGAAATCTCGCACCTATTTGGGGCCGCATTGGGCAGAGAGCGAGAGGCAATTAGGCACCTGTTTCTCGCCACGGGGGCTGATTCCTCGGAGCAGATTCGGTCGCCTCTCCCTCACTGCCGCGGCCTAACCATAGTGTTCTGCGTTATCATCGCCAGAATCAAAAATTTCTCGCTGCGTACCTCCAATTTGTTGAAAATCGGGCCGGCACGGCCCAACATTTTCGACACACGCCAGACTCGCTTCGTACGAGGTCGGACTGCTAGCACTGAAAGAACAGAGGGAGGGGCTGTTTTTTGTCTCTCCCCCGCATGGTAGCCCGGCCGGGCCTTCTTGATACTACCTTACCTAGCTCGTGTCTGTGGGCATCATTTCCCAGCTTTCAACGTCTGGGGAAAAAAAATGAAAAAAAAAAAAAAAAAAAAAAAAAAGAGAGACAGAGAGAGAAAAAAAAACTCAGCGGTTGACCGACCAAATCTCGATCTCATCTCCTGCCACTCGGTACCCGCCCTGTACACTGTTTGCGCCGCCTAATGACAAGCCGCCACACACCGTGGTAGTCCCTGTCGGTTTAGTCACTAAATGACGACAGTCGTGCGGGGGACCCAAGCTCCCCTCGCCTGCAGGCGTCATCCCAGCCCAAAGCCATGCTCCGCCGTCCCACGACCCACCAGCGGATTGGGCAAAGCTCTCCAGCTTTGGTCTTGAGTTCCGGCACAGAACCTTCGCATCGGCGAGCCCAGATGATCTCCAGCTGACACATGTCTTGACCATTGTTTGCATGTTCTGGCTACGTACATTGCACTGCAGCTGCAGCAAGGTCTGGGTAACCCCTCGCGTGCGAACAAGGGCCGGCCTGGTTCCTCGGCAGCGAGAGCATTGGCCACACGACGCAGAGACAGGCACCGCGACAAAGAAAAAGGATGGTCGCATCAAGCTGCGTCTATGCGCGCCAGCCAGTCTGGCCACCCCGGTATGACTGCCCGATGGATACTGTGGAGTCCAGGTGCGGGCTGCTAGGTCGTTATCGTGGGATGTGGGATCCAGCAAGACTGCGCTGGGATCACTTCCCCGCGGAGAGCCCGAGGCCAGGCTTCCATTGCCAAAAGCATTATTGCCACTTGCTACCCACATTTTCCACGTCTCCTCCTCCACGTCTGTATTTGACTTTTTCCGCCCGTCGTCTAGCCAAATGTGGCTATCAGCTGATGACAGCTCTGCGGGAGAAAGTGACGCAATGCTATCGTTGGGCCGGTTCCTGCTATCGGCCATAGATGCTTGGTGGATTCAAGGCATGCACGAAAACGACGCTCGATCGGGGCTTGCGCTATTGGTTATCGATTTTGTTCGGTAGCTTCCGTCGAGGCGGAGAGTCTCCTTCCGTGTTTTTTTTTGTATGGCCAAAAGATCAACCCTAACCCGTAAAGATGTGCCAGTTTCCTCCATCACCTCCCATCCCAACTCATGTTCTTCGTTGGAGATAGCACTGGCAGGAACGTAGGTACTGAACTGTACACTTCTGCGTACAGGTGACCCTTCCAACAGCATAATCGGACAAGGCGGTTAAAAAATTACCATGCCCGCTTGACTAGTTAGCAACAACCCCCTTGCTTTGTAGATGATACCCGGTCATCGATCCTTGTTTTCCTTGCACTTACCAAGATCACGCTCAAAGCCCCAGGTTCGGGGCAGCAAGAACCTGTTGCTAGCGTATACGGCTACGGGCATGGAGGTCTTTGTTCCAACTGAGGCTGCCATTGTTCAATTCCTGCCACCTTTGTGTAAACTCATTTACTGACCATCAGGCGAAGGTATCCTTTATCTTGTCCTCCATTGATGTATAACAAAGCCAGAAAGAGATGCTAGCCTATTGGGATAAGATAAATAGTCATTTATACCACTTGATTCTTCGAATTCTCGGGCTGCCCGATGAACCCATCCAAGGCTCTCGAATCTCCCAAGTTTCTTCCTCCTTGTCCACCTATACACATACACCTGTCAGGCCCTGTGTCGTACACGTATACGTACACGCATCGTCACAAACATGTCTAGACGCAGAGGACACAAAGGTCATGGGGCTGGTCCTCATAACCAGAACGGCAATGGCAACAACCGTAACAACAACAACAATAACAGCGGCAACGGTAACGGCAGCGGTAACGGCAACCACCGCAACGGCAACCGCAATGGCAACCGCAACAACGGCAATAACAACAGCAACAATAACAACAACGGCGGCTATAACAACGGCAGCGGCAACGGAAACAACAACAACAACCATCACAGGAACCGCAACGGTAATAACCGTAATGGCAACGGCGGCCACGGTGGCAACAACGGTAACAACGGCAAAAACGGAAATCCCGCCTTTGGTCACCCGCTGTCACAGATATTAAATGGTTATTTCCAACAGCGGCAGAACCGAGGTGGCAACAATGGGCAGGGCAGCCAGTGCAGATACAATCCCTGCACCAGGGGAAACTGCCAGCGGGCACACGCACCTGGCCAGCAGACCAGCTTCCAGGGTGGTGGACCCGGCCCCGTGCGGAACCAACAGCAGCGCCAGCAAGGCGATAACGGCGGCGACGCATCGCGCCTGGCCAGGCTGACCCTGTGCAGGAACAACCCGTGCACCGACAGCAAGTGCCACTGGGTGCACGCGCCCGGCCAGCGGACTGTCGCCCAGGGAGGCGGCCATCCAGGCCAGAACAACCAGCAGACCATGTTCCTGGGCGGCGGTGGTGGTGGTGGTGCTTCGTCACTTTTGAAAATGTTCCAGCAGCTGCACCAACAGGTACAGCAGCAGCAACCGTTTTTTGTCGACGACGACGGCGACGTCATCATGTGCGAGTGCGGCGGCCACCCAGAGGACCCGTCGTTCTGCTGCCGCGACCAGTACGAGCTGCTGTGGGCCAGCAACCCGTCCCTGGAACGGAGCGGTAAGGCTCTGGCCGAGTTCTCAGCCGCGCTCTACAACGAGATGGGGCTGGGGCGGGCGCATGGACAAGGGATGGGACCGGAAGATTTGATGCGTATGCTGGAAGAATTGTTCGCGCTGGGAGCAGCAGCAGGAGGAGGAGGGCCACGCCGGAAGGGCAGGCGAGGGGGTGCGCAGGCTGGACCTTTCGCAAACCCTGGCTTTATGCAGGATGCGATACAGTAACTGTTCGTCTGTTCAGGTTTTAAAGTCTTTTTTTTTTTTTTCTTTTTCTCTCTCTTCTCTCTTTTTTTTTTTATTAGACTTTGGAGGGGTACATACACATACATATGTAGCAAGTAGATTGTTTTCTAGCACCTAACTATCCAGAAGTGAATTATTACTCCTTTTACCAGTGATGCTTTGGTGCAAGCTTGTTATCCTAGGATCGACGATATCTGGCGGCTTAAGATCACGTGAGGGAAAATGGCGTTCCGTGGATTTAGGCGCTCGTCAGCTGACGGCAGGAAACCCAAACCTCTTCGTTCCCCGCCATTCCCACACCCACGACGTCGCCCAAGGCTGGAGGCGCCCGTATCTGTTTCTTCCACCTATTGCCAGTCGGCTCCGCGCATCCATAATCCATATCGCAATTACCACACGGACGGGCAATTGCTATCATCGGCATCGGACTGGGCCTTTTTGATCAGTCGACCTCCTGCGCCGCCACTCATTCTGGCCCACCTCGCTGGGCATGGCCGGGTCGGCTCCATGATGAGACCACCTCGAGCACACCTCAACCGGGCACTCCCAGCTCGATCCGTCCGAGCCACTTAAGGAAGCTTGCTGGCCCGGCTCTCAATCATTGCTCGCGGGATCTGAGCTCGACAAGACAGAATGCGGGGATCCGGTTCTTGAATACCCGTACTGCTGCGGGTGGTGGGGTCCTCCGTAAGTCGGATAGGGAGGGGCCCATCTCACACAGCCCACATACCACCCATCGCCAAAATCATGGCAGCAAACGGTCGGGCCCGTGCCGCCAAGGATCTATAATGGCTTGCCCGGCCGATTTTGAGGTGGCGGTGGCCTTTGAGCACTCGCGCAGCCGGCTGGAGTGCGGGGCGACTTCGACTGGCGTTCGTCAGGTTCGGATCCGGGCGAAGGTACACGGCCTACTTGCTGGGTGTCGCCTTCGTATCAGCGTTCGGCGCACCTGAGCGATAGGAACGACATCGTCAACAGGTCTTGTCCCTGCTGACGGGCCACAACATCGATCTGCCACGAGTTCTCCGAGGTCCTGACTGGGGACTTGCCCTTACACCTGTGGCGTCTTGAGGCTCAATTAGATTGCCGATTGGACGCCAAGGAGTCTTGATACTAACCGAAACCGCGTCCAGGCAATCACCAGGTACGGGTGTGTGTTTCCATGTGGGTTTTAGCAAAGACTTTCCGCCTTCGTCTGCACACACAGTCGTCACTGGGAGCTGCCCAACGAGGCGCCGACTGTTGCTGGATGCAATAATGGTCTGATCTCGAAGTGTCGCTAGCGACTAGAGGCACACGAGACGGATTGCATGGGGTGTGGGATGGGACGCGCACCGGCGGGGTGGCACTGGACTTGCAAATCGTAAAATTGCATGATATCATAGTTAGTTTCGGCGGGTGCGCGTCCATCTCCCTGCCTGACTGCATCATGAAGAGATGCGGACGGGAAAGAAGACTGGGTCCTGGAGCCAGGACTGTGTGGCTTGAAGTCGCGTGGTGATCATCAGCGACGACTTGCCGAGGTTGTTCGGTGGCCGTCGCTTGTCGACATTCAGAGGCGATTCTGAACTTTTGCAGGCCGGCTGAGGGCGGAAAAAAAGAGAGGGGGGAAAGGAGAGACGAAAAGTGAAGAAGATGGGGGGAAAAGGAGAAGAAGGAAAGGATGACATCGGGCACGGATGGCAACTGACTGAGTGTCTTTGTTCGTTCGTCCTGCCGTGGGATGGCCAAGTCTGGCCTATTTTGGTTGTCGAGGCACATCCCACCTTTCACTGGCCTCGAGCTCTGCGCGCTGCTCGGCTTGCTGCCGAGCTTCCTTTGAATGCAAAGCAGACAAAGGAGCACGCACGCCTGCACACCTGCCCTCGCATCGGAGCTAGGCGGAAACAGGTAGCACGCTGCAGGGGCAGCAGCATTCCCGACTCGATCGCTCGCCGATTGCCTCAACGGGGCTGTCGGATTGCGCCGGCTCCGATCACACGCCGTTGACGCGCCCCGATAGCGTGCCCGCGGATCGGCTGGACGAGCAACTGCCGAGGCAAGCTTGGTGCTGTGTGTCTAGAGCGCGTGGTTTTCTCCAGGTTGCGGGAACAGACGCCTACAGCAGCTGCCGTCTGCCTACGGAGCGACCCTCGAGCTTCCATGCACCGCTGGAAAAGCTCGTTCGCGCCTCGCCTCGGAACCATCGCGGGCCACAGTGGAGGCGAGGACATCACACGTCACCCGTAAAGAGAGCATCAGCACCCATCCTGCATGCACGTTCTGTGCGGTGTTCAGAACCTACCTAGTTGGTTGTGGGCGTGGCTTGCGCGTGCCTTTGAGATGGAAACCTAGACCGCGTCCGGTCGTCGAACAGCAGGTGCACGCGACAGCCAGCCCATCCTGACGGAGGTGGACGCAGCCGCCCTTATTCCAAGCTTCATCCCGTCCGCACAGACAGCACGCCTTTCTCACAAGACTAGTACTCGACCGCATGCGCTGCCCAGCAATCCATTACCCACAACTTATCTTTGTCCACAGCAGGAAATCCTCGGATTACTCCTAGGGAAGGCAACTCAACGAGAGGCACGCCAGATTTCGCGACGGATGGCAGATTGCCAACACCTATCGGCAAGGCTCGCTGGGCCATTCCTCTTGCCCAACTGACCTGTCACGCCATCCCCCACCGTCGAATCTGAGAGCATACGCCGTCAGCCCCGATTAAACTGCCAGCTGAGGTGGCCTCCAGCTGCCTGTCCTGACGGAACCACCAGACTCGAGCCTCGCATCCCGCTGGCTGCAGCCACCAGAATCTCGCGTCCTGCCTTCGAACCGCTCTCTGCCGACAAAGGGAAAGTAAAAAAAAAAAAAAAAAAAAAAAAAAAAAAAAAAAAAAAAAAAGAACATAAAGGAAAAGACGCGCGGCGGAGGGCTAGTTTTCGTACCCGTTACGTTTGCTTCCGCCACTTTGTGCCAACGGGAAAGGCAAGGTTGCGGCCTCTGCCGGGCTGATGTGAGTGCGGAACTGGTCGCCGTGTGTGTTCCAGCGGGCTGTCGGCGCCTCTTGCCAGCGGGTTGGGGTGTGGGTGGCCACTGGAACGCGGGCCCTCCAGCGGAGGCGACAGCGGGCCCGCAGCGCAGCGCGGAGCAAGGCTGGAAGACCAGACGGCATCCTTGTCTGCTCGGCTAAGTCCCGCCTTGACCAGCACTAAAACTCAAAATCCGGAACGTCGTGGAGCCACAACCATGGACCTCAAACCACGTTATCGCCCTCACAATGCTGCAATGCCCGACGACGGCCGCGCCAACATCAACGGTGACGAGCGCAGCGACCGACGCCCGAGGCATGACAGAGGCATGAGTCCAGCGCGTAGATCTCCATCCTCCCCGCCCCCCTTCGCCGCCGATTTGACACAGCGCCCTCGCGAGAGCCGCCGGAAGCCGACCAGGGCTCGCTCCCTCACGCGGCCCGACACCACCGCCGCCACGCCCGCTCCCGACTCGAGGCCCGGCGACCTCGACCGGGCCCATCCCCCGCCCGACCCCCAGCGACACCAGCGCCGCAAGTCGCGGGGCCTGAGTCGGGATCGCCCGCGCCGCCCCGAGAGGCCGCGCTCTCGCCCTCCCCACGGCGACCCTCGCGGCCCTCGCGACCTGCCCGACCATCCATCCTCGCTCGATCCTCGTCCTGACCGCTCCCGCCACCAGGAACAGCACCCCCGGGACAAGGAACGCCATCAATCAGCCGCTAGAGACCCTGCGCATCGCACGGCCGGCTCGCCACCCTCGTCGTCCTCTAAACGGCCGCGGAGCCCCGGCCCTCCGCCATTCGCAGACCTGGATCCGTCGGCGAAGAGACCTCGCCACGAGAACCACAGCCCCCGTCGCCCTGACCAATCCTACCAAGACCAGCAGCAGCAGTACACCCAACATCCCGACCAGCGACGCGGAGGCCGACGGGACGAGGCACCTGCTGGGCGCCCAGATTCGCCCTTTGGCCGTCGACGCTCGCTGTCACCAGAACGCGATCCTCGACGCGATAAGCGATCCAAGAAGAAAAAGAAGAAGAACAAGAGCCGTCGCGGCCGATCGAGATCCCCAGGGCCGAGGGGCCGAGAAGGGGGCCCACCGCCCCGCGACCCGCGTGACCAAGCCCGACCGCCTGGCCCCTATCCGCGAAGGGAGTCGCCCCCGGGCAGAGGAGACTACTCGCGCTCACCACCGCCCCCCGGGTCGCGACGGCCATCCTTCTCCCGCGGCCGCTCCCCATTCTCCCCTAGACGAGCCGGCGGTGGAGGCGAGCGGCCCCCGACTTCATCATCCGTCGCCGCCCAGTCCCGTGACCGAAACACGCCTGACAGAGATCACCACCATCGCGCTGACGCGCAGCGCAGGCACCACCATCAGGGCGAAGCCCGGTCTCCACCGCCGCCACGGCGCGAGCGGGAGCGTGATCGGGAACGCGAGCCTAGGGGCAAAAAGGGCAGGAATCGTGAAGAGCGTTCCTCCCGCAAGCCCCAGCCACAGGTCTCGGGCGCCAACAGTATAGAGGTCAACATGTCTGCCAGAGGTGGAGGGAACCGCGGCGGCTACAACTCGGCGGGCGGCTATCCAATGAAGGGCCCCTACAGTCAGGGGATGCCGTCCCACCACCAAGGGCGATTTTCTCACTCGCCAGGTCACGCCACTCCTAATTCCTCCTTGCATGGATCGCCACCACCAGCACAGTCGCCCTACGGAGGGAGCCAGACTTGGGGCAACCACCAACCACCACCGCCACCACCACCACCACCACAACAACAGCAGCAACAGCAGTATACATCGCCAAGGTAAGCCACCAGATATGACATGCACCTGCGCTCAGTCCTTTACTTGCCCGTTTCTGTGATAATTTTACCTCGTCTCTGGCGAAGCAAGGGAGACAAGGTTGATTACTAACATGGCGTGTCCAGCCAATACCCTCCCCAGCATCCTCAAGGAGGAGGACACACACCGACAGGACCGCATGGCCAGTTTCATCAAACCCATTCCCCTTCATACGGTCCGCCGTCAGGACCAAGCCCGAAGTATTCCACATACCCACAAGGCCCCGGGAGGGGCGGCTATAGGAATGGCCCTGGCGGGTTCCGTGGTGGCAGCGCTTTCAACAACAACGGACGTGCCGGGTACCGTGGCAATAACTTCAAAAGCACGCACTCGAATAGCAGCTTCCACGGCGGCAGCGGCCACACCAGCCCTGCCGCAGGATCCAACAACGGCGATGTGGCCGCGGAGCCGCACACGGAGACGAGTGTGTCCCATGCACAACAACCGGAAGCCGCAGAGGAAGACAATCCATTCAGGCCGTCGAAGGACTTGCAAGTCGAGGATACCAGCCCGTCTGCACAGCAAAATGACGATCCACAACCGCCTCATCGACAGCAGGAAGGGTCTCTCGAGCAACAACACGAGGATCTCGGCCGGGAGCAAGAACACGAGCAGCAGCAGCAGGAGCAACAAGATATGCCTCCCCCAGCGACGAGGCAGCCTCCCGTTGGTCCACAAAACACCAAGATCAAGTTCCAGATGAGGAGCTCCAAAGCACCAGCCACCATGCCCAAACCCGAGATTTCGTCCAAATTCAACGCCATCCCTACGCAGCAGCAGCAACACCAACAGCAGAGCCAAAAGTCGCAGTCACAGCGCCCCGATTCTTCCAGGCACGATCGAGATTTCCCCAGGAATGCCCCAACAGAACCCGCAGCGGCGAGGCCTAGACATGACCGCGGGCAGCGGCCGCCCCACGATGGTGGCAGACAGCCCCAGTCCCAGCAGCAGCAGCAGCAGCAGCAGCAGCAGCAGCAGCAGCAGCAGGCACCACAGCCCCGATTCAGGATGGTCAAGAAGTTGATGAAGCGCCCTCTTCAGAAAGACCCCTTGCCTGCTGAGCTGGCAACCTCCGAGTCGGTTTTCTATCGCAAGCCCGGAAACGAGTCGGTCGTCGGCTCAGGAACATACGGAAAGGTGTTCAAGGCTATCAACGTGTACACCAAGAACCTGGTGGCGCTGAAGAGGATCCGCATGGAAGGCGAGCGAGACGGATTTCCCGTGACTGCAGTGCGCGAGATCAAGCTGTTGCAGTCGCTCAAGCACATCAATATCGTACAGCTTCAGGAGGTCATGGTGGAGAAGAACGACTGCTTCATGGTGTTTGAGTACCTGTCGCACGACCTGACGGGCCTTCTGAACCACCCCAGCTTCAAACTGGACGCGGCGCAGAAGAAGCACCTGGCCAAGCAGATGTTCGACGCGCTCGACTACCTGCACCGCCGTGGAGTGTTGCACCGAGACATCAAGGCGGCCAACATTCTGGTCAGCAACGACGGGGTCCTCAAGCTCGCCGACTTTGGGCTGGCTCGCTTCTACGCGAAGCATCACCAGCTCGACTACACGAACCGCGTCATCACCATCTGGTACCGCTCGCCCGAGCTGCTCCTGGGCGAGACCCGGTACGGCCCAGCCGTCGACATCTGGAGCGCCGCCTGCGTCATGGTCGAGATCCTGACGCGCTACGCCATCTTCCCGGGCGAGGGGGGCGAGATCAGCCAGCTGGACAAGATCTGGGCCGTTTTGGGCACGCCAAACCGATCCGAGTGGCCAGGGCTCGTCGACATGCCCTGGTTCGAGCTGCTGCGTCCGTCGTTCCGCCGTCCAAATACGTTTGCAAAGCTGTATCGCGACCGTCTAACCCCCGCCGCCTTCACGCTTCTCGAGGCCATGTTTCGTTTTGACCCGAACAGGAGGCCGTCAGCCGCCGAGGTCCTGGAGCACCCGTACTTTACCGAGGAGGAGCCGGCTCCAAGGCAAGCTGTCGAGTAAGCAATGCTTCTCATTATTTTACCCCTCCGCCACCGTATAGCCATATACTAACCTCTTTCGCCCACGTTCAACAGACTTGCCGCTATCGACGGCGACTGGCACGAGTTCGAGTCGAAGCAGCTCCGCCGCAAGAACGAACAGAAGGAGAAAGAAGCGAGAAGGGCCGCAAAGGAGAAGGAGAGGGAGAGCGTCAACGGCGGAGACCCGTCGGCAGTCGCGGTCAAGGAGAACGGCGACAACAGAAAGCGGCCCCACGAATCGGCAAGCCACGATCAACGCCAGCGCGATCCCAAAAGGCAGCACGTGGACGAACGCTCAACGCAAGAGCCGGTGCGGAACCAACAGTCGAGCGACTCGGCTCAAGCAGATAAACAGGAACGGCAGCAACCAGCCAGAGGGGCCGATGTGGCCGGCTCGGCAAAAGCCGAAGCCGCTGCCGTATCGAATCCGGAACGGGCGCCGGGGGATTCCGCTGTGGTGACTGTGCGCGGCACGGCAGGCGATGCTTGAGCCGTTGCTGCAGTCTGGCACGTGGACTGAAAATTTTTATTGTCGACATTCCCCGAATGAAAACGCTTTTCCTTTTCGTATTTATACTATGGCTGGGCAAAAGACGAGGGATGGGATTTCTCTTTTCTTTTTTGTTTTCCTCCATCTTTCTTTCTAGACATTGCCCCCAAATCAATATGTATGTGGCTAATCACGTCGCTACCGCGCTGTTCTTGCTATATCTCTACCTTTGGACCAGCAAAGCAAGGCAATTACGGGTGGGGACAGGCCAGGTGGTCGACGAACAAAAAAAAATGAAGGAAAAGAAGAGATCGATGCGTACGAGGCGCCGAGAAGGGCGGCAAAAGGGTGGGAAACGGAGTCGGGTGGCTAGCTCGGTATGTAGTATCTTGCATCTTGTACCATGTTTTGCGAGCGGAGAGGCCCTACCATTTCTTTTCAGTTCATTTATTTATCATTATTACAGATAGCTAGGTTGAGGTTGAACGCCATGCAACGGGAGTATGGCCGAAGTGAATCCTACCACGCGTTTCGAGTATTGACGACATCTCGGACTGTCAAGAGGAGGGAAGCGGACAACGAGGATGCCCCGTCCTGAGATTTTTCAAACAGTCTCGAGCAGAGAGCAGGTGTAGCGCATATCACTGCGATCGGTGACTGGGCCGTGGAGGGCAAAAAGGGGCTATCATTGATCATCTAGCCTAGGGAGATGCTTCGAGGACGACGGCAAGGAAATGGAGAGAATAAAGAGAATCGATCGAGTCTGTCTAGTGCTATCTAGGTGGGCTTGTACCCTTTAGCCGCCCTAGACAGAAAACAAACGAAAAATGTGTGCTTGAAAATGCTTGAGAAACAAAAGACAGCAACCTGGAACGTTGTGTTACAAGCTGGGGTATGAACGTAGCATTGGGGCTTGGGCCCAAAACCAAGAAAAAAAAGCCAAAAGCCAAGAAACGCTCGCTAGTGTCAAAAAAGAGATAAATAATAACAAAAAAAGAAAGAAAGAAAAAAGTCTCCTCCTACCCGTTTATCCTTGTTCCCTCGTGTGACGTCGTAGTAATACAGGTCGGGGTGCCGGGCTGTGGCTTGGCCAGACATGAGGAATTAGTGTGGCGTGGCGTGGTTGGTGTGTGGGTTGCGCCAAGGGGAGGCTGTGCCGTAAGTTGTAGTAAAAATCGTTGGGGCGTGGTGTTATGGAGGCGTGGAGACATTTCGCGTAAGCCCGACTCAGCTCAGCTTCCGCCCTTCCAGCTCTCTAGAATCACCCCACTTTCAGGAACAGGTCCTCTCCGCGTCGGGTAGGCGTCAGCTTGGGCTCCCATCC
The DNA here is from genome assembly GCA_003049425.1 of Magnaporthiopsis incrustans. Classification (NCBI taxonomy): domain Eukaryota; kingdom Fungi; phylum Ascomycota; class Sordariomycetes; order Magnaporthales; family Magnaporthaceae; genus Magnaporthiopsis; species Magnaporthiopsis incrustans. The sequence goes on from PYSR01000080.1 coordinate 39,639, forward strand.
GGGAGTGGCCGGCAGACGCATGTTGTCCTTGCTCTGGAAGGTTGTTACTCCGAGCTTCTGCTGCGGCTGATCGCGCTTCCACTGGGACCGGGCCCCAATGAACTCGCTATCGTCTGCTGCAGCATCCAGACCCGCGCCCGCAGCCTTCTCGTCCCCGACCCGCCCGGTGCTGCCCATGCTGACGAGCGTGTTGAAGCTGTCTGGGGACTTGGGGTGGTTGCGGTTGCTGCTCCCGCTCCTGCTGCCGGTGTAAGGGCTGTCGCCGGCGACGTCGCTGTAGGGGTTAGCGTAGTCGACCACTGCTGGTGATTTCTGCCCTGCCAGGTCACGATTGTTGGAGGAACTGCCGTAGTTGGCCCCGACGCCGCTGGCTCCCTGCTGCTGCGCACGCGGGCCACTGCCGGTCAAGCTGCGTCCCAGTGCCTGGCCCGCCGCAGGCTCGGGCAGGCTGCCTAGCGTCGGGCTCGGCTGGCCGGATGGTGATGCTTGCAGTTTCGCCTGCTGTTGCTGGTACAGCTGACGCTGCTCCGGTGGCATGCTCCTTCGTATATCCCTGCGCGGAATCGCGGGATAGGCAACGGGCGAGACGCCTGGAGATACGGGGGAGCCATTCTTCTCCGGGGTTGCTGGCGGCAGTTTCGCGACGGCCCCCGGCTGGGCTGAAAGATCGTTGTTCATGGCCAGCATCTTGGCGTAGGCTGATTTGGGAAACGGCGGCATCGGAGGGATCGGGTTCTCAGGGTCAGAAAGCCTGGGTGACGAGGTCATGGGGGAGTAGACGCTGGAGCTTGCGCTCATCTCCTCCTTGTTATGGCCCCTGGCGCTCCGGCCGAGGTTTACGGGCGACCCCAATCTTTGCGGCACGTTGAGCGGCCGAACCGCGGCCGACGCAACCTCAACCCCGTTGGCCCCCTCGGGCCGCGGGGCGTTGCCGCCCCTGAGTGTCGACCGACGCCTCCAGTTGCCCCATTTGTCGGCCACGTAATACGTCGTCGCCGAGTGAGGGTCGCCAGGCGGCGGCCGCCAGATCTGCGCCCCGTCCGCCTCGGCCTCTTCATCTCCGTCCTCGGCGAACTCGGTCACCTCGCTATCCCTGCTCGCTGGGATTGCGAGCGTGAGCGTAGGTCTGATGCTCCCGGACGGGGAGCCCTCCCACCCTCGCGAAAACTGCCCGTACTCGTGCTGCGGTGGTGTGAACTGCAACGACTGTCGCTTTGCCGTTGCTTCCGCGGCCGGAATCGCGGCGGACGCATAAATTGGCCCTGCCGGCTGGAATCGCCCGCCGACGATGTCCGGGGAGAGCGCCGTCCCAATATTGCCGTCCGCTCGAGGCTGAGCGCCGCCCACAATGGTCTCGTACGGCCTCGGCGCCCATGCGTCGTCGGTGCCGCCTCCTACGCCCATAGGCCTCGTGATCTGCATGCTCTGCGGCCGCGAACCGTCCTGGTCGTTGCCCTTCTTGCCCACAACGCGGCCCAACGAGTTCCGGAACCTAGCAAAAGCGCCGCCGGCGCCGCCACTGCCACCGCGGGGTCCGCCATGGTTGTCATAAAATGACGATCTAGCCGCGTTCTCTCCATTCTGCAGCCGATCGCGTCTTCGCCGCCTAGCAAAAAAACCCAGGAGCATCAGCAGAAACACGCCAGCAACGGCGCCAACCGTTATACCAGCAACCTGGCCCCCGTTCAGCCTGGCGACCCCTTGAGTCTGATTGGGTATCGCCACTGGGGTTGCCGAGGTGTTCGATGGGATTGAGGTGGTTGTGAGGATCTGCGAGGTATATGAACCCGGGTTTGGGGATTCGTTGCTTGAAGTTTTCCTAGGAGCTGTTATTAACGTGGTTGGAAGAGACGAGACGCCGGTGCTTGAAGGCCATGTTGTCATTGAAGAACTAGAGGATTCTGTCGAAGAGGCCACGGAAGAGTCGATAGACGAGGTTGATGAGGTTGATGAGGTTGCTGAGGAGTCTGCTGATGTCGGGGCCGTCGTCGAAGTAGTCGTCGAGGAAGTTGTCGAGGAAGTCGTCGAGGAAGCCGTCAAAGAAGTTGTTGAAGATGTCGTCGACGAAGCTGTTGAAGAACTCGTCGAAGAAGCTGTTGACGAACTCGTCGAAGAAGCTGTTGAAGAACTCGTTGAAGAAGCCGTTGAAGAACTCGTCGAGGAAGTTGTCGAAGAAGCCGTCGAAGGGATCGTTGAAAAACTCCTAAAGGAAGTCCTCGGAGAAGTCATCCAGGAAGTGCTCAGGGAAGTCCTCGAAGACGTCGAGAAACCTGTTGACGAAGCTGACGGCATAAACGTGCGTGTCTGCGAAGCCGTAGTTGCCACGATGGTACTTTGCGTCGGCACAGCAAAGCCAGCTACATTATGGCATACAGAGTATGCCCCAGTAATCGCAGCCGCTGGGATGATGTTAGTATCTGCCACCCTTGCAAGCGACAGGACTGCACTTACATGGTATCTGAACACCGGCGCAAAGGCCCCCGTTCATCTCGGCGGCCATGCACTGGACAGCGCCCTCGCCGAAGGTGGCTCCGCTCGAGCCGTATCTGTGACATATGCACTCGAGAGACGGGTCGGCGCCGCATGCATCCAGAAATCCGTTGTTCTCTATAAAGGCCTGGTAGCAGCCCTTGGCGCATGGGGGCACAAAGGTGTTAATTGCCGCCGCCTCTGGAGCGGCGGCCGAGGCGTCCACGGCGCGGACGAAAGTCGGGGCCGAGGCCCATAGCGAGAAGAGGAGACTGAGAAAGTCGGGCCTGGTGGCCACTGAGCTGGTAGACATCTTAACGCGGCTTCCATGTCGCCCCTTCCCCAGCATCTGCGGTGTCGGTTGGCCGGTCCACTGCTCGTTCGTCGTTCGATGCAGACTCGGTGGAATCGCAGGATGTTGACAGCTGGTTTGTGTGTTAGATCCCAGGCAAAGCGAAGATTCATGACGGGAAGGAGATGGCGAGGAACGACGAAGAAGACAACGAGCGGCTGTTGGCCCGTTCAAGAGCTGCAGTTGATGGGGTGCAGCAACAGTAATCAGGTTGCGGAATGGGCCACGGCCACATGGCCGGGCCTGTCCGAGGCTGAATAAGAGGGAGCCTGGCAGCTGGGCGACTTACGAGGGGGCTGAGCAGCTGGGTTGCTGCGCTGCGCTGGAAGACCACGAAAGGCGGCTGCTCACCACCCACCATCGCATGGCTAATATGTTGCTGGTTCTGCTCACTCACAGCCGGGAGAATGACGAATCAATAGGTCGTGGTAAGACAGCAAGCGGGCGAATCCGACGAGGGATTCGAGGAGTGTCGCAGCGCCCGACCAGCTCGCCAGGCAGCCAACGTAATATTAGGAGGGGATTGTAGACATTCGAGAAGGGATATACCCACACTACCCGACTGTGGTATGGGACGCCGGTATATCGATACCAAAGGAGAGAAGGGATGACGGGAAGACAGGGCAGACAAAGGAGATACAGAAAGGACAAAAGGAAAAGACACAAGGAAAGTACCCAAGGAAAAGATACGAAGGAAAAGACCCAAGGAAACGACCAATGAAAAGACCCAAGGAAAGGTACGAAAAGGACAAAAGGAAACAATGCAAATCCAAGAGAGGATGACGCCAGGAACGCGGAGAAGAAGATTGGCAGAAAGAAAAGAAACAGGCCCCAGCCCGGCGTCCTGACCGCCAGTCGGCCTCTGTCAGTTCGAGGAAACCTCCAAACGATCGCCCACAGGCCCTTGCCTGACATAGGTACATTCCCACGAGTATTCCTAGAATACTTTCATGCCGTTACTTTGGACGACCCCGGGGCAGGGATCCCCTTGGCGACAGCCCACCCACTTGGGTGCAGCAAACACAAGAAGAACAAAAAAAAAAAAGACAACGATAGGACAAGGGTACGCCGTTGCAACAGCGGCGACTGGCATGGGCAAGGGGCTGGAGGGGTCTGTCCGTTTCCCGATCTAGACCCCAAAAGATGGGGTATTTCGTGACAAGGGGAACGGCTTGAGATGGTTCCGGCTGGATATCTGCACTCGGTTGCGTCATGCAGGCAGAGGGAATGACAGCAATTGGCTGTGATGTAAAGAAGGGGAAAAGGAAAAGAAAAAAAGGGCTCCAACGAAAGCAAACAGCAAAAACCAAAAGTTGGAACTTGGACTGGATCAGATGTGGGCATGCAAGACGCCAGCTCCCGCCGTGGTTGGCCCTTGTTTCGTGGGGCGGTGGGGCTCCCTGCTATTTCGGTGCTCAGCCGCCCACCCAAAGGGGCGAGACAATCGAGGCCAGCCAATGGAGGCGGCTCGCTTTGCTGACGGCACTTTTTTTGCTCATTTTGACTGGAGACGTTGCTCAGCCGCCCTGGCAAAACCTCCATTTTCGGCTCTCGGCTGGGGTAACATCAAACAAAGCTGTGGCTCACATCGGCGCAGAAGACGACGCAGGGCGCCTAATTTTGGCGGGTGGGATGAGGAGAGAGCCACCCCCAATTGTGTGTGCGATGCTTTTAAGCGCCCGCACGGTCTCCAACTCGACTGTGTGTATATCCTGCCCCGGACCCTCTTCCGGGCGCGTATGTGTGTGCCCAGGCTCCCTTGCACCCACAGCCAGTCAGGGTGTTGATGGATGATTGATGGAGTAATCATATCCATTTAACCGATGCTATCTATGTGCCTGGGCCCGATTTCGGGCACAGACTTGCATCCTGTCAATTATCAAAACGACGCAAGAGGCTTGAGCATTCTAGACCTCCTGCTGTTTTCCCTGTCGCATATCCCGTAAATCCGTAGCAATGGCCAAGATTTCAGCGACATGGACGAGGTTGGCGTCCGCTGCCCGTCTCCAGCGCTCCTCCCAATGCCTCTCGGTCCTTGACTCCCGCGCCTGGATCTTCGGCGGCGAGCTGCTCCCCAGGCAGCCGGTGGATTCTCAATTCGACGTCGTCAAGCTTGGCGACGCCCAAGGTACACATATTCGCCGCAGGGATATGGGTTGCCCGCATTTCAATGCATTTTATCGCTGACTTGATTCCCTACTTGCCTACCTACCTACTTTCCACATGTTACAGAGCCTGGCCGCGTTGCGACCCTCCCAGCGGCCGCCGAAGCGCCCAGCCCCCGCGTGGGCTCGACAACCACCGCCCTCAAGGATGCGCTGTACGTGTTCTCTGGGCGGGGCGGCCTCGCCATGGCGCCCATAGAGGAGAAGGGTGCCCTCTGGCGCTACTCACCCGCCCAGTCGGCCTGGAAGCTCATCACGCCGGCGGCCGCGTCCTCCTACCCTGCCGGCCGCAGCTACCACGCCATGGCGTCTGACGGACAGGACACCATCTACGTCCACGCCGGGTGCCCCGAGCAGGGGCGCCTGTCCGACCTGTGGTCCTTCAGCGTCGAGAGCGCCGCCTGGGCCCAGCTGCCGGCGGCTCCGGCGCCGGCACGCGGCGGCGCCTCCATCGCCGTCTGCGGGCGCAAACTGTACCGCATGAACGGCTTCGATGGCACCGCCGAGCAAGGCGGCGCGGTCGACGTCTTCGACCTGGACGCGCACGTCTGGTCCACCATCCCTTTCAAGGCCGACGGCCGAGAAGGGCCCGAGGCGCGCAGCGTCGGCGCGCTCGTCGCGGTCAGGGCGGGAGGGGCCGACTTTCTCGTAACGCTCTTCGGCGAGAGGGACCCGAGCTCGCTGGGCCACGCTGGGGCGGGCAAGATGCTGGCGGACGTGTGGGCTTTCGACCTCGGACACGAGCAGTGGACCAAGGTCGAGCCCGGCGGCGACGCCCCGGCGCCCAGGGGCTGGTTCGGCGCCGACGTGGCGTGGGACCAGTCCGGACGATGTGCGGTTATCGTGCATGGTGGGCTTGCTGAAGACAACTCTCGGCTGGGAGATGTCTGGAGCTTGCAGTTCGAGTAAATCCAGCCACACGCACGGATTGACCCGGCAATATCGCGGTGTCTTGATGGCTAGGCTTTGTAGCCGGGCCCCATTCACTCCTTTAGATGACTGGGAGAATCGGACAACATTTGCTGCCGAGAAGGATTGATTCACGCTCCAAACACTACCATAACCTATGGTCCCAATTCCCAGTTCCCCAGGACATATGTATGCGCCGCCTGGCTCAACTCAGGGAGCTATTGACAACGTCAATCTGTAGATATCTGGGTAGAGGTCATCGGTTGGCTGCGAAATTACAACGAGGGGCAGACGGGCACCGCCTCATGGTCCTCGCCGTGTTCTGCGCATCTCCCAGACTGGTGCCGTCATTCGTTACCATTGGCTCGTAGCAAAGCGCTTGCACCCGGATAAAATACCTCTCTGTTCCAGGTCCAAGCCACCATTCCCAATTATACCCATCGTATATGGTCCCCGCCTGCCCATGGGGGAACATCGTAGCAGGGGATTGCGCCAAGGAAACCGATGGTTGGATTCAACCAGGTGCGTTTCAGGAAAGCTCACCCGCCAACCTACAAGTTTTAGCCTTGGGCTAGCTAGATAGCCAATTGGCGATAGCGACCTGAGCCCCGGGACGAATTAGGACAAAACTCGGATTCGCGAATTCAAATCACATTGCTGAAACGTAACTTACCCCGCTACCCATAGGTTGCGCGCGTGCTGTGGTAGCTGGTGGCGTCAGCCCACGATTGTGTTCTCCAAGATGGCGGGCCAAGCCAAAGAAAATGTCAGTAATGGATGGAACAGCCCGCAAATTGGATGGCAGAGTCGCTAATATTTTTTTTCTTTTCCAGGACACAGAGCGTGCCGCTCGCCTGAGAAATAATAAGCGGAATCACCGACAACGGAAGCGAGAATATGTCGCAGAGCTCGAGCAGAGGCTGGCCAAAGCTCACGCCGATGGCATCCAAGCGACAAAAGAGGTCCAGGCCGCCGCTCGACGAGTCGCCTGGGAGAACTCGCGTTTGAGGCAGATCCTGCACGACCAGGGACTCGGCAGTGATGAGATCGATGCCATGATCGACAGGGATGGCTCCTACGTGCCTCATGAGCCGCCTGCGCGGAAGGCGGATATGCAGCCCGCCCCGCATCACGTACGTTATCACGGTTCCTGGTAGAACTGCGGCGCGTTCCATAGTCTAATCTTTCTTGAGTGGCACTTGATAGGAAGCCCATGGGCAGCACAAGGTTGATTCGGAGAGCAGCGGGTGTGGTCGAGCCTCATCGTCGACAGATTCCAAAGCAGAGGAGGCCTGTTCCGAAAGAACATCCGCAGACATATCGCCTCCTCCCTGCAAACTCCTCACCATTCTTGCAGGTGACCCTAGCGTCGATGTCATGCAGCTACCGCCTGCCACCAATGGAGAAGCCGGGTGCGAAGATGCAGACAGCGTCGGATGCTTGCGGGCTCGTGAGATGCTGATGGCCTACGCTACATCTGAGCTGAAGCTCGATGATGTTTGTCGAACCCTTGAGCAAGGCTGTGTCAAAAACAAATCTGGAGGGGGCTGCCACGTGAAGAACGATGTGATAATGAGGACGTTGGACCGACTTTGTGAATAGGTTAATTCTAATCCTGCCGGAAGGGCTCGAGATTCCATGCCTTGCACCCATACATGCACCGTGAAGACGGTACATGACGGTTGATCCTGTAAAAGCTACCTAATCTACAAACAGAAACTGCCCCGCGACCGCGCCCATTATCACCAGAATGAGCGCGGTGTACTTATTGGTGAACTTGTAAAGCGCCGCAAGGGCCAGCAGGTACAGAACGGCGGCCGGCCCGACCTGCGCCACTGTGCTGATCACCTCACCAATGGGCTTGTCTTTGACCCTACCCAATGTCCCTTCGACACTGGCCTTGAGAATCTGCACCGCAATGACGGCGATGACGCCGACGACCGAGCCACACAGGCCGTCGAAAAAGCTGGCGAGGAACTGTTCGCCGGAAGACAACCGTCCGTCAGCAAGGTTTACGAGTTGCGAGGAAGCCGAGCGGAATTATACCAACCTTGTTTCGAACGAGCTTTTCCAACAGCTCGTGTCCGGCGATGGTGAACAGGAAGCATGGGAAAAACATGCCCAGCGTTATGATGATGGCTCCCGCGAAGGCGTTGCCAAGCGACCCGTCCGCATACGCGCCCTGGAAGCCCACGAACGTGGCGAAAATTACCAGAGGCGCCGGCAAGATGTTGCCAATGGCGATTCCGTCGAGGAAGACGCTCTGGGGGAGCCACGCCCCCATCAGGACGGCTTCGACCTGTATGAACGGGATGGCCGTGTACGCGCCGCCAAACGAGAGCGTGCCGGCCACCAGGCCCAGCACGAAGAGGGTGCTCAAAGTTGGCGTCTTGGCTATACCGAGGGCCAGCGACACGGGCGAGGGCACGCCCCGGAAGACGACGTAGAGCGCGTAGCCGACGTATTGGAGGACGAAGAGCGCGGCCGCGGGGATCCAAATGCGCCGGGCGATGAAGGTGTAGATCAAGCCGTAGAGGCCGAGCGAGATAAAGCTGCAACAAACAGGCCGGACGTCAGCCTCGCCACCTAGGTACAGTCATGGGAACGAGGCACTTTCAGCCTGCGCGGATGGGATCACCGACAGGTTTATCCGAAGCGCCATGTTAGTTGCAGTGCAGATGGCCGCCATCACCAGGAACGGATCGACCTTTTTCGAATCATGCTTCTTCACGGAGTGATCGGCGATCTTGTGAGCCGCTCGCAGGATCTATTCTCAGAGCGTCAGAAACTAAGCGAAAGCAGACACGTTCCCGGTATTCCGGGCAGGTGAGAGATGGAAACTGATCCCTACCATAGCCGCAACGACAGGCTGCAAGGCCCGGAACGAGGCGTTAAAGTACTTGTTCTCGAGCCCGGCCAGCGAATACAGATAGCTGGCCAGGAGCATCAGGACGAGCCCCGGCAGCATGAACCCCAGCCCGGCGAGGATCCCGCCCACCCTGCCCGCGGACAGGCAGCCGAAGAACATGCACAGCTCGGCAGCCTCGGGCCCGGGGAGGATCTGGTAGACGGAGAAGACGCGCTGGAAGCGTGGGAGCGTGATCCACTTATCCTGCATCACGAGCTTCTCCTTGATCAACGCGATCTGCGCGACGGGGCCGCCCCAGGCGAAAAGGCCAAAGTTGTAGAAGAAGAACCAGAACAGGCGCAGGTACGACAGCCTGGGGACCTTGGAGTTGTCGGCGAAGCCCAAGTCGTCGTCGTCATCATTACCGGAGGAGGAGGGGGCGCCCGCGGCCGGCACTTGGCCGTTGTTGGGCCGGGTGATATCGACGTTTTGCGGCTCCATATCCCGATGCTTGTCGTCGTGCGAAGGGCTCGCAGTCGGTTCCGAGGGCTTGGGTTCCGTCGACATTGTGAGGGGAAGCGATAGCAGTTCCTGCATGAGTTGCTTCATTATGATGAGCCCGCTCATTGCAGAGCGGCTCACCACGCTTCTATAATACTGAATCCATCCCGATATCTTGCACTTGCGTCAAAGGCGCGATGGACGGACAGGAGAGCTTTGATTGGCCAGACCCCAAGGGGAGAAGCTTCGGCTCCCAACGCAAGAAAAATGAAAATCACGTAAAAGCGCCACAGTCAATCGTCATTCAGCTAGGCTCGGAAGTCGACGGCAAAATCCGAGAATTTCACCTACTAGGCAAGCTCGGGCTCCCAAGGCCGCCGCTTCGGGGTTAGCTCTATGCGTCGAGCGTGCCTACTGCGGTGGTTGGTGGCTCGCCTGTGGAAATCCCTCTACAGTACACCATGGAAGATAAGCTACTTTGACAAGCTAAAGTCCGCCAACCGGTTAACAGTAAGAAGAAGAAGAAGAAGAAGAAGAAGAAGTCGTTTCGCGATGTCAGAAGGAAGAAGGAGGATGTAGGCATGTCCGCGAGCAGATCGCCTCACGGTGATTAGCCAGTGGGTAATGCCAGTTCCAAGACAGACACAAGGCTTGGCTAACATGAAAGTACCTAGGTAGCTCTGCCTAACCATGGTCCTAGCAAGCGTCATGAATGTAATTGGGTAGGAAAATGGCTCTGTATGCGGAGTAGTCTCCCTGCCAGAAATAAGGCTCGAGGTGGGCCATGGACGGACACGGGCTTGATGATTGGCTGCCCAACTGCGCCGGATTCGACGTCGCTGCTCCAGAAAACCCCGGCTGGCCAGACCCGACTGCTGTTTCAAGTCCGGCCAGTCACATGCCGACCGTCCATCACAAACGCCACAAACTACCTACCCCCATAAGGTACCACCTAGGTAGGAATGTGTCCATGAGGTTCTCATTTGGGGACGGCGCCATCGGCGACGCTCTAGATACGCAGTCAAGAACTTGAAACCGGCCTTGCAGCAAGGCGGCTCCGATAATCACCTTCCTGCAGCCGCGCACACGTCGAGTGATCGTGGCCGGATGCGATGTGACAATCTTCTATGTACGCTGAAGGGTCCTGTCACGCGTTTCCAATACCTCGGCCGGGTACGAGAGCGCTAATCGAGACCCTCAAGACTTTGCCCGATATTTGATATTATTTTTCGTGGCAGACTTGCCCCTTGACACTCCGAAAAGTTTCCTGCGGGCGTTAAAACCGACACCTCTCAAACCTCAACCAAGGGACACGCAACATTCAAATCGGATCACTCATCCAGTAGGATTCTAACTAGGACCTCTGGTTCGCAAGTAATGGGGATTGTTTTGCTAGATGGTGGTATAAGTCTAAACGCGCCCATGGTATGATGGCGTCTGGCTGTTAACACTCCGCCACTCCGATGTATCTCATTTCAAAGAAAACAAAGATCCTCCCAAGCATCGCGCCAAACTATCGACAAAAAACTTGGTACGTCGCCATCATCCCCACCAGAGCGACGTTCATCTTGTCACGGAGGCGGCCATAGCCGCCATCAGGGGCCTGCCGCTGGCTCCGAGACGGGCACGATTCAACGACCCCTGAAATAAATCAAGACGCCTCCTCCTCGGCGGGCGTGTAGTCCGACTTGGCACGGCTCGACTTGATGACCTTCTGAACCTGCTTTTCCGCCTCGTCCCAGTCGTCCGTCGACAGCTGGATCAGGTCGATGTTGTAGTACTCGGCGATCTGAGAGAGCGCGCTGAAGCTCTTGCGGTCGTGCACAAAGGTGATGCTAACTCCCACGCGGCCGAAGCGGCCCGTCCGGCCGATGCGGTGCAGGTACGTCTCCGCGTCGGGCGTCCCCTCACCTGGTCCCTTCATGGGCACATCGTAGTTGACCACGAGGGAGACGCTCGCCACATCGATACCTCGGGCCAGCACATTGGTGGTAATGAGCACCTTGGACCTGCCGGAGCGGAAGTCGTCGAGAATCCCGTCTCGGCTCGCACCCTCGAAAGCACCGTGTAGCACAGAGACCTTGTGGCCGTCTGCCTCCATTCGCTTCTGGATTCCACTCGCGCTTTCACGAGTCTGTAAATAAAAATATGTTAGCCATCTGAAACCACACGCTTTTCCAAGCTCACGTATTTCGCATCAACAATAGGACGATATCAGGTCGACATACCTTGACAAAAATGACTGACGAGCCGATCGACATCAGGCCATACAGCTGGCAAAGGATGCCGTACTTGTCGCTGTTGGAGGGACAGTCCACGTACATCTGGGAGATGCCGCGTACCGTCAACTGCTCTTGACGCAGCCTCATCTGGTTGGCTTTCGGCGCAAACTTCTCGGCGTAGCTCTTGACACGGTCGGGGAAGGTGGCCGAAAACAGTAGGGTCTGGACGGTCTTGGGGATCAAACTAGAAGGTCGCAGGTTAGTTTCATCGCAAAGCGCTATATTCGTGGGGGTTCAAATACTTACTTCTTCACCCTGATGCAGTGCTCTCCCATGCCCTGCTGGTCGAGCATGTTGTCGGCCTCGTCCACCACGAGAAGCTTGAGCTGAGACACGTCGAACTGGCGGCGGCGGATGAGGTCCATCACTGTGCCAGGCGTGCCAACCACGACATTCGCCTGGACGCCTGTCTCGCGTGATATGGAGCCGGGAATCGCGGCCTCGACGTTGAGGTTGGTGCAGAATTGGCCGATAGACTGGATGACGCTCTTGATCTGGCGGGCGAGCTCACGACTCGGGGCTAGGCATAGGGCCTGAGGCTGTGTGGGCTTATCGTAATCGATGCGGGATAGGATGGTGACGACGAAGGCGCCCGTCTTGCCGGTGCCCGACTGCGACTGCGCGATCATGTTGCGCGGGGGGTTGCTGAGCATCAGAGGCAGGGCACGGGCTTGGATCTTGGACGGCTTCCGGAAATTCATGGCCAGGAGGCCGTTGATGATGGGCTCGGGGCTAAAGCGCGCGTGTTAAATTAGTAAGGTTACATACAAATCGAAAGGTGGCTTGGGGTCGCGCAGCATCTGCGCAAAGGTACGCACAGTCCAAGATCGCTGAAGCTGCTGATAGACGACAGCGGGCTGTCAGTGTCGGGGTCGCCCAGCTGGACTTCGACATCGTAACTAGATTCGAGAAGGCCGCTATTCCCTCCGTCGCCGGCGCCGTCGGTCTGAGGAATAGCTGATGATTCAGCCGCTGGCTCTGCGGCAGCCGGCGCGGGCGCGGCAGCCGCGTCTGGCTTCGTGATGCGGCTGGCAAGGTCTGCCATTCTTGCGGACTGCACTGTATACTAAGGTGATGACGGGAGTGTTAGAGCTCTGGGCGGGGGAAAAGTGCGCTTTACAGTGACGCTCAAGCTGTTGGTAGAGGTCCAGGGACTAGCAAGGCAGCTCAAGGGCGGTAGGTGCAGTAAGGCGCCAGTGAAGTCGGGACGATCGACGAAGCGGACCGGAGCCCATTGCACCGGGACGTCATTTTTTATAGACGGGAATGGAGCCACAAAGCAAATTGGAGACAAAGAGCCCCTTTGGGTTCTCACCTGGCCGGAATGGAGGCGTTGCTCTTTTCTTGGTTTGGCTCCCGATGCGGCTGCAGCTGTTCGTATGACGGACTTTTTTTTCCTTTTTGCTTTTGTTCCCCTACTTGTTGTCTACGTTGACGCCGAAACACGACAATGCAGGTTTCGAGGGCGCGCCCAAGCTGTTCCTCCAAGTCTCAATGCCCCGCACAGGAGCTGTCCTGACTGGGGTAGGTGGGGTTTGAAGTGGAGTCAATTGTTGTGTGGCGGTGTCGAGAGTGGCGTAGTGGACGACCAGCCACAAGCCCGCACCGCTAAGTGCGCTAAACCAGTCAGTGGAAGGGCGCCGAAAGTCAGGCATTTTGACCCAACGGTGGCGGGCGCAGCTGAAGGGATAAGTTCAGCCTGGGCTGTAACGGGTACCAACATCAATGCGCCAACCCTCTTTTCACCAACGAGCCCCCAGGAGAATCCAGGCGTTGAGCCGCAATCGAGCGCGTGTGCGTGCGTTGTTTCGAGTGTGTGCGCCTTCGGGGATTTGCGCCGGTATCCGGTCGTCACCCCCCTCGCAGCGTTCCTCTCCCCCAGCTCGTTTGTCTCCTGCAGGAGGCTGTATGCAGGCTGAGGGCCCACCACCCGCTCAAAACGTACACTGCGCGACCTTTTGCCACGGCCTTGGCCATTGCCCATTGGAGGGGTTGTTGACGACGACGGCCGACGCATTCCCCGAGCGGGCTTACAGTTCGCCCCTGGCTGGACCTGGCATCCTCTTGCGCCGGTTTCCCCTCTCTCCCGGCCGCGACTGAACGTCATTCAACCTCCCCGCCTCCCCCGCCTTTGGGCTCGATGTCCCGAGACTTTGGCAACGGTGCCGGTGCATGATCCCCGTTCCCAGGAACCGAAAAGCTGCGCACAATGACCGCCGTCGAAACCGCGCCAACCTTCGGCGCAGAGCTCAAGGTGCGCGACACCACATCCCACCTCTGCCTTCGCTTCCTGGACGACTCAGCCTCGACAATCGCATCTTGCTGACACTTGCGGTGCAGAATGGCTTCAAACCCGCCAACGCATGGGTCGCGGGCGGCATCGCCTGGATCGACGACCTCCAGCAGTTTTACCGGGAACGAGCGGCTATAGAAAAGGAGTACAGCGCGAGGTTAACTGCGTTGGCAAAGAAGTATTTCGAAAAGAAGGCCAAGAAGTCGGCAAGCTTGAGTGTCGGCGAGAATCCTGTGATGACCCCTGGGTCGCTTGAGAGGTAACGCCCCGTCCCCATGCCCCTCGGCCTTCGTTGCGCTGCGGCGACAGACCTGCGCGGCCGCTAACGGACTGCCCGTCTCTCCTGCAACACAGCGCCTCCGTCACAACATGGACAACCCAACTAAACACGGTCGAAGCCCGAGCAAACGAGCATAACCAATACAGCAACGACCTGATCAACAAGGTCGCCACGCCGCTCCAGGCTGTGGCCACCAAGTTCGAGGAGCTCCGCAAGCGCCATGCCGACTTCGCCGATAAGCTCGAGAGGGAAAGAGATGCGTCCTACGCGGAACTGCGCAAGGTCAAGGGCAAGTACGACAGCGTCTGCCAGGAGGTGGAGAGCAGGCGCAAGAAGACCGAGTCGGCGTTTGACAAGGCAAAGGCGCAGAGCAACTACCAGCAGCAGATCCTGGAGATGAACAATTTCAAGAACAGCTACTTGATCGCCATCAACGTCACCAATAAGCAGAAGGAGAAGTACTACCACGAATACGTGCCCGAGGTCATGGACAGCCTACAGGACCTCTCCGAGTTCAAGACGATGAGGATAAACGAGCTGTGGACCCTGGCTTCGAATCTCGAGTCCGGACTACTCAAATCCAGCGGCGAGTTGATAGACCACCAGACGCAAGAGATCGCCCGAAACCAGCCGCACCTCGACTCATTGATGTACATGCGCCACAACGTCGGCTCGTGGCAGGAGCCGCCCGACAAGGTTTTCGAGCCGAGCCCAGTCTGGCACGACGACGACGCCATGGTGATTGACGAGCCGGCAAAGGTTTATTTGCGCAACGTCCTGAACAAGTCCAAGAGCCAGCTCGGTGACTTGCGCAGGGAGGTGGACAAGAAACGGCGCGAGGTGGAGACGCACAAGAGGGTCAAGCAACGTATCAGGGACGGCACTGAGCAGAAGGACGAGGTGGCGGTGGTCACACTGATCTTTGCGATGCAGGAGGATCTTCACCAGGTGGAACGCAAGAGGACAACAGCGGAAGTTGAGACGTCGACTATCACGTCGGCAGTCGGAGACGTGACGCTAGGAGCCAAGAACCACAACTTCAAGTCGCAGACCTTTAAGATCCCGACCAACTGCGACCTCTGCGGAGAGAGGATATGGGGTCTATCGGCGAAGGGGTTCGACTGCCGAGACTGCGGCTACACGTGCCACAGCAAGTGCGAGATGAAGGTTCCTGCCGAGTGCCCAGGGGAGCAGAGCAAGGAGGAGCGCAAGAAGCTGAAGCAGGAGAGGCAGGAGGCTGCGAACAAGTTGCTGAAGCCCAGCAGCGGAAGCCATGCCAAGACGGCGTCGGTAGACAACGCAGCGGAGCTGCCGGCCTTGACACGCACAAACACGATGACCTCGCTGAGCTCGGGATACGCGGCCAGTGCTCGTCGTTCAGTATCGGGCGCCAGGTCTCCGGCACCCGAGGACACCCCGGCGACCGAGATTGCGGCAGCCCCAACGACGCCGGCACCCGCGCCCAAGCCGGCAGGCACGCTGCGCAAGAACAGGGTCATCGCGCCGCCACCCGTAGCCTACATCAGCGAGCTTCCCGGGAGCGCCGTGCCGAACGGGTCCGGCGGCGGCGCTGCCAAGGCGCCGGAGCAGAAAGGCAAGATGCTCTACGCATTCGAGGCCAACGGCGAAGGCGAGCTCACAGTAGCAGAAGGGCGGGATCTTGTGGTTCTTGAGCCGGACAGTGAGTTTCTATGCATTATATACCCTGACAGATGAGGGAAAGAGTAGAGGTCACTGACACGGAGTCTTTGCATAGCCGGATCTGGATGGATCAAGGTGCGGGCAGGGTACAAGGAGGGACTGGTGCCAACTTCATACGTGGAACTGGGGCCGGCCCCGTCGGCGGCACCTGCTATTTTGCCGCAAAACACAGGGCAATCTGCGAGGCCTTCGTCGACATACTCTAACAGCGGATCCTCGATCGGAGGGCCGGGTGGCGCGCCTTCGGTCAAAAAGAAGGGGCCGGCGGTGGCGCCCCGGCGAGGGGCAAAGAAGATCAGGTACGCCGAGGTGCTGTACGAATACACGGCGCAGAACGACACTGAGCACAGCATCGTCGAGGGCGAGCGGCTGGTGGTGATCAAGGAGGATCCTGGGGACGGATGGGCCGAGGTCGAGAAGGGCGGCCTGACCAAGAGCGTTCCAGCCAGCTACATCCAACTGGTGTAGATATTTGCATATGTACATTGGGTTTCTTCCCTTGTTTCTTTTTTTCTTTCTTTCTTTTTTTTTTTTTTTGGTTTTCTTGCGGCGGCCGCTCAGCTGGGTTCTTCACCTGTACTTGTGTAATTGTGTGCCTTTAATCATTCCACGAGGCAATTGCATTCATGTGGTGTTTGGCGAACATGTTGGTACTATCCTGTCATTTACGGATTGCCGCTCTTTAAGGCAGAAAGAGGATAGAGGACACAACGCACACATCATTTTGGTCATATCACTCGCCCGCGTCCTTGAGCAGAGTTTGGATATCCGTGGCGCGCGGGTGATTAAGATGGGACAGGTGATGCGCTGATATCAATATGGGTGGGACGGTATCAAAGGAGCAAGGTACACTTGTATCAATGAGATGGCATCACGGGGACGTCGACCGAACGAACAGTCCTACCCCTATTCTTCACAATCTCGTGTTTTCAATCCACCATATTTCAAATAAAACAGCCGGTTTCGCCGAAAAAGAAGACTGTTCATGAACCCTGACTACTGAAGTCTCTGCTGTTCAACATTTTAGGGTGCCTCAGGTTCGTTTGCTGCAAGTGCGTCCTCGCGACCCTGCTTTTTTTTTTTTTTGGTCGATGATGTACCAGAGTAGCAGTCCGTGCGGTGCCCTGTCCCAAGCAAGGTTACAGCGTCGCCGCAGTTCAAATGCCATTGCATCCCGAAATGGCATCGGTCTCCGTTTTGGGTCCCCGCCTGGATATCGAGAATTTGATTGAATGCCCGCATGGAGCTTGGCACGGAAACATGCGACCTTGGATTGCTGGAGATATTGACGCATGGGCATATGGGATCTGGCGCAATTGGACGGGCCAACATGAACAAATGGACTTATTTGTGTGCGTTGTGCAGCTTTCGTGTCGTGTCTGTCATCCCGAGAAGAAGAAAAACCTGATTTTTCTTTTCTCCTGATCTCCGTCCTTAGGCTGTCTTTTGGGTTCGGCAGAGATGCGGCACCCTTGCGCATGCATATTAGACGACGCAAGCCCAGAATTCCATGAGCTGGCAGGCTTGATCGATTCCCCGATCGTCTCTGGGCGTAGCATTCTGAAACAGATTTACATTGCGAAGAGCAAAAAGAAACTAAAACGGAGACCAGGATCCCGCCAGCGCGAGACGGAGGGGAAAATGGGACAAGTCACACCCAAGATCTTTGAAAGGGAGGATTGGCTGGTTTTTGCCAGGTTTTGGAAATGGCATTTCTCTTTTGTCTTTGCCGTGGAGGGAAGGACGGGCGATTCAGGGGAGCCGAAAAAAGCGGCGACTCGCCCAGACAGTACCAATACCTTAGGATGAAAGAGCTGCTCACTGGCGGTAGTCCACCGTCTCATGCCAACGCCGCCAAGGCGCCAATCCCTCTCTCCGGGCGGGTGGTGGGAAATGCTAGCTGGGCGTGACGCTACCGTTTTGCCTCGCCCAGAAAGGCCAATCGTCTTGGTCCAGTCTGGGCTTCCGGTCTGGACGGAGGCTGTGCTCTTGGCGGACAATGCCTGTTTTGTGTCTAGTGCGGGTCCGTTGCCCGTGTCCGTTGTGCGCGCGCCTGTGTAGCGTCCAATCAAAATAAAAACCACAAATTTCGTCCAACTGTGGTTTTGTTATTTCGACGCTGGGCACGGCGGGGGTTCCCTAGCAAAAAGGGGAGATGTTGAAAAATGACCATCGATCGGCGTGGCATTCACATTTCGCATGTGGCAGGCTCGGCTTTCTGGGCGCGCAGGGTCGCACTCTCACATTGAATCAAAATGGATGCAAGGTGGAAAAAAAAAAAAAAAAAAAAAAAAAAGGAACAAATGGAAGTCGCTCTTTTACTGGCGAAATTGATCGGCCACAGCGGGTCGCACTGTCATGCGAGCACGGTGACTGGACCGCCCATAATCATCATCGCAGTCCGGAAGTACCTGTGGCGCCAGTGCGGGCTGCAGCCAAGCAGGAGGTACCTGCCCGCGGGTCTTGGGACGGGGTCTTGGAAGGTGTGGGCGCTCCACCAATGCCGCGCCTTGGACGGGGTGGCTCCCGTTAGAAGTCGATACGAGACCCGAGTTGGCAACACGCCTGCCTGTTTGGACGGCCGCCGTTGGCTTGCTGCAAAGTCTTGGCTCCGGATTCAAAACTCGCGTCGTCCAGCCCGGTTTCCCACCCCTTTCCTGTCCCTTTCCTTCCCTCCCAGGCGCAACCCTTTTTAACCCTCAACAGCTACTCCTTGCTACTTGCTTCGTCCACACCTCGTCGACTCGCTCGTTTATGTCGGCTTTTTTCTCTCTCCCAACTGTTTCTCTTTTTTTTTTTACAATACTCATTTTTTTGTAATCACTCTTGTTTCTTGAAACAACCCAGACACGCTCTTTCGAGATCCAGACCGCGATTCGCCCTCCCCCACCCACCGTTTCCTTATTTTCGCACCGCACCCCTTTAGCTTTTTGACCCCCATCTACCAGCATAGCAGCCATGAAGTCGGCAGTGCTCGCGTCCCTCATCGGGGCGGCTTCGCTGGCCTCGGCCTCGCCGGCCGTCGAGAAGCGTCAGAACGCCAAGGTGCCTCACATCGTGGTCCGCGGCAACGCCTTCTTCGCCGGCAACGATCGCTTCTTCGTCCGTGGTATCGACTACCAGCCCGGCGGCTCGTCGGAGAACAAGGACCCCCTTGCCGACACCAAGACCTGCCTGCGCGACCTGGAGGAGTTCAAGAAGCTGGGCGTCAACACGGTGCGCGTCTACTCGACGGACAACTCCAAGGACCACAAGGCGTGCATGGACGCCTACGCCGCGGCCGGCATCTACCTGCTGCTCGACATCAACAACCCAAAGTACTCCATCAACCGCAACAACCCCGACCCGTCGTACAACCCCGACTACCTGCAGAGCGTCTTCGCCTACATTGACGAGTTCGCCCGCTACGACAACACCATGGCCTTCTTCTCGGCCAACGAGGTCGTCCACGGCACCGCCAACACGTCGCTGGCCGCCCGCCACGTCAAGGCCACCACCCGTGACATCAAGAGCTACATGGCCAAGCGCGGCCTGCGCCAGGTCCCCGTGGGCTACTCGGCCGCCGACGTGTCGGAGAACCGCCTGCAGCAGGCCCAGTACTTCAACTGCGGTACTGACGACGCCCGCAGCGACTTCTTTGCCTTTGTAAGCATCAAGTCGTCTCCCCACTACATTGTTCGCACGCAACGACAAAGGACTAACCTGTTAACACGTGTTGCCTACCCCAACAGAACGACTACTCGTGGTGCTCGTCCGACTTCAAGACGTCGGGCTGGGACAAGAAGGTCGAGACCTTCAAGGACTATGGCATGCCCATCTTCCTGTCCGAGTACGGCTGCAACGAGAACAAGCGTGACTTTGGCGAGGTCAAGGCCCTGATGAGCCCCGAGATGACTTCGGTCTACTCTGGCGGTCTCATGTACGAGTACACGTACGAGGCCAACAGGTTCGGCATCGTCAAGATCAACGGCGACAAGGTCGAGGAGCTGGACGAGTTCACCGCCTTCCAGAAGGCCCTGAAGGACAACCCGGCCCCCACCGGCATGGCCGGCGCCCAGTCCACGCAGAAGACCAGCAAGTGCCCTGCCAAGGATGCTTACTGGTTCGTCGACACCGAGACGCTGCCCGCCTTCCCCAAGGGTGCCCAGAAGTACCTGGACAACGGTGCCGGCAAGGGCCCCGGTCTGAATGGCGTCGGCTCGCAGAACTCGGGCCCCGCCAAGGTCGAGGAGGCTCAGCCCGGCTCCGGTCTCGGTGGTCCGGCCAACGACAACAACGACAAGTCGGGCAACAGCAAGAGCGCCGGTGCCGCGACTGGAGTCTCCTTCCTGATGGCCGCCTCGGCCCTGACCGTCTCGGTCGGCGCCCTGTTCCTGTAAACGGGGTGTGTGCAAAAAGCGAGACGGGAGATTGAGAAGGGGGATGATTCGATTGGGTCTCCCACCTCTGGAAACAAGCAACGACGATCAAGGATACCCGACACGAAACTTTTTCTCTGGAAGTGGAGACAAGAACCCCGTGGCTTTTTTTGAAATGTCATCAAGAGTCATTGGAGTTTGGACCCGTACCCCATCCCCAGTGGCGCGCGGGAGGCGTTTGTGTATAAAGAAGCTTTTTTTTTCTTTTGTCATTTGGATCTCACCAGCAGCTTCCCTCTCGTTCCGTAGAAACGCCAGAGGCAAAAGGAAACAAGAGCCTGCTTTTTTTCCGCGTTTTTGTTTTCTGGAGCATTGCATCATCACGTCGTTTTTTTTATAACAAGACAAACTTTAATGCATGGTTGCTTGTTCGCGAATTCGTGAAATGATGTGACAAATTGGGTGAGGCTGCTCGCTTGATTATCGGACTGGACTTGGGACGCCGTTGCCGTTGAAGTGACTGCAGGCTTCCATGTTCATCTCTTCATTGCAGACGGGACGGGAGTTTTGACGTCTTGCGCGTCAGTGCGGACGTTGGTGACGCGGGACGGGACGGTTGTCTGACTGGGCTATGGCCTGGCAGCATGAGTTGGGATCAAATTGATCGTGCATGTCGTTTTAGCTTGACCGTAAATCTTTTCTCACCACGGGATCTCGATGGATGAACAGCAGACCGCCTGCTTTTCCATCTCGGCCTTTCCGGTAGGCCAAATCCATTTCCACCAGCGGCGGCCCACATACGCCTTCCTGGACCAGCGTCAGACACGGCTTCTCGGCGTCGCAAAGACGACACGGCCGCGCTGAGCCACGCGGCCGCCAACCTCGGCGCGGTGGTGCACATGTCGGCGGGGTTTTTTTTTTTTTTTTTTTTTTTTTTTCCCTAACATGGTGCGCGACAGGCTTCCTCCCGGCACACGCCTTATCCGGCACCGGCCGCCAGGTTCACCGAGGCGACGAGCCCTTATGCTGCTGTTCGCGTCGGCGGGTATCGTGTCCCGGCAGAGGACGACGGACAGGACGCGCGGCATAGCCGAGATCCAGGGCCTTAATATTGATAGGCGCCGTCTTGACGGAAAGGACATGAGTGCGTTTTTATTTAAAGGACAACAGACACACAGTCTCGCGTCTCGGGCAGCCACAGGGCTGTTCACAAAGGAGATGCTTGACGCCACGACGAGCTCTGTTCCGGGGTATAGCAAGCCTCAAGCGGCACCGCGCTCTCCGGCTACGTTAGGCAAGTAAACGGTGTCTGCGCCGGGTATTCGTTCGAGGAGGGCGTGCCGGCGGCCATGGCGGGGAAATACGCCCTATACGGCTATCGCGGGAAGGCGCCGATCCATCAGATCAACCCATCCCTAGCCACATAGAATCATCCCGACACGCCGACGTGCTCCGAGCTCCTGCGCCGACCGTCTGGCCGCCGACAGCCGGCGCATCGCCGCAACGTAGCGCAACCGGGTCCGCTGCCCCGAAAAGGAACGTGGCGGAGGATCAGGGGCAGTCCCGAGAGAGTCCGATGGTGAAGCAGCTTCGTCAAGGCGATGGGCAGCGGAGCCCTGCGGCTGCCCGCGTCACTGATGCTGGCCGCGTGGCTGATGCCATGGGACCCAGATCGTGGGCAACGAGATTGCCTCGAACATGGTGTGATATTGACGGCCCTCGTGCGCCCAGCGGCCGGCTTCGCCAGGCTTCTCCACAAACAGCCCGTTGTAGCTTTCCCACTATGGGGACTGTCCATCCTGCCGTCACGAGACATCGCGGTCCTGCCACTCGGGGAGATGGGCTCTCCGACTGGCCTTTCTTCGCGAAATCGCTACCAGCTGGACGACGACCTGGTCCTCATTCATCTGCAGGGTCTCCGGCGCCGGCTAGTGGACCTTCAGCAGGCAACACTCGAGCAGGTCGGGGTCCTCCCATGCGTGGCCATCTAGCGCGACGGCTCCGTGTAGGTAAAAGCCGCCCGCTGCGCTCCACGGTGCTGAAGAGCAACCGCGGCCACAGATCCGGTGTGTCTTACTTCCTCGGCGTCGTCGTCCCCGCCGCCAGCCCGCGGCGGAGGGACAGATGGGATCGGGTACCAAAACCACCTGTTGGGCACGGATCCGTGCGCGTAGACAAACAGGGAGCTCTCGGAGCCTGCAGGGACGGTATACGCCTCTTTGGTTGTGCCACATCTCCCTTTCCGGGGGCGCCCGGCCCGGCGGCGGCGGCGGCGGTGGTGGTGGTGGAAGGACGGTGCCGGAAGGAGGGGGCCTGTGTTGCTCCTTGAGCTCAGCCCATCGCCCGTGCAGCTGGAGCGGGCACCGTTCCGATGGCGGCGGGTGGGCATGGTCGCCCGCGGCCCAGTCAAGCACCGTTGGGGTGATTTTGATAGTGTGCTGGCGCTTGGCCACAATGTAGTCAAGTCTCTCTGCTTCGTAGCTCGTCAACGGGCCCTTGTAGTGAGCCCCTGCCACGTTCTCGACTGTGTTCCAACCATCCCACGACCAGCTCGGACGCGCTCCATAGCCTCCGCCGCCGCCGGGATTTTGCAAGCGCGCTATTCCGTAGGGGATGCACCACAGCAAAGCCAGATCAAAGCAGGTCTCTGGCAGTCCGACGACGAAGCCCCGTTCGAAACGCCGCCCAAAAGTTGCGGATACGCCCGCCGTAACATCGAGCAAGCCCCCTGGATCCACCGTCCACAGATGGCTCAAATCGGCCATAGCATCCAGGTACGACTGAACCGGGGGCCAGAAGCTTCCGAGCGCGTGTCGCCAGCGCCGCTTATCGGGCTCCGGTGAGGAGGTAGTTATGTCTGCCGCCGCGGTCGTCATCCTCATTTTCATCGTCGTCCCCATCGTCATCCCCGTTGCCAACGCCCTCCCACATCTACGACCCCACGCTCAGTCCGCTGGGCCCATCCTGTATCCGCGGATCTTACTGCAGACGTGGTTGTTGCCCTCCCACATGCGCCATAAACCCGGCCTGGGGGCCCAGGCCGCCATCGGAAACGACTCACAAGCCCAACACGCTTCGCCGCCGTCCAACATCAAGACCCGCCGCGACACAACCTATTCGAGCCCACCGCGCCACGCCCGCGCACGTAGCTAAGCTGCGTGTGCCCTCCCACGGCGGCGCCTCCGTCGGCGAGACACGGCTTCGTGACGTCGATGAGGCACCTCGGCCCGGGCCGGGGCTCGCCAGGCTCGAGCACGGTTGACTCGCAAAGCACACCGTGGATACGCCTGCAGTTGTCCAGAAAGCCACGTAGGGCCGCCAGGTCGATCCAGCCAATCCACCTAACGCCCCATGAACCGCCAACGTCTGGCAGGGGAGGTTGAAGAGGGGCAAGAGCCCACAGAGGATACTGGACGCGGATGCGGACCCAGGGCGGGCGGCCGCTCTTGTTGAGCTCGAGGGTGCATTCGGGGGCGCGAGGCCGCGTGAACAGCCCGTCAAAGATCTCTTGACGGCAGACACAGCCCGGTCCACTAATAGGCACTTGCACAGCAAGACAGCCTTTTGGCTGGAGCGTCGCAGATGACACATTCCGCCGGCGTCAGGCGACACGGTTGGGATTCCATTGCCGCCCGGATATCGCGTCTAGATTGTTCTGGTCTCGAATGGGCGAGTCGGGGAAAGAGAGATGAAGGGACAGGACAGTCCAGGGGCCGCACGTTGAGGATTTCATCTAACGACAGATATATATACCCCGCACCGGGAACCGACGGCCTTCATGGGCGGCTGGACGGCGTCGGGATTTGGCCCGGCTTCCTGCCTGCCCCTTCTGTCCGGAATCGGCCGTTCACACCCAGCTGGCAGTTCATCTCGCCATTGAAACGCGCAGCGCATATGGCAACAACAATTGGGCGCCTAGAAACTTTGGCTCCCTCGGGTGCCTTAGGCGATAATCGCGGACAAGATCCCACGTTGTCCAAGCCTTCCCAATTTCGATGCCAGCCACTTACGGAAATTGGTGCCCGTTGAAGCAAAGAGAAAGACAAAAAGAAAAGCCGCAGCAGCAAAATATACATAGCACCGGGGATCACTCAGTGGTGGCCGACAGTTCGGCTTCTTATGATTTGACTGTGCGAGCGGAGATCCTGTGTATGTCGGCCATACCCGTATCGTGCGTTTCCCGGCACTTGATACCCGCATGGGTGCTGCACTATCAACTTCCACGGAAGCCACCCCTTATTCCCTTTCTTGAGGGCTCACCTCCCTCCTCGATTACCACGGGACGCTTGTTTCGGAGCACAAGGACCGTGTCGGCCGCTCTCGTCTTCAGGACAAGCAGCCTGATGTCGCCCGCCTCCCCGAGAGGGTACTTGCCCTGAGCGGCCCGTCAGCACGAGAGTCATCTTGTTAGCCTCGACATGTACGCTGACCACGGTCTCGCGCATCATGTCAAGCCCCCACGCCTGCAGCAGTTTGGTGATGCACTCTTCTTGCACCATGCTGTTCCCGCCGAGCTTTTTCAGGACTAGGGCGCCTTCTTTTTTTTTCCTTTCCGGCATTTTAACGCATCGTAGTTTGCCGGCCCGTGGCGTTCCTGTTTGGAACGAGCACTATCGGCTCCATTGCCACCAGATACCGCGGGAAAAGAATCTGCTGCTGCAACCAACCGCTTCTTCGTCGAAGCTGCTGCGGCTTGTGTCTTTTCACGCAGGGCCGATCTTGGGGCCGTGATTCCCTGCTGCTCAGGGGCATTCACCAACGGATCCCCAACACCTATCGAGTAGACCTTGTGATCCCGGGCGTTGGAGCTCCCGTCCCGCAGACGTAATTTCCGCAATAGGAGAAGGAGATGCCGTCGAGCGATATTTCGACAACGGTTGACCACCGCGGTTTTAAGGCGGCCGAAGCCTACCTCTCTCTGGTGACGGCAACAGCTGCACGAAACGGAGGGAAGATGCAAACCCCGTTTGTGGAAGAACCACAGAGAAGGGATAGAAGGCAGGTGATGGCTAGAACAGGGTCGAACGGATGGGAAGAAAGGACGCCCATTTTTTCTTGAGCATACACTTGCTTTCGTTTTCGCTATCAAGTCATATTCGGGAGAGATGGGGCTGGCGCATCTGACTTGCGGTGTGGTAAGCTCGCTTTCCACGAACATGTAGCGAGCGGGCGTCTGTGGCCTTTGTAGGATAGCAAGCCACGTTCCATTTAACGAAAAGACCGGCCGGGGTCAGTCGAAACGGCACGGGCAGAGGTAGCCAAGGTTGGAAATGCTCTGGGCGTGCGGATCGAGGCATCGCGGCGATCAAAGATTATGCGGACATTATAAAGGAGATGTGGCGAGCAGCCCGTTCGTCTTGAGGATGTATGCGTTCAGCCCGTCAAGCTCTTCGAACCAGATCATTTCCTCGATGGCGTTCCCACAGCCTGGCGGGATCAAGAAATCCGACTCCAAGCAGTCGAACAGCACAGTCGACCAAAACGTGGACTGCAATCCCAACCGACGCATTTGCAAAGCCACCTAGCCGTACAGTCGAAGATCAGCTGCTCCATGAGGAGGAATCATCCGCCTCCGAGGCAACGCGCTTTTCGATGTCCTGAGGATTCGCGCCGTTCCAAAGCTCGGTTCTTCCAGTCAGAACGTGGCGGAACGGGCCAATGTCTTAAGTTACCCCGTGCCGATCAAGACGCGAATCTGGGAGTTGCGGGTGACGTGTTCGAGTTGACGACCAGGGAGTCTGGTTCGGAGCACTTGTCCAAGCTGCCTAACTACCTCAAACCCAAGCAATTGTTCCGTACCTGGCTCTCGGCATTGACTTCCGGCCGGCGGCGAGGCAACATCCTCGACGACGAGTACACAGTCTCGTAGAGCTATGCCACGCAGAGCGACGGTCGGCATCAAGTTCTCAGCCGGCACCATGCATTCACATATTCCAAAGCCATGACTTCCAATGGCTAATGGACATTAATAATGTCCCTCTCTTTTTCCCTACCCTCGTCTGTGGGCCAAACTCATCGGAACACTCGGCCAGTCCTTCAGACACCCCTACTGTCGCCCGCCCCTCATATTTCAAGCATTAAGGTTGCAGACATTTCACGTTGCAAAGCCCCGGCTAATTCTGACAACCAGAAGACCCCTTTTTTCGCCCGAGACAATAAACTCAGGGCTGAGGAAACAGGAATCTCGCGAACGTTGATGCCGTTCCCACCGCGCACTGCCCTTCGAGATCCGGTCGCGAGTCAACTAAGGGCCCGACCTTTCCGGGTCCGATTGGCTCGAGCGTCATCCTCCGTGCTCGCCAGTGCAGCAGCAAAAGAGAGAGATAAAAAAAAAATTAAAAGACAGGCATTCCCGGTGCGGAACCAATGAAGCCTCCGGAATAGCCCGTCTGTCGTCCGATGGAACTTAACAACAACCCGATCTCACGGGGACATGTGTCAAGCACGAGTCCGCTCTTCTTTTTTTCTTTCCTTTTTTTTTTTTTCTGATAGGCTTCGGAAGTCGTGTCAGTTGGGCCGGTTCAAAGATCTGGATCATTAAAACTTTCCGTTCCCGCAACGAACTCGACCGCGGGTGCAGACACCAAAAGCTCACAGGTATGTACACAGGTATCTATCCTTGACGCCGCGGCGGCCGTCAACTTCATCCTCGTCCCGGCTTCCCCGGCCTCTTGATTGAATATTCCCTAATCGGGCGCGATATATGGGCCGGAAGCGTCTTTTCTTTCGTTCTTCTCCCCTCCCACCACAGCGCACACAGGTGGGACTCTCTACGTATGCTTGGCCGCGGCAGTGCTTCGGTTGCCCCTTTATCGGCGAGGTCGATATGCCATTACATATGGATATCCCCGCCGCTGGAGGGTTCTTCCCTCGTGCAGCGTTATCGCTCAGACGCGTGGGGTATATGCAATATGTAGTCATCGTCAAAGCGTAAATTCTGCGGCCGGGACGTCCCTGCTCTCATGCCCTATGTTGTGCGCACACATGTATCGATCCACGGCTTGCCCGATGACGGAAGCTGTTGCCAGTTGCACGGAGGCTTTCTTGGCTGGTTTGAGTATACTTGTGGGTGCATGTCTTGGCGTTCCTCCAGACTACCATCACACTATGCTGCTACTCGATGTGCTTTGTCTCCCTTCTTTTCCTGAGTGAGGCTCGCTTCGTCTCGACCCAGACACCGCCTCCTTACTCGATCAATATCGGCAGATGGCCCACGGCGCGTCGGGGCAATCGTTCTAGAATGGTAGGTAGGTACCAAGGTAGCCAGCATAGGGATCCTCTCCCCATGGAACATATAGTCGGCATTTAACGGCTATATCAGCGGTCTCGTGGCTACCAGTACCCAGCTATATCGGCGGGCCTCGGGGCTATCGATCCCCCTAGCTATATCTACATCGTTTAGGTTGTAGCGTCGTATGGGCCAGAAAGCCGGAAATTGTAGGCTAGCATCTCAACGTCAAAGCATAGATGAAGCGTCTGCCCGATCTGGCCGACCCTGGCGCCGGGGGCTCCATGGGTCGAGGCGAGAAGAAACACTTCGGCTACGACGACGTTGCCCACGTGGTTGGAACAACAGAACCGACGCCTTTTTTTTTCTTTCTTCCCTTGCAAAACGCCGGGTTTCGAGTGAAGCTTCGCCTAACGGAAAGCTGCCCAGAGAAGGAAGGAGCAAAAGGCAGAAAAGAAGGTTTGGCAAGATCTCGCGATCGACGTCCCGGACACGAGTCGCTTGCCACACCCTTCGTCTCTTTGGCCCTTCCCCACCGAAAGCCTACCTAGCCTACAGGCATAATGCTTCCCCTCCCTCCTCTTCTTATTTTGTTTTTATTCCGTTTTTTGCGCCTTTCTTTTTTACTACCAGGGGACCCTCGCAAGAACGGTGAGCCAGCGGAGATTTCGTACCGCCGCCCCGTGTCTTGATTGTCTCACCGAGGAGGCAAGCCGGCGGGAGCATGGGACGGAGGTCTTGTAGTGAAGGGGAGGCGGTCCAGACGCAAAAAAAAAAAAAAAAAAAAAAAAAAAACGGAGTGTCGATCCACACTGTTCGGACATCCTTCCTCGACGGGATCACAATGGATCGCAGCATCGCCAACTCCGATTGATTCCCCACAGCGATGCGGTTCGGCAGGAAGAAACCTTGACGGTTTAAGCGAGACCGTAGGCAGCAGGCCGGCCCAGGGCCCGGGCCCAGGGAAACCAATGAAAGGACCGTCGTTTCGAAACCTGGCGCCCGCTGGCCAGCCTTATGAAGAGCCAGTTATAAGGAGATAAGGTTGAAGAGGCCTGCGCCCAGGAAGTGAGGGAAAGATGGGTAGGTATGTTTCGCGTGAGGCTGCCGCGTTTGAGCAATAAACTAACAAGACAAGATAGTGCCGTTCTTTTTTTTTCTTCTCTCTTCTTTGACACGTGAGTAACCGCCGGACCTCCTTGACGGAAGAGCAGCACGGCAACTAAAAGCATTAAGCATTAAACTCCCCAACCGCCCACCTCTTCCCGGCAAGGCCGAGCGGCTCAAAACCCCCCCAAATGATCCCGTGCTGGCCGCTCGTGCACCGTCTGGCCTGGGGGTTGACGACGACGGGCAACCGAGCGTTCAAACTTTGGGCCGGGATCCATGGAGACCAGGCCGTCCACTTTTTGAACAATTCCAAATCCCTTTGACATCCACAAAAGATGGCCCACCCCTGGTTGGAGATGCAAGTTTGATCAACGGGAGCAGAGACAGATTAAGGACAAGCCAGGATTGTGTCGTGAAAACGAGATGAATGGCGTGAGGATGGAGAGCGGAGAAAGGCTGAGCGAGCGGAGCGGATCGGCCGCCACTGTGGACATGAAGCTTACCGCCCTGCACGACTCGATAGACTCCCGGGCTTGCGGAAGGGGTCCCCCAGGCGGGAGGGACCAGCCTTGTCGATTTCTGTCCAGGATGTGCCTAGGTATAGGAAACCGCGTTCAACGAACGCCTCGCTTGTGCAGACACGTGGCAGACGATGTGTCCACCCGCTTGCTGGGAAAATACGAACGAACGGGAAAAGAAATTAAAAAAAAATATCACCAGCTTACAAAAGACGAAGAAAAAGGACCAGAATGTTGTGGAGTGATACATGGTAACGGGCACCCAACCCGGAAACCGCGCGTGCCGATTCAAGGAAAAGCATAGGGACGTTCCAGTGGGATCAACCACCATCACAGCGCAGAGGGTGGGGTCGTGTCGGCGGAGGAATCAACCCGCAGAGGCGCGAATCGCAAATACGACCTGTCATTCCTTCCTCTATGCTTCCGAGTCGGGGAAGAAGCAACCAGATAATAAAAAAAATAAAAAATAGAAGAAACAATACTACATGGGGAAGCATTCACCGCAGCAAAAGACCGGAACTTCCCAGGGGCACATCTTTGGTATCAGCAAAGCGGTCATTTCCCAGCCGATACCACCTACCACCCCAGCAAGGCTGGACGTGACATACCTACCTGGTGCACACCACGGCACGGCGCATTTCCCTTCTTAGGGCAGGCAGGTGAGGCTCCCTCGCTTGCTCGGCTCGGCCGCATGTTGCCGGAGGGAAGGATGCGACCCAGGTCTTGGGTTCGCTCAGCGTCGGCAGTGAGCCGAGGGGGAAGTGTTTGGATTTGCTCTTTTTTTTTTCTTTTTTTTTTTCTTTTTTTTTTCTTTTTTTTTCTTTTTTTTTTCTTTTTTTTTCTTTTTTTTTTCTTTTTTTTTTCTTTTTTTTTCTTTTTTTTTTTCTTCTTCCCCCATCCCGCTTTCTCTTCTGTTTGATTTGTTTCGTTGCAGCTATACGGCGAAATATCGTCCTGTCTTGCTGTTAGATGTCCCTGTGCCTTGAACTGGGCCTGAACGCAATTTTCCAGTTGGTGGAACGGACAAAACCGGCTGGATTTTCCCTTGTCAAAGCGCCCGTTCACCGATCCCATCTCGTATGGGGGCATGTGTAGCTTCGTATCGCGCGGAAAGAAAAGCGCCTCACACACACCCTTTTGATACCGGACAAGATCCCGACGCCTGCTTCTCTCGCTCGCTTCCACTCCTCCTCCCCGCTGGTTATCGTCACGTCGCTCAAATGACAAAAAAAAAAAAAAAACACTAGACTTTGTTCACCTCGTTCCAGGGGTGGTAAACGGTAAAACCGCCGCCTTGGCGACCTTGCCTACGTGGGGATCAGCTCTGTCGATCATTTTTGGCGCCTTTCGTCCCCTGCTTCGGTGGGCAAGAACAGCCGCATGTCATCAGCAAAGATTCATTCCCTCCATGCCTCTTTGGGGCTCGTTTCCATCACACACCGGGGCAGGCTGCAGAGAACCCGGGCGCCCGGAGGCGACCAACACCATCCCCTAGCTCCCCGAATCGAGCTGCTGACCCAACACTGGCTAGCGGGACGATCCTCTCAAATGATGGGGGCGGTGAGGACGACGGTCGCGTGGAGGAGCTGCTTCAAATGGGCTATTCATTGGTGGACATCAACAGCCGCCCAAGCCGCCGTATGTACGTCGCCCCATAGACTGGAGGAGAGCACAGCCCAAGACAGATCTGATCGTGCGAGCCTCCGTATTTTTCCTCTTGGCCGTTTTGCGTGTCCTATGAAACACCCCGTGGCGCGTCTGTTCTGAGCCTCGTCGTACAGTAGTCCGGCCAGAGTAATTGCCAAGGCAGGGAGGTTATTGATCCTTTGCCGAGCGGGCGATGTCGGACTGACAGCTAACTCCCCGCAAAGCGAACAAACCCCTGCCCCTGGCGTCGGTGACTTTCCTTTCCTGTCTTTTTTCTTTCTTTCTTTTCTTTTATTTATCCTTTCTTTTTGGTTTCAGGCGGTCCTGGTGCCCGAGACGGGGCGACTCCGCTCGTGCGGGATGGCGACCAAAAAAAAAAAAAAAGGAAACAGTAAAGATACAGTTAGTACGTAAAGGAAGGAGGATCGATCACAATCTCAGGGTCCACGTTAACCAAACTCCGCAGTGTTCCCTCTGCTTGCGGGGCATCTTTTCCACATCCGACAAGCTCTGCTCCTGTAATTTAGGCCTTCCAGAGGGCGGTGCCATGAACGGTTCCCTGATTGCGGACGGAGGGATGTGGAAAAACAAGCACCCCCAGGGGAGGGGTGGGTGGTCTGTTCATCACCTGGCCCCGTCTGCATCGGCGATTGATGGCTCGGCTCCTCTCACTTCCTGGGACAACGATATGAATGTGCCCTGCGGTACGGTACAGTCAGACGGGGCCACCCATTCAAGTGCGTTGAAAAGCCGGGGCAGCCGCGCCGGCCCTTGCGGCTTGTCGTGCTGCGGCGATGTCGCCGAGCACACCCTCAGGAGAGGCGCCCTACCCACAAATGTACCTGGGGGAGGGCGACAAAAGTGCCCAGATTCGGCAGGCAGATTGGGGTGTGGTGTTGGTGTTGGCGTTAATGCTCGTCGTCTGGGGCCCGGGGGACGTCCATGGATGGGGTGGTGTGATTCCCTGCTCATCCAGTCAAGATCGACCCTGTTGTCGCATCCGAGTGAAGCGATCGCCCAGCCTGTCATCTCCGCTCGAGGGGTGGTGGTGTGGATTGTGCCGAATTGATGCTGTCAGTGGTTGGGGCAAGGGGTGGGCTCTCGCGAGGCGCCTGACGCTGGCCGCGTGGACAGGCATGACGCCCCCGGAGAATTGGTAAATCTATCCGTGAAAATTGTATTCGCGATCACAAGTCGGAGGCAGGGAGGGGGCAGACGTCATTCATACTCATGGGACGATGAAAGAGAGAAAAAAAAAAAAGCCATAGAGAAACTGTGGGGGTTTGGGGTGTTGTGGAACGGGGTCTGCATCTGAGTAACTGCCAGATTGAAATGCGGAAGGTACCGCCGCAAGCCGTATCCATCCGGTAGCATAAGAACGGACAGGACGATGACAGAGGCGAGCGTTAACACCAGCTAATGAGGCCCGTCTGGCACTCGAGGGAACATCCCTGCGACAAAAGTCGGGCAGATAGAGAACCAACACGCCTTTGGAATTCGGTCAGGCTGGTCTGATTCATGGTGATGCAGGCAGCCGGTCTGGTAGCAGCCGGTGAGAAATCCTTTTTTTTTCTCACCGCGCGGGTCCCCGTCCAATACGTGTCCCCTTGCTGCATGCATCCTCTGCGCCTGACGCCCAGCAAGAGATGCACATCACAGCCAACGCCGCTGCAACAGCTGACTTTTGGGAGCATGGCACTTGGAGCAGACGCTCTGCTGGTTGGCCGACACGCGAGCCTGGGGCGAAGCGAAGCCTACCTACCTAGGTAGGTACCCAGGTAGCTTTTCTCGCTTGATCGGTCGCTTACGGGAATAAGCCTGCAGAAGCATTTTGAGGTCATGA
This sequence comes from Magnaporthiopsis incrustans, assembly GCA_003049425.1. NCBI lineage: Eukaryota > Fungi > Ascomycota > Sordariomycetes > Magnaporthales > Magnaporthaceae > Magnaporthiopsis > Magnaporthiopsis incrustans. Next base: position 72,143 of record PYSR01000080.1, read on the forward strand.
TCAGTCAGACAGCGGCGTCCGTCCGTCTGCCCTGCCATTTGCTTCGAGCGCGAGATCGACACGTTTCCCTCTCCTCTTCCACTTTGGCTCCCACAGGCGCAACGGGCATCTGGTGGGACTCCTTTAGAATTAGAGGCCAGGCGGTGCCAGGACGCGCGAGTCGTCACCAGCAACGTCGGGATCGAATCCGCGGCCTCTGACTGGCTCGTAGGGGAAATAAGGATATCCCTGGACAGGGTGGAATCCATTCGCCATCATCACATCGCGCACAAGCACGAGTTGGCCGTACTGCCTCACCATGGTTTTGTGACCGGCAAATCTGTAAACTCTGCTCCTCCCTTGGACCAGATGTATTACCAAGAAAAAACTTGCGCTGAATGTGATACGTCATAAATCGGCGGCAGGCAAAGAAAGAGCCCAAGGGATGGACAGGAGGGGGCACTGGAGCTGATCCTTAGCGCACATTTTAGTCCAGGCCGTGGCTTGGACATGGTCGATCAGGTTCAATAACGAAGGGCAAACATCGTACGATGGCAGGGGCCCAGAAGGGCCGGAAAATTTCCCTCTGCAGGATAGGGAGGTATCGGTGACGATGGCATTCCTAGATGGAAGGATTCGCTCGTCCATGCTAGGGCGACAGGCGGCCCACTTGTTTTTCGGGGAGTTGACCATAATCTCGTTGGCCGGCCGGCCCGGATCGGCAGGACTGCTTCTCCATTGCTCGTCCGTCCATGACCGCATCGAGGCTTTGCTTTTTATGAGATGGCCAAGTAACCCTCCCTTTCGCACCGCCCTTTGTGCTTTGCCGCACCGGCGGTGTGCTTCCTATTGCAGAAGCCGCGTCAGGGCGGGCGGGGTTTATTTTTAACCCGCTGCAGGCCGCCAAGCCGTCCGCGGCAGCCTGGCAGCGTGTTCCGCCGCTCAGATCCGGCCGACCCCGATGGGCTCTCCCTGCTCCATCGATGGCCCCCAATACGACGAGGCCATGGCCCTTTGCCACAGCAGGTTTTGCCCCGTCCTCGAGCGATGCGTGCTGCAAGAGAGCGGGCTCTGGCGCTCGCTTGTGGGAACCCGGAACGCCGGGAGAGGTGTCCACTTTTTTGGGGGAGCCATCGCCAAAGGAGGGGAAGTGAGAGCCCTGAGGGCTGCCAGGTGACGTGCGGCGGGCGGCAGGCAAGTTTGACAGCCGTTGAGGGAAGAAAAGAAAAGGGAGCCGAACGGGAAAAATGCATGGCCGGCGGGGGTGTGCTTCGCCCGGGGCACACACACACACACACACACACACCATACGCACGGGCAGGCTGAGGATGGGGCTGATCGCCGATACCAGTTTATCACCCCTTCTCGCCTTCCTTTATGCAGACGAACGCGCACGCACACATGGGCGGCACCGACAACGGGTAGTGCAGATGGAGTCACCAGGGCCTGGTTCCATGGTTGAGCTCGATTGAACACGAGGCAGCGCCAGATTTCTCTTCCATTTCCCCTGCCAACATGGCATGGCAGCCTGGCGGGAATCGGTGGACGGGGCCGGAGGCATCACATTGGGCATCATTGATCGCTCGGTTGAGACCCACCCACACTTTCCATCCCTTCCTGGCCTGTGCCCGGGCGACGACACCATCACGGACCATCCACCGACGGCGGACGTTTACTCCCGCCGTCATCTGGCCTTTCTTTCACCGCATCTCCCTCCCTTGGTCCGTTGGCTACGGCGCTAAACCGCCTAGAACGACCGGGGTCTGCATGGCCAAGCTGAATGGCATCCTTTCCAAAGCGGGCGAGCCAGAAGAGCACGGTCAGCGGAAGGCGCGGGCTGGACGGTGGCTTACAGGAGAGCAGTCGTACCTGGAGGCAGCCGAACCCACCACGTGCAAAGGAGCCATAAAAGCATACAATGGAAAGGCAAAAACGGTCGGTCGGGTGGACGACGCGATGCGCGATGCAACGGGCATGCCACTGATATTGATTTGCCCTTTTGTGTCGTCATGGCGTGCGTGGACGGTCCCATCGCTTGACAGGAGGCGCACCATCTTACACCCTTGCACCCACCCCCCACTCTAGGGCCCCTTCTTCCTCCCCTTTTTGGTATGGAGCAGCCGAAGTCAGCTCGCCGAAAAGGAAAAAAAAAAGGATCAGAAAAAAATAGAGAGAGAAGAGAGGGGCAAAATACAGCTGGGGTGTTATGTCATGCCCCCGGTCCCAGGCGCCATGCCATAGTATCCCTACCATGGGTGGCCGGATGCTATCCCCGACTCCCCACCGGCGATGGACCGTCAAAGCCAGGCGGTGGGCGGCGGGGAGCTGAGAAACGGGCTGGAAGACGGGTTTTCCATGGCTGGTACCGAGATGTCCTTGATTCTTTATCTCCTTCTTCATCTAGTTCACATCGGTACCATGTATCAATCACATCCAAAATTCGAGACTCTGCGGATCCAGGCTGACAGCATAAGGGAGAAGAAAGAAGAAAAGAGCCAGCCGTGAGGGGTAAGCGGGACAAGCCCGGCCGTTTCAAGTACGAGATAATCAAGATTGAGCGTTCGGATTGCTTGGTTCTAGGTTGGTGGCCGGCGAATCGGCCTGATGGACCCTTTTTTTATGTCCCTCTTCTTTCGTGCTTCTCCTTTCGTTGGATGTGAATGCGGAGCCTTCGGCTTGTAATACAGTAAGCTTTCTGGGAGAGAAAATGGCCGTTCTTTACTCCATGCACGTCTCCGTCGGCAAAGTACAGGGCCAAGGCGGCACGAGGGAAATTGAAAAGAAGCATCATCGGCAGCGACGGGCGGACATGTATCCCGATGGTCGGTTCGACACGCAAACGGTGAGTTGTTCTTCCTACATGCAGTTTGCGGTTGGCTGAAAGAGCAGCATGACATGAAATGCTGAGGTGAGGCAGAAAATCGCCGAGAGATCTTGGCCCACCATGCAAAACCTTTGACCGATCTAAATGCCGATTGGGAATGCCAGGGCCAGCCGACCTGTGCGTGACGGGGCGGAAAGACTTGGCTTTTGCACCTGACACACGACGCGAGATGGGGAGGGATCGTCTGGCCGGTCGGTCGGTCGGCATGCCCCAGCCGCCCTTGGGTGACCACACAAGCCCTGCAGACTGCTGTGAGCGGGAGCTGCTTGCCGCTGTGCCTGCGTGCTTTACGTCGCGATCTTGTCCTCCCGCTGGGGACAAGGGAAAGTGGCGCATTTCGTGTTGTGTTTGGCCCGTGTCACGCTGTTATGCTGGCTGGCGGTTTACCTCCATTCGAAGCAGCTTCCGAGCGTTATACACAGTGCCACCTCGGTGTGAGGGGGAGACGGGGACGGGTGTTTTTATTTATTCGGTACTTTTCTTTGAGTCTATGCATGCGCCCGCCTCCCATTACGAGTCGCCTATCTGCACACTACAAGGTTATCCATCCAAACACGTTGGGAAGAGGAGGAGAGAGAGATAGAGGAGGTAGGGATGTGATGGGATTAGAAATCATCCGCATGGTCTCGATACATGGTCGGATCTCAAACTAGTCCGACTCCGGACACCGACACAGCAAGAAAAGAAAGCCAAACGGAAAATAAGCAATTATCAAATACGGCGGCGGGTTGCGAACAATGCGTCGTAATCCACGACACCAGAAAAACACGGCACATCGCCGAGCATGCCGGATTGGGCAAGCACGCCGTCGTCGTCCTCGCTCCCACCCCATGCACAGATCTACGTGTTCGAATCGCGCAGGGCTCAGCCGCATCGCCGATTAGCGGGCAACGTGTTGCAGGCAGATAAAAAAAAAAAACAGTGGCAGCGGCCAGGGGGCATCGTCGTCGCTCGGCCTCGGAAAAGGCGGGGAAATGGCCGGCGCCGCGACTCAGAGCAAGGACAATCCCTGGGAGGCAGCAAAAAAGCACGGACCCTAGCAGCCTTGCATTGGTCTCACGGGCAGTTGGGCGCTTCTATGGAAACGGGGGTGTCCTCGCGTTGAGCAGGCGTTATATGTACCGTCTCCTATCTCCCCGCCATCCGAACGGGTTTCCCCAGGGGCCGCATTGTCCGACCACGACCCCTGGTCATTGCGCTGCAGCCATGTGCCGCCTCGACGAGCTGCCAGTGTCAAAGAGCTCAATGGGGAGGCGCGGCAATCGCTGTCCCCGCGGGCTAGCTCCCCTGCTTGGGGAAGCTGCTTGGACGGACAGGGCCCGTTGGCCGTGTGGGGGTCTGCGTGCTTTTTTTCGACGCTCTCATTCCTTTTTTTCTTTTCTTTTCTCTTCTCTTCTCTTTTCTTTCTTTCTTTTCCTTCGGCATCTTCAGGTGGAAGCAGGGCGAAACAAAGCGGACAGCAACAAGGCAGGCGTCATGGGTATGCAAGTAAGCTGACATGCAAACTGAAAAAAGATTGGGTGGAGGGGCTCCGACTAGGCAGTGAGTAAGCAGATCGCGGGATCTCGATCTTGCAAAATAGAAAATAAATTAAAAATAAAGTGGGATTGTTGTTCTGGCTTGCACGGAATGGAACGGGGCAGCCCGTCACGGATGCAAAGATGGACGTGTTTTGGCCTGCTGCCTGCGCCCGTCGGCGTACGACGTCGAGGATTTTTGCTGTTTTCTGACGACTCGAGTTGAACGATGTTTTTTTTTTTTTTTTTTTTTTACTTTCGAGACTTCCACTTCCCGGTCTTGTATGCCGAACGGGCATGGCCACGGACGGAGGCGGGCAGGTTGATGCAAGTTTTGCTTGGCTTTGGTAGGTAGCACTGCGGATGACCGATCTGCAATGGGGGAGGGGACCTGGCCGCCCAATCGCGTCAGGCTAGCAAATCTCGGTTGTCGCTCGTCTGTTTTCATCGGCCCGCCCCGATCTCATCGCCCATTTGAACCGCAGCCCCCTGCCCGTGTTTCTTCTGTGTTGTTCTTTTGTCTGGCCTCTGTCGTCGAAGCAGGCTGCGCGCGCCAAATTTTTTCTTGCCGCTTGCTGGCCGTTTCAATCCTTATCGTGCGTGTCTATGCATATTTCGGCACGGGAAGAAAAGAAGCAGAGAGGAGAAAAAAAAAAAGAAAAGAAAAAAGCTCAGTCTCGGTCGTGCAACGCAGGCCATGGTGGGGGCTACAAAACAGCCCCTTGTTGCTGTGTGCGGGATTACACAGTACGCAGCATTGTACATAGGTCTTCCTTTCGTCCATCCGCCCCCCACTTTCACATCCGTTCTGTTTGTTGGGTTATGTGATTTTTAGTCGTCGTAAGCCGCTAAGGTTTATATGGGCGCGTATCGTTCGTCTGCCCTATGTAGCAGGGGGCGGCGTATCGGCTTGCCCAGAAACAAGCCTCTCTCCAGCCAAGGGATCGGCGGTTCGATCGTTCGCCCACAGGGTGTTCTGTCCATTCTCGACCTCGTATTGCCCTTTATGGGATCTTCCTGCTGATGCACGGCCATGAATCTCGGTCAGGCAAGGACGTGGTATTACGGAGCACCTGGGTATATGCGGTGGGCATTGTGAAGTTGCTTTGCGCGGCACAAACGAAAACTCAAATGCGCGCGGCGAAGTTGCGCCACCAGGGATCGCGTTTCGTTGGCTCCCTTGCTTTGTTTGCTTGCCATCGGAAACACAATCGGCCTGGGCGACAGCTCGGAGCAATCTGTGTCTGCCAGGAACTCGCACCCAAAAAAAAAAAAAAAAAAAAAAAAAAAAAAAAAGGCCAGACAGGTTCCAATGCGCCTCGTGTCGCCCACGCACCCTCGATCCTATGCCAAGACTTTAAAGCTTTTATTCATTAGTCTCTTGTGGCGGAATGGAACGTAGCCGGACAAGAGCAAAAGGACGAGAAAGAACAGAATTGATCCGGGGCAAGATTTGGCGGGGCGGTCCATGGCCTTGTGCGTCCTCCAATCGCTTATTCGGCAGAAGGGATTCCATGAGGGAGACACATTCCACCTGCAATTTTGCAGGCATGGGGGTGCGCGGGAGGTTGCTGCTAAATTCAGCACACAGGCGCGTCCAACACTGGATTGGCACTCACACAGCGCACCACACCACCGCCATTGGCTGCGTGGTGCTGCAACCGTCTGCATGTCAAACTGGGGACCTGGTCCTGCGCCTCTTCATTCTCTGGGCCCATCGGATCTGTCCTCCAAATGTTGGTACGACCCATCGGACCGGACCAAGTGGGCCCCACCACGTCCAATCTGGCCCCACCATTGGGGAGGCTGGCAGTGGGCAGGTTTTCGCTCTGTTCACGGTTCGGCTGCATTACAGGGGCCCTGTCGCTGGACGTGGCACCTGACCTGACGGCTGGTGGGCCGTGCATCTGCACCCCCGGGCTATTGCAAGCGATGTTGCGTCCGCCATCTGCGAAAACGATCGATGATCGCCCTGTTTCAATACTGGCTTCGGCTGGATGCCTTCCATTTGCACAAGGGGAACCCCTTGCCCCCCCCTGCCGACCGGCCCCATCTATGGCTTTTGTCTCGACCGAGGCCGAGACGAACCTTGTTGGGCCGTCGACCGTTTTTATTGCAATCGATCAACGGGACGCGAATAATGCGGGCAGAACCAATCGGCAGTTTGGAGCGAACAGAATCTGTAACCAGCTGGAAAAGCGGGGCTGCAAAACTCGTGCGTGCCCGCCTTTTTTAGCTCTGGCTTTTTTCCTGCTGCTTTGGTGCTCCGTCGAGTTAGCCTCGTAACGGTCTCGGTCATTCCCGCCCAGCCATGTTCGCCCTGGCACGCGCGTTCCGTCTCTCTGACAGCGGCAGGGGCTGTCCAAGTCCACCGCCGTTGTTGGGGACGGAGCGGAGAGGGGCGCGCGACGACACCGGAAATTTTGTTCCCTTGGGCCAGCCTGGCATGCATTCCACAAATTATGTGTGCGTGTGTGCGTGTGTGCAACACTTGGGCAGGGGTGCGAGGAACGAAATTGACGTTGCTTCCTCCAAGAGGAACGTTGGATGGGAGCCTGCCCGCTCGCCCCGTTTCCGCCCTGTGCTTTTCTGCCAGCTGCCCTCTCCGCTCTCTCCTTCTCCCTCTTTCTCCCTTCATTTTGTGTGATTCCGGGGGGGGGGGGGGGGNATGTGGGTTTTCTGGATCCAGGTTGTATTCGCCCACTTATCTGTGGTGATCTCGCAGGAAACATTTGCCCCAACCGACGCAATTGATGTGCGGTACTTGGCCGGACGTGGACACCTTAGATCCTTTCGATCGCGACTGGCTTCGGGTGTATTCTACCGCAACCTTCGGTGAATCGAATCAACGCCTTCTTCCTCTCGTTTGTTTTGTAAGCTTAACCGGTTTCATACGCAATATCAAAAGCCGCACCGTACGGTATACACACCATCCATAAGCACAAAAAGAGGGATTAAAGTAGCAGAAAAATAAAAAGCATGCCGCTGGGACACGAAACACTCTCCCTTTCCGCTTTCCGAGAGCTGGCGCTAGGCCCGGAAAGGCAATGATCTCCACAGGCTCGGGTGAGACTGACTGCATGCATGGCTTTCATTCCCACCATCGCACACGCCACAACCACTGCCACCACACCCTCCCCAAAAACCAAGGCGCCATTCATCGATCTTGGCTGGGGTCGAGCCAGAAAGTGGTGCCATTTTTGACGCCTTCTTGAGCGCAAGCGCACGCTCTTGACGCACTAGAAGATCGTGAACCCTGCTTGGCCTCACACGCCCCTTGTCAGCCGGTCTTTTTGCCTTGCTGCCACCATTCCTATCTTTTCCCACGATGCGAAAAGTGCCAATTCAGCATCCCCTAATGACAGGGCAAAAGAATTTTGTGACAAAGATCTGCACCCCCATGCAGAGAGCCGGCCAATCGCCAGGACGGTGCCGATGTTTGCAAATGGTCCGTGGACACCCCTAGCGTCGTCGCGAGGAGGGCCAAAAGTCGAGATCTGCTGAATCGACGAGCGAGCCGGGGGACGAGGAAACAACAAATTAGCATCTTGCAGCGGGCATTCGAAATTCGTCCCCACTCGTTCCCCGATCCCTCCCTTTTCTGTCACCTCCCTCTCCTCGTCTGATGTTGCAGTTCCCAATGAACCAGTCGGGAAGCAATGCGGACTTGGCGGTAAAAGGGTAATATCAACCAACACGCAAATATTAATGTCACAAGGCAGAATATCCCTGGCAGTCTTTTCCGCCGAGGGGATACACCACAGCGTGCGTGCATTTGCGGTCTGGATGGCCTGGGCGCTTGGACGGCGTCTCGGGGGGAGGCTTGGGCTTTGGTGCCGAGTGGCTGCAGTGACCAGCCGGAACCACAAGGCGGTGGTTGGTCGGTTGGTTGGTTGGCTGGTTGGTAGGCTGGCTGGCTGCCTGATTGACTGGTGGACCAGGGTACAAGAACGGTCACAGCACACGGCAATGTGACGGAGAGGAGACCGAACCAGAGAGCCAGTGTGGGAGGAGGGGATTTGTCAAGCGCATGTAATCAAAAGCAAGGGCCCCTCTTCTCGGAGTCTGGTCCGACGTGCCCCGGCAGCAGTATGCTCGGCAGGCAACACAGCCTACCTAGATTAAGCAAGCAGGTGCCAGGGGTCAGTCCTAGACAAGGTTGGTATTCCCTCCCTCTCCCTCTCTCCTCCCGCGGAAACCGGGCAGAGCAGGCAAGGACGCAGAAAAAAAAAAGCAAAGGAGGTCAGAACTCATGCGGTCCACGCGCGTGTGGCGGCTGACGGGCTTTGCTGGTCGTGCGGGCAGCAAGTTAGGGATGAATGGGATGGACAGACGGATCTGGTTTCACGCGTCCGTGTGTGCCCTTTTGCTTTTGGCTTCCGTGGACACTGGCCTGTTTGGCCTGCCACCAAAAGGGAGTGCATGTACGCGCTCTTTTTTCTTCTTCGTTCCGGGGACACACTGGCGAGACGGAGGACGCGTGACAGGACAGGTCTGCGCAACCCGCGGGCACGGGGTGGCTGGCATGGCTTTCTGCAGGAGTCTGGCGCCAACAGGGAATGAGAACCGGAAAAAGGGTCCGAGAGTATGACAGGTAGAAAAAAGAAGAAAGAAAAAAAAACGACAATCAGTGCATAAAATAAAATTAAACAAAAAACCAATCTCTGCTCGTGTATCTCTCAGATCTGTGCTGCCCTGGGCTGGGCCACTAGCACGTTGCGCTGTGCCCCTTGAAGGGGCCCTTGTCGGTGTTGAAAAGGCGAAGGCCACTCGCAACTCTGGAAGGTGAGGCCACACACCCCCTACCATGGCCGCCGATCACACCGAACGGGTGCACACACCAGGAAGCTGATGGAGATCGAAATGCCCGCCAATCTTAGTGTCTGGTTGGCGGCCTGACGGCTGTAGCTGCCCCGCCCGATGCGATCAGGCTGTGATCCTTCCAGGAGGGAAATAGTACGTGAAAAACGAGGACAGGGCCACCAAAGGGACGGCTGGGATTGGACGTGGTAACGCCGTGTGTGTGTGTGTGTGTGTGTGTGTGTGTGTGTGCGTGTGTGTGTGTGTGTGTGTGTGTGTGCGTGTGTGTACGTCTATAATGCTATAATGGTTGATCGACGATCTTTTCTCTTAGATGTAGACGAGGGCGACGGGCGTGTGTACTGTGCGTGGTTCAGTATCGTGGCAGAGAGGAGGCGGGCGGTAGCAAACTCGCATTGTTGTCTTCTCTTTCTCTTGTTTCCCCAAATGTCCAATCGCGGTTTTGTTCCGCAGGCCCACGCATCCTGCGGTGCAAGACACAGGAGGCTGTCCTCTTTTCCACTGTATTCCCTCACCTGTTCTGTTCTGTCAGTTGGCGGTCAGGCACACGCCCCTCCCTGAAGTCCCACGCCTGTCGATCCGGGCTGGCCTCATCTGGTGCACGGGAATCTGGCTGTGCCCCAAGGACGCAGGCTAACCTCCAGCCAGACAGCGTCTGGGCAACCTGGGGTTTCCTCCTTGGTCACACCGAGATGCATGTGCATCCGGACCTTGTCCCTGTGTCCTGTACCTGTCTCTTGTTCTTCCCTCCCCACGCCCCTCCCCCTTGTCCCTCGTCCCCTGCCCCATGCCCTTGCTCGCTCCCCACCCGGTGTCCTCCTGCCCGGTCCTGGATGTCCCACCCCAGACAATATCGAGCTCGAGTCGAGCCAGTTCCTAGCAGCACCCGCTCTGCAGCTCTGTTTTTCGGGACCCGGCTTGCTCTGGCGTCCTATCTCGGCCATGGGCTCGTTCATATTGTTGGTGTCGCCCTTTTTCTGCCGTCATGGTGCCTTGGGATTTCCGTGCCTTGCCGCTGTATTTTATATCATTTTTTTTATCTATTTTTTTTTTCTTTTTCAGAAAAATTAATCTTCTGTCGCTCTCTGACCGTCCTCTTCGCCTGATCTGCTCGCATCTGCTTTTCCGTGGTCCTCCCCTGAACCGCCACCACCACGCTAACCAGGCTGCCTTGTCTGTCGCACCACTCACCTTGCTCCTAGACCAGCTCTGTATCGTTTTGTGCAGCGTATACGTGCTTCTTCTGTGTCCCATTCCAGCATTGAGCGTCTCCTATCTCGACTGTTTTTCCGCTTGGACTCTTGCAGAATCGAGGCTGCTGCGAAGCCCAACGAAAAAAAGCACAGCTGCCGCCGCCACCCAAAGCGAGAGCAGGGATTCTAGGGAAATCCAAAAAAAAAAAAGAAAGCAAAAAGAAAGCGATCCGCGAGCAGGAAATACGCCTCCGGGAAGAACGGCTATTGTCACCGAGCGTTTTCGCTAGCCTGCGTTGGAGGATTCCTGAACTTGGCCAGCGCAGCAGTCCGCGGACCCGAGCTGCATCTCACCCACGTTGCGACCGATGCAGTCTCTACCTGGCGCCGTCGACTCGCGGGCTAGTTAGCCAATTCAGCATCTCCGTCGCAGAAACGAGAGCCAGCACGACACACACGCACACACATACCCGCCGCACACACAAACACACACCACGACCAGGCAGCGACTCGCATTTCTGCCCCAACCTTCGGGCCTCGCGTGGCTTCCTTGCTCCAGTGCCGCGTGCTCGCCTAGGACCCACCAGCCTTACCGACAGCTGCAGAGATCGAGATAGGAAACGCAGCTATTTTTGTTTCCTTTCTGCTTCCCTTTCTGCTCCTGGTGTAGGTACCTGGACCAACGGCTCGGCGGGCAGCATCCAAGGTCAAAACGTGACGTGACGGAACGACGGCAGACAGAAAAAACCTAGGGTCAAATCGAGCCTACGCAGACGCCCCGCCGTTTCACCCCGTCCAGAAAACGACCGGCGCCAGCAGCAAACGAGGCACGCCTCCCGTTCGTCTGGATCAGATTTGCTCCCGCACCACCCGCCCGTTCATCGCTCGCCACCGCAACAGGGAGGGCGTCTGCGACTAGGCTCCCCATAGCGCCTACTAGCGCCGTGCCTGCTGGGCTTTGCCGTCCCGCCACCCACACTTTGCCAGTCGTCTGATCGGATCAAAATCGACACACACGCGCGCGCACACACACAGCCCGACTTTGCTTCCTATTCTCCTTGCTCGTTCTCAGCGCCAGCCCTGGACCCTACACCGGCCCAGGCCCGCGCTCCCAGCTGCTGTGACGAGCGCCAATCTCGGGGCGAACCCTGACGAATCCCGCTGTCCTGGGTTGGCCAAAAAAAAAAAAAAAAAAAAAAAAAAAAAAAAAAAAAACCNAAAAAAAAAAAAAAAAAAAGAACATCCCAATCCCACTCCCCTCCCCACCCCTCGACAAATAATAACCAACAGCACCGCGCTGCAGTCACTGCTTGCTCCACATCCCCATCTGCTTCCCTGGTACATATCTGCGACCTCCCCCTCCACACCCCGTCTCTCTTCGATCTGCGCCTTCCGTTTGGTTCGGTCATCTCGTCTGTTCCACCCTGCAGCTGGGCTCTCACCACCTCGCATCGACTCGCCTCGGCTTGACCCGGTCCGCTGGCCCTCGATCGATCGTCCCTCGTCTCAACATCGCCTCGAGGTCTGCTCTGAGCCTGGGGACAGCCCATTGTGCCCTGAGTTTCCCATCATCTTGACATTGTCGTCGTCACAGAGGCTGCCGACGGCAAACAGCAGCAGCAACGGCGACGACGACACCACCACCACCGCCACCAAGCCCTTGCTGGCGTCCTACGTGCACCCGACGCTGCTCTCTCGCCCTCGAGGGACGGCAAATGCGCTAGGAGCCAACGCCAAGGGTTGTGGGCGTCCGTCGAACTGAGACCGGTTATGGAAGAGGACGACTCTGGCTCAAGGCATAGGTTCGTAGTCTTTTTCTCCCAGCAGGGTTTCCGGTCTGTCCCGCCGCACCCGCGCGGCGAAGGCGGCGCGGCTCCCCACGCTGTAGCCAGTGTGGGCAGAGCGGCAGCACGCAGTAGAGACGAGCAAAGCACGCTGACACCTACTTGGTCCTTCTTTTTCCGTCCGCAGCGGTCCGAATTCTGCTACCAGCACCGGTGGGCATCCTGATTACTACGACCAGCGCCTGCGAGATTCTCACGACAGGCCCTACCGGCCAGCATCATCCGTCATGGCCACGGCTGCCCTGATCAGCCCAAGCACACCCTACCATCCTCACCACTCACCCTACCCAGTATCAGCACCATCTTATCCTCCTCATACTTCAGTGCCAGCCATGATTTCTCCCGTCGAGTCCAACCGACGCGCCTCGGACGACAGCGATGCGAACAACCACCGGACTTCTCTGCCCTCCATCAGGGACATCATCAACGGCAAAGGTCAAGGTGGTTCCTCCGGACCCCAAACACTGCCGTCTCCTTTCTCCAACCAGCCTAGCGGACCGCCGCCCCCTCCACCACGCTCCTACGCAGAGCAGCCCCCGACCCGCGAGAGGCCTCCATCTCCTCCGAGGCCACTGCACCCCTCGTCGGCTTATCCGCGCTCCGAGACGCTGCCTGCGTTTTCAGACGCGCCGCGCCCACCACCCGGCCCGCCGCATGCTGGACCACCACAGCTCAGCATCTACCCCGGAGCCCCGCCACCACCTCCAGGCAAGCCCGACTCGGCGCACGACCTTGACCGTAGGCAGCAACATCACCCGGAAGGAGGACCACCACCACCGCCCCATGTAAATGGCCACTATTCCCACCACGGGCCGCCGCCGCCGCCGCCACCACCGCACCCGTCGCAGGTGCCGCAGCCCCCGCCTCCGCACCCCCATGCGCAGCAGAGCCATTCGCCATATTCGAATGGCCCGCCAGTCCAACTCCCGCCGGGCCAGCTGCCTCTTGGCGCGTACCCGATGTCGCCGCGCCATCATGGCGGCCCGCCATTGCACTCGCCGTACGGCGCTCAGCGGCCACCGATGAATCCCGAAGAGGCCGAGTATGCCAGGCGTCGTGGCAAGTACGACCAGCTTCCAGGCCACCACTACGAGGTCTGGAACTACTCGGACGCGCTGGCCAAGGTCCGTAAAGCTCAACATGGATTTTTTTCTTCCCTTCTGTGTCCGAGTTCAATCAAAACTAACACTCGTCAACGTGCAGATCGGCAGCAGCTCTCGGCAGATCCTATCCTTCGCCGAAACATACGGCAAGATCGCGCAGGAGGAACAGGGCCCTCCACCACCCGGGAGGTTGCCAACAGAGGAGCAAATCGCCGACATGGTCAGCAACTGCGAGACGATCCACTACATGCTTGACATGGTCCGAGGCTCCGTCAGCCAGACCATCATAAACCAGCGCATGCGCGAGGGCAGCCGAGCCAGGGGCTTCCCGGAGGACGAGGACGTCAATATGTTCCACGATGGCATGAAGCAAGGCTACGGCGGCGGGGAGGTCAAGAAGCGGCGTGGGGTACGTTCCTAAACATAAACCTGAACATCTTTGTCCGACACTTTGCTAACATTTTTGTCATGGATCAGCGCGCCGCACCTCCGGGCCGATGCCACAGCTGCAACCGTATCGACACCCCCGAGTGGAGACGTGGCCCCGACGGCGCCAGGACGCTCTGCAACGCCTGCGGGCTTCACTACGCGAAGTTGGAGCGGAAGAGGCAGATGGAGCAGCGAGGCCGTAAACAGGATGAGCGCAACTAGAGAGGGCCCTGGCCCCGGGTCGTCGCAGCACATCGCCACGAAGCTCTATGAGAGCGACCGAATTCTTGGGACCGCACCAGCTACTTCGTATGGAACCAAACACACCTCGACTTCAGCGCCACTCCCACTTTACTTGATTATTTTTCGAGCTGGATACCTTTTTTTTTCTCTCTTTTCTTTTCATCCCCTCATACTTCCTCTGCGGGCTCATGAATTTTCTGTGAGAGGAGCAGCAGCAGCAACACATTCCCCCAATCTTAACGAACCAACAATCTTGCACTGCATTCGAGAGCGCGGCCTTTCTTTTCACGTGCGACGAAATCTCGCATGCCACGACGTCCCGAACCAAAGCGATCAGCATCCAAACCGAGAGCGAGAAAATATCCACCATTTTGTACTAGGACTACCGTTTGGTCTTTTTTTTCTTCTTCTAATACCATTCATGGAATCGGGACAGAGTGGCTGCAATTTCGTCTTGGGCGAAAGCAACTCTTGTCACTGTCGCTACCCATTCTATTACTTCTCTTTTTTTTTTCGAAGACTTTTTTTGCCTCATTTTTTTTTCCTTGCAGCGTGGAAATATCAAAGAGTCTTGTATATACCCCTGGGGAAATCACGGCTTCGGTTTACTCTTAGTTCACACACTAGCATTGCGCGGCGTTTTTTTTTTCTCCTTTCGCTACTACCCATTCAAACTTCTACTCACCTGGGTAGCCGTGTGCACTCGATCCCCGTTCGCTCTCCACGAAGCTATTCTCTATTCTATCTATCTACCTGGCATTTTGGCCTGTGCGCCTGTTCATGTTGTGTGTATATGTGTGTGTCTATGTCTGTGTCGTGTCTTTGCCCTGCGCTTTTGTCGTACCTTTTTTCCTTGGCATGATGCATTTCATTTTGCTCGGACTTGTTTTTTCTTCTTTTCTTTTGTAGCTAGAGGTACCTACCTGTTCTACCAAAGGCTCTAACAAACCGTCTTACCTGGAAGCGCAAAAATTGAAGCACCCGTCTTACCGCCTCTCTGCACACACGGACATCGGCTGAGCGAGCGTGGCGGGTGAGGTGGATTTTGCGTTCTGCGTTCTGCGTTCTGCTCTAGACAGGAGCGAGGCTCGGGCCGCAGTGGCGGGCTCAATGGACGTGTGGTAACTAGGGGCGAACGGGCAGAAACGGCGGCGCAAAGCCTTAGGAGAGAAGACCGAAGAAGAAAAAAAAAAGAAAGAACAAGGCTGGGCGTGCGCGGGCTCGTATCACTAAGCGCGCGAGTGTGCGTTTGCGTCTGCGGCACTCAGCTTCTGGGCCTAAGTCCTCGATAGATCACATTGATTTTTACCCGATGTGAGCGGAAAATGTGACAGATGATGGATGGATGATCCTGCCATAGTCCAGTCTTTGCTTTTTTCTTCTTTTTTTCGTCACTTCTTTCTCCTGCTCGATCGTTGGCTCAGCACCGTCAAGCCGCGGTGCCCATATTGCTCAGCCCTAGTTTCACATGCCCACCCCTCACCTAGTTTATGGCTCCCCTCCATTTGCGACCTGTCGCATTTCCCATCCCCGCGCAGCCGCCGGCGCCGCTGGCGATGTGGAACATGTTTGGAATAAACGGGGGGAACAGTGGTGCCACCGTGTTACCCTACCGTGTCTGTCCGTATCTTTGAGGCAAGGAATTCACTACCCAGCCAGCGCCAGGGAGGGCTCCTTGGGGCTTGGGACATGCAATCGGTGTGACGGCCCCCTGCACCCTGCCGCTCCCACTTGACCGTTATAGCCTGCCCGATCATCGCCCACCGATTCTTTTGTTTCTACCGCCTGACTACACTGCACGGAGTCGTGCCGTTTATTGTTTCGAACGAAAACAAAACAAATGCCTGCTTTTTTTTTTTTTTTTTTTTTTTTTTTTTTTTTTTTTTTTTCCCCCTTTTTTTTTTTTTTTTTTTTTTTTAATCTTTGCTGTTTTGTCCACCCTTCTCATTCCCGCACAAGTTTGCTTGGCCCGCAGCCAGATGATGAAACGAAACTTATGCAGCCTATCATCCCGTCCCCGCCTCGTGGCGGCCAACCAGGAAATGTCTGGTGGCTGGACCGCATTTTTGGTCAGCCGTGGATGGGTGGTCTTGGGAAGCGGAAAATATATAAAATCACTGTGCATTCATAGTCGCTTTTAAACTTTGGCTGTCTCAATGGGGCAGTGCCAGTGAGCATGCACCTAAAATCATGGACTGCATGGACGAGGCTCGGGACGTAAGACGTCCGTTCGATGCGCTGCTAGTTTGGTGCCACGAAGAACGAAATAGGAAAAAAAAAGAATGATTTATCTTTTGCAGTAGCAGCGCTGGGTGCAAAAATTCTGGGCGCGTGCTGTCGTGCTTTCACATGCTGCGTGGTGGTGGCCGACACCCCGCTGAGGCTTTGCCCCTGTCGAAGGAGACGACGGCTTTGGGCCCCGCGCGGTTCTCCTGTGGCATCCGTCTCGTCCGTTTTCGCAGGTTTAGGGCAAGGCAGGCAAAAATATCCTATGCCGCCCTGCCGTGGAACATGACAGATCGGATTAGCAGCAGCCTCGGATTGCCTCATAGGGAACGGCTCGGGATTTATGGCCCGTTGGGCACTACAGTACGGGACACACATTTGTGCCCTGTTCTTCTGTGTTAATATGGAAAAAAGAAAAAGTACCAATCACCCAACATTGGTGGACTGCTGGTAGGGGCGAACTGTGACCGTGACTCCTTTCCATCCCTTGCTGCGGATTCGTCACTCGTACGCAATGATACGCCGCACAGCCCGCCGGGACACTTATCTTGGAAGCACGGCTTTCGGGACCTGCTTTTCCTCAATCCCACCGTTCAGCCATTATCTTTTCCAGGCTTTGCCGATTGCTTCCGTATTCTTCCATCCAACCACCCATTACCGACCTCCCCAATTTTTTTCTGTCCCGGGGGGTGCTTATGTCTCAGCCTCCAGTGACGTCGGAGTATTTTCTCCTTTTAGCAAGCCCGAGCCCGAGCCGTCTTTTCTGAGGTTTGGCCAATTGCTGTCGGCAGCGGGCGGTGGGCCCCATCGTTTATCTGCTACCCCACCTCCCCACCGATCGATCTCACAGCCAGCTCGCAGGAGCCGACCGAGCCGACGTTTGGCAGCTCCATCATCCTGTTTGCGCGAACCGCGAACCAGGGGGGTTGGTTGGTTGGCCCAGGGTGTGGGGCCCGCCTGCCCTTTCGCTCTCGGCTGCACTTGCCCCAAATTGGTGCCTGCCTGGCCCTTTTTTTCGATTGGTTCACGCTGGACGCCCTCGATAGCGAAGTGGGACCACGACAGGACACACGACAAGGTGAGGCTTCAAGCTTCTGACCAATTCCAGAGCCTCTGCTGCAAGCCACCGACCGAAAACCCCGGAACCAGCATCCCCAGCGCCCCGAGATTGGACCGGTCGATCTCAACTGGCAGCTAGGGCGGCACCTGGACAGGCTGCCAATGGTGGGTCGTGGTTTCTCGCCGTGGCTTGCGCCGTTTCTTAGTTGACGTCAGTTGATCGTCTTCGGGCCCGAACAGTGATGGAAGGCCGTTTTATCATTTCCCCCCTCCAAGCGATCCAAGTCCAGTCCTGCATCGGCCGTTTGACTCGGCCCGGAGTCTTGACCAACCGGCCTGCAGATTCCATCTTGGCGACATCAGCACCGGCCATCTTCTTGCCCGCCTCTCCTGTCTGCCCTGCGTCTTACCGCTCACTGGGCGACGCAAACCGGACAAGGGCAGCGAAGGCCACGAGTGGACATCCCTTCTCTGCCCACCTTTCTGGGCGACGGCGGTTTCGTTCGGGTCGCACTCTCCGCTGCGTGACATTTGTCTCGGGTTCTCGTCTGTCTCGTCCATGGCCGTCCATGGCCACTTGCAGCGCCTGCGCGAGGTCGCACAGATCGGAAACGCTGTAGCGCCTTGTTTTTCCCTTTCGGCCTGTGCTCGTTTTCCATCGGTCTCCAAAGCCAGGGGATGGTGTGGGCGGCTGATCAGGCCAAGTGGCCTGCCGGGGGTCTAGCGGAGCAATGAGCCCATTAGCTGCAGCTTCCCTTCGGCGGGTGACGAGGTTGCCCAAGACATCTGCGCCTTTCGGGCGCACACGCAATATCGGGCACCCTCCCCTCTCCCTCCCCTCACCACCTTGTCTTTCCCCGATCGCGGCCGCCGGCATGAGTCGAGACACGATCATCTGAGACAGTTCACTGTATCTGGCATGAGGTCCGATGCTGGTCCGAGACGCGGTGCGCACGAGAGAGGGGGCAGAAGATGGCTCTGACCAGGATGGGCCTTGAGAAGGCTGAGCTGAGGGCAAAGTCTGGTCGCTCATTGGATCGAAAACGGGCATCTCAGATCCTCAGGGAACACCGCCCTCGATCTGGGTACGGTGTAGCCCACGACGCCGCCGTCGCCGCTGCCACGACTCCCAGCGTGTTCGAGGATGGAATGTCTCGTCGGGGTCAGCTTTGCGCACCGCGTGGTGCGTCGTGATCGTCTTCGTGTTTCATGGTCGAGTCCGACCTTGCTGCCTTTTGTCCATAGCTTCCCACTTGGTTTCTCGTGCTTGGTTCATGAGCGGTTAATACACCTAACAATATGGAAGGGAGCCTGGTTTAGCCCGGGGGAGCGCAGGTATATGCGTACCCACCGTGTGGAGAGTAAGACATTGGTTTGGCCGCCATGATGATGCAAAGTGTGGCGAAAGGTCATCGTCTGGAAGCTGTTATAGGACAATATTCGTGTCTTGTGTGATAGGCTGTGATGGGTAAGTTGTTGGACTATGTGTAGTTTATAGTTGCCAATACACGATATCGCGAGCCCTGTAGATATGGCGTCTCCCAGGTAATTTGGTGTGTCGCCTGGGTAGCCTGCGGCTGCTTTGCATCCACATCGTCCCCTATATGGCGAGGACGATCTGGGTGGGTGAGGGCTGTCGCTGATCAAGGAGAGCAGCAATGTTATTTAGCAACAGCATTCTATGTTACATGCTTACTTACCTATGGTCTAGGAGGAATTTTCAGCACCGACAGGCAGGAGATGGGTGATTATACAAGGCGCTGAGGAGAAAAAAAAAAAAAACTATAAAACCCCCCCTAACCACCTTGTCACCCGAAACGATTATAACTCATGGTGGTGACAATTGATATGGCTTCCCAGGTCAGGTCCAATAATATTCCAGACACTGCAGACGGCTGTTGCAGTGTCTGTTTGGCTGTGGCGGCACGCCTCCGTTACCACGGCCGGGCAGGGGGGAGGCCGGTGATTTACACGACGGCTCCTTTCATTAGTCTACTTGCGGCCCTACGCAGCGGTGAGTCGCATACGCGGGTCGAGGGCAGGGGCCCCAGTTGCTGAAATAGAGACGGGCAAGGGACCAGGGAGGCCCAAAGCGCCGGAACACCCGGTTAAGCGCAGGCTGCGTATCCAGGAGGGCGGTCTCCGTTCAGGATGGCAGCCTGCCTCCCGCCACGCCGTTGCCGTAAGGGTTTTCTTTTTCTTTTGGCGATCCGATGGCCCCTGCATGCGAGCTCTTTGCAGGTCACGGCGGCGTGGGGTCGGGGTCTGCTTCTGTCCGGAAACCCGCGCAGCCGATGCCACGCACATGCAACGTCGAGGATGTCGAGGAGCCGCCCTCGGTATTGTCTTGGTTTGCCTTCTTATGTCGTTGGGAGCAGTCGCCCGCTCGTTCTGACGGTCACGCCGGGGCCCACGCCCTTTGGCACTGAAAGCACAACGGCGAGCCGAGCCTGCTGAATGATGGTGCGGGCCATGGCCGCCCCGTTCTCTCCCCTGGATCGGGTCTTGACATTCCGCCTTGGGAACAGCCGAATATTACGGGCAACAGTCCAACGGAGCGGAAGCGGTTCCTTCAGACCCTCACCAATGACAACAGAGCGGTGAACCGAAGGCTCAAAAGCCTCGGCACCTTCGGCCATATCAACGCGACAGCACGGGAGCACGCGGTGTTGCCCGGTCCAGTGCATCGAGTCTGCCGCGGCATCAGTGGGTACCCTGTCTGAAGCTTGGAGGAGACGTATTATACAGTCAGCACTGGTCAGGGGCAGTATCCAGTTTTGTAATCCTCGCATGTATGCGGTGCTCTCCTCCGCTTCCTTCGCTCCTTGCGCAACTCTGACGCCCTTATCGACTCGACCTTCCCTACAAGTGGTGGGCACGCAGCCCGGGCGCAAGATCGCCAAATGGCAAAACATTGGATTTGAACCCCGGCCGAGCTCATCTATCTCATGGTGAGGTTCTCTCCTATGGCGGTATCATCTACGCACTGCCGCTGCCTCAACAATACCTGGAGGTGCGAGCCCATAAAGAACCGACCGTAATTCATCAAAGTGCCTCACATATAAAGCATTCCTATATATTCTATGGCTGTCTCTATAGCTGCCGCCGTACGTAGGGTGGGCCAAGTAAATGGACATCCTCCGATGAAAGGAGCGGGCCTGGTCGCTTCTCCAAACGCCAAAGGAGCAAGTGAGTGATAGCAAAAGAGATCTAATTATCAGCGACGCTCAGGACCGCACCGGGCAGTGCCGAGCAGCTTGTCGAGACCCGGCGCCACCCCGTCGGCGAGGCCAGCGAAGCCGCGGCCGGCGCCTTCGCGCTCGCCGATCTCGACCACGGCGGCGACGAGGTCGTGCGCGATCTCGGGCGGCACGGCGCTGTCGCGGGCGTACTTTGGGTGCGCGGCCACGAAGTCGCGGATCCAGCGGGCCGCCGTGGCGAGCTCGCCCGACGCGCGGCGGCGGATCAGGTCCAGGTACGTGGCCAGGCGGCAGCGCGTGTCGACGTCGACGTTGACCGAGTCCAGGTAGCTCTCGACGATTGGGATCAGGCCCGGGAAGGGAGGGGCCTCGTCGTCGCCGTCGCCGTCGCCGCCGTGGGGCGACGCCGTGCCGTTGATGATCTCGTTGATGGTCATGAGCCGGTACTCGTCCTCGACCGGGCCCGTCGGCGTCGGCGAGCGGCTGAAGGGGTGCTGCGGCGTGGCCGTGCCCGAGGAGGCGGCGGTGCTCCCTCGGGGCGGAGCCGGGGCCCGGGTCGGGAAGGGGTCCTTGCGGAAGTAGAACCTGCGCTCCAGGACGGCGTCCCGGGCGTGGGCCGTCTCCATGTTCTCGTCGACCCGGGCGATGGGGATGTAGAAGTTGAGGTTGAAGGAGAGCACGGCGCGGGTGACGAGCACGATGAAGACGGCAAACGCCGCGTTCTCAAAGTCGGTTATCTGGATCTCCATGGGCCGGAACTCGACGCGCCAGCCGATGCTGTTGTCAGCGGGCGGGGGCTTGAAGCGCATGTGCTGCCAGTTGGTCGACTGGATGTTCTCGAAATGGTCCGTCTTGCTCAAGTCGAGCTCGAGCAGGTCCTCGGCGAAGATGACGATCGGGTCTCGGATGAAGAGGTGCGCAAAGTGCGTCGCCAGCCGGTCGTCCATACCGCCCGCCATGAGCTGCGCCTTGATGTCCTCGTCCACCACCAGGTCCGGGTCCATGTACTCGGGCCGCATCCGCGGGTCCGTCGAGATGTAGGTCGAGTTGGACGCGTATCGCGACTTTGGTATCCTCCACCTGTCGTTCTTCAGGGGCTGCCAGGAGCGGGGAGGGGGTGATCGTCAGCTGAATGATGGCGACAGCGACGTTGATGACTATGAAAACAGCGCATACCTCTTCGCCCATCTCCTCCTTGGTCCGGTCGTCGACGGCACGGCTGATCTGGTTCCATCTCACGTCCGTGTCGGCAAGGAAGCCTTTGTAGATCGGGGTGGCCGCCGTCAAGGCGAGCAGGATGGGGCACAGCGGGCTCAGCTGGTCGTACATGGTCCGGCCCTCCGTGATGTTCTTGGCCTGGAAGGTTATCTGGAGGCAACAGCTGCCCATGCCGAAGGCCATGGCGTCCATGTGGATGAAGTTGTCCGGCGCGGCGCCGCCCGAGCGGACATCCTCGTCCTCGGGCCAGTTGTGCAGGTCGCGGTTGACGGTGGGGTCCCGCCAGGGCCAGTTCGTCTTCTCGTCGCGGAACACGGGCACATTGACCTGTACCTTGCGGCCGCGACGCGACCTGATATTGGCCGCCAACGTGGGGAAGCGGATGTGCGGGTTTGCTATCTCATCGGGCACAAACTGCGATCGTAGCTTGGGGCCGGAGGGCGGGTAGTAGGGGTCGAGAAAGCCTCCCGGGCAGCCGAGCAGCGGGAAAGTGGTCAATGTGATGGGGTACTCGTCGGGGCGCATATGCTCCTTGGCGATAACGCGCCTGCACCAGCAGTTCGTTGAGAGTGAGCAGCCGGCCAACCTCAACTGAAAGCAGGCAGCCGAAGGACATTGCTTACCTGCGCCTCATGTCGGGCTCGACGTTCAGTAGCTCCTTGAAGCCAATACCCCATGGTTTCCCGGGCGTGGCTTCGAGCATAAAGCGGCCAAACTCGGGATGAAAGACGGGCAATGGTTGATCACTTTGGGCCATGACGGGTGTCAGCTAATGCCAGCCACCGGGCATAGCCTAGGACACTCGTGAGAGCGACTAACTTGGAACAATTTGTCTCTTGCAGCGCGGGAACGCATCCTCCCTGAGCCGCCAGGTTGGAGTCGGTAGCCAGGGCCTCTAGGATGTCGGCCTGCCTCAGAGATAGCTTGACACCCGGCTCGTCCTTGGAGTAAACCACGACGAGGTATTCGACCTTGATAAAGACGTCAGCTTCTGCAGGGGCAAGAGAAAATGACCAAGGGGCTGGCGAACCTCGTCGCCCCAGAGCAGAGCGTCCTTTTCCTTATGCTTTGCCTTATTCCATATTTCCAGGAGTTGCTGCACTCGGGTGGTTAGTGAGTGACTGTGGCCTGGCAAGCGCGGGTTGGTGGCGGCAAAACATACCCTAATACCCCATTGGCGCACTTGGTGGGCATTCTTCTTCGCCTCTGGCCAGTCCAGGGCGGTTCCAAGGGCGCTTTTCACATCCGGTTGCTGTGTAAGTCGAAGTGGTCCCAGGAGGCTTTTTTTGTTCTTCAACTCCAGAGCAGAATGACGAGGACCTACAGGAGACCCATGGCTGAGATTATGCGGTCGACAACCTCGGCCTGCCCACGGGAGGCTAGTAGGGCTGCAGCCGTAGTTGTGTAACACGGGGCGGTCTCTCGGAGCCTCTCGGAGCTTTGCCGTCGCTGCTTGGCTCTTCCTGATTGGGGATAGGTGCCAGCCAGCTAGCGGTGTTTGCAAGAGGCGGGACAGGACAGTGAGCGAAGATGACGGTCTTCTGCTGTCAGCGTCCGAAGGCTCGACTGCGGCGCGCAGATTGAGGCCAACAACGACCAAGGCCTGACGCCGGGAAAGTGATCTATTCTCAAAACCCCGAAGTCCAATTCCGGGGCGGCTTTGTTCGGCAAGTCCAGCTATGTATAGTAGATACAGTCAGCCCCCAGTCTGCTTCGCTCGCCCCGCCAGCAGCACGATTTCCGGATTGGGGAGGTGTTAGGCGGGATAGTTCACAATAAAAACCGCCGACAGGCCGTAAAACCCCACGCTTTCTCCCACGTTCTTGCCCACGCTCGTGCCCACGTTTTGCTTGTCGGATCGAGAGCGGCGCACAACTGTCGTCGAATCAGAGGCCTCGTGTGGTGTTGCTTGTTGCTCCGGTCGATTCCGTCATCACATGAACGCAATTTCTTGCGGCTCGTGACTGGGCGAATCCAAACGACTCCAGACAGGATACGCTCTCACCGGAACGACGGGCGGAACAAGTCGGTGGGCTCGTCCTGGACAATATACTCTCGGGACAGACAGGAAAAGTCATGGAGGGGAAGGGAAAACTCTTAAATGGGCAAAGGTCATCCCGCTCCGACACACGCCGACTCGCGTGCGATGCCTGGTGGGGCTTTGGCCGGACTCAACAGCGTGGAAAGGCACGCTCACGCAGACCGACCTGGACGATTATTAATTCCAGGTCCGAGGCCGCCGTCAGCCCGAGTCCCGGTCTGCACATGTATTATTCATAGTATGCATGGCCTTGCAGAGCGACAACGCTGGCGGCGCCATCGGAAATGGGCAGTCTCGCTATCTGCGGCCACTCAGACAGGCTGACGACGCCAAGAGGCAGCCGAGGGGAGCTCGGCGCGCCCTATGGCTTGTAATGACCTGGAATTGTGTTTGCTGATCAATCCATATTTGCGGTATTATCCGCATTCCACCTCCCGTGTCATGGTGATGACCGCTTTCATGCGGGGCCGTTGGACGCCGTGCTTTCAAGTTGCGCGTTGGTCTCGGGTCCATGCCTGCACGCCAGTGAAATGAAGGTACCTAACACCCGCCGGGGCTTTCTCAAGGATATGCTTATCGGAGAGAAGCATGGCGGAGGCTTCAAGGGTAGAACAGCACAAACGGGGAGAAGGGAAAAAGTGGAGGGACAGAGTTGTCCCGTCATGAGTCCCAACAGCCGACTGCTTCAATTAGGTAGGTCTTCCCCACGTGGCGACAAAGTGCAGCAGATGCATGCCCTGTCTGATTTCTGCCTCAGGCACACAATCTGCAGTCGTGAGCCTCCACTAGCGGTCCCATTAGAACGCACAGACCATGCGAAATTGACTGCCGCAGCAACGCGTGACGTGACGCGAAGAGAAGCTCTAGGGTCGATTTTGCCAGGCCAAAAAATCAAAGACGACTTCTGGTTCCCGATACACCAGCTTCCCGCCTCGTCGCCGGTCGCGTCTGCCATCCGTCGCATCACCACTCGCGCGATCGCAATCATGGCAGAAATCAAGATCGACGGCAAACTCTTCCAGGAGCGAGTCTCCCACTTCATCAATGCCTGGAAGTCGGACAAGCGATCGGGCGACGCGCTCTTCGGAGGCGTCTCGTCCATCCTCATCATGATGGGGAGGGTTGAGGAGAGCCCCGAGTATCACAAGAATAATGCGATGCATGTCAGTATTCAACGCCCAGCATCGGTCCTGCGCCCGCTACTGCGACTTTTTGAATGCTGACCTGGCGACCTCTGCAGTTCTGGCTGCTTGGCTACGAGTTCCCGACCACGCTCATGCTGTTCACCATTGACACGCTGTACATCCTCACGACCGCCAAGAAAGGTGCGCACATCGCAATAACCTCTTGGCGACACGCTCCGCCCAAAAAGATCATCCTACTGACTTTGCTCCAGCGAAACACCTCGACCAGATCAAAGGCGGCAGGTTCCCTGTCGAGGTCCTTGTCAGAGGAAAGGATGCCGCCGAGAACACAAAGGCGTTCGTCAAGATTACTGACGCCATCAAGGAGGCCGGCGTGAGTCACACCCTCGAGCCCTCCTTCGGATGCACGCGCGCGGGGTTGTCTAGCTAACCACTTTGGGTATTATGGAACATGCAGAACAAGATCGGCGTGCTCACCAAGGACACAGCGAAAGGCCCGTTTGTCGACGAGTGGAAGAAGATCTTTACCGAGAACTGCAAGGATGTCGAGGAGTCTGACATAGCCCAGGCTCTCTCTGCCGCCGCCTTCGCGACCAAGGATGAAGCAGAGCTGAGGGCGATGCGCACATCTTCCAAGGCGTGCGTCGCCCTGATGCATCCGTTCTTCCTCGACGAGATGTCGGCCATCCTCGACCAGGAGAAGAAGGTCAAGCACAGCGCCTTGGCTGAGAAGGTCGAGAAGAAGCTCGACGACGATAAATGGTGGAAGACGGTGACCTTGCCTAACAAGCAGAAGCTGCCGGGCGACTTTGACCCAGAACAGCTCGACTGGATCCTGGGACCCAACGTGCAGAGCGGCGGCAAGTACGATCTTCGGTGGGCGACCGAGCCGAACAACGATAACCTACACCCGGGCATCATCATTTCTGCCTTGGGCCTGCGGTACAGGTCATACTGCTCGTCCATCGCACGAACCTTCCTGGTCGACCCGAACAAGTCGCAAGAGTCCAACTACAAGCTCCTGCACGCGACCCATCAGCTGATCCTCAAGGAGATCCGCGACGGCGCCGTCGTGAAGGAGGTTTTCCAAAAGGCTCTCGCTTACGTGAAGAGCAAGAAGCCCGAGCTCGAGAAGCACTTTCTCAAGAATATCGGCTGTGGAATCGGCCTCGAGCATCGTGACCCGACCATGATCCTGAACGCAAAGAACTCGCGCTCTCTCAAGGACGGCATGACGCTTTGCATCACATCTGGCTTCTCCGACATCGAGAACCCAACGCCGCAAGACAAGAACAGCAAGGTCTACTCGCTGGTCATCATCGACACCGTGCGCGTCACTACTGGCGAGCCCGTGGTCTTCACTGGCGACGCCCCGACCGATGCAGACGCCAGCTCTTTCTTCTTCAAGGACGAGGAGACACAGCCGGCACCCAAGAAGGAGAAGAAGGAAGCCCGCGTGGGCGCGGTCGCTACCAAGAACATCACAAGCACCCGTCTCCGCTCTGAGCGTAGCACGCAAGTGGACGAGGATGCCGAGAAGCGGAGGCGAGAGCATCAGAAGGAGCTCGCCACCAAGAAACAGAAGGAGGGCTTGGCAAGGTTCGCCGAGTCGACCAATGACCAGAATGGGACCGAGGTAAAGAAGTTCAAGCGCTTTGAGTCATACAAGAGGGACAACCAGCTCCCTCCAAAGATCCGCGACCTCTCTATTGCCGTCGACCAGAAGAACGCCACCGTCATTGTGCCTGTCATGGGTCGGGCGGTGCCCTTCCACATCCACACCATCAAGAACGCCAGCAAAAGCGACGAGGGCGAGTGGTCCTTCCTCCGCATCAACTTCCTCTCACCCGGCCAGGGTGTGGGCAGGAAAGATGACCAGCCATTCGAGGACGCCACGGCACACTTTGTGCGCAGTCTGACGTTCCGGTCGCTGGATGGCGACCGCTACACGGAGATTGCCAACCAGATTGCCAACATGAAGAAGGAATCAGCAAAGAAGGAGCAAGAAAAGAAGGACATGGAGGATGTCGTCGAGCAGGAGAAGCTAGTCGAGATTCGAAGTAAGTCTTGGGCGCTGAGATGCTCGCTCACGTGCTGCACGCCTACCACCCGAATCAGCAATGTTGATGGCTAACCGCGGCGAACCCCGTTACCAGATCGTCGCCCGGCCGTTTTGGACAATGTCTTCATTCGCCCTGCCATGGAGGGAAAGCGCGTCCCCGGCAAGGTCGAGATCCACCAGAACGGTATCCGTTACCAGTCGCCCTTGGCCGCCCAGCAGAGGGTCGACATTCTCTTCTCCAACGTCCGGCACTTGTTCTTCCAGCCCTGCCAGCACGAACTCATCGTCATCATCCACATCCATCTCAAGGATCCCATACTTATTGGGAACAAGAAGAAGACCAAGGATGTGCAGTTCTACCGCGAAGCTACCGACATCCAGTTCGACGAGACTGGAAACCGCAAGCGCAAGTACCGGTACGGTGACGAGGATGAGTTCGAGGCGGAGCAGGAGGAGCGTCGCCGCCGTGCCGACCTCGACCGACTTTTCAAGGCCTTCGCCGAGAAGATCGCCGAGGCGGGCCGTTCGGAGAACATCGAGGTCGACATGCCGCTGCGCGAGCTCGGCTTCAACGGTGTCCCGTTCCGCAGCAACGTTTACATCCAGCCCACTACCGAATGTCTCATCCAGGTTACCGAGCCGCCCTTCTTGGTAGTCACTCTGGAAGACATCGAAGTTGCCCATCTGGAGCGTGTCCAGTTCGGCCTCAAGAATTTTGATCTTGTCTTTGTTTTCAAGGACTTCACTCGCGCGCCGACACACGTCAACACAATCCCCGTCGAGTCTCTGGAGGATGTCAAGGAGTTCCTGGATCAGTCGGATATAGCCTATACAGAGGGCCCACTGAACCTCAACTGGCCCACCATCATGAAGACGGTGACGTCTGACACGCACCAGTTCTTTGTCGATGGCGGCTGGTCGTTCCTCCAGGCGGATTCGGACGACGAGGATAACGAGGACGAGGACGACCAGGAGAGCGCGTTTGAGATCAGCGAGTCGGAACTTGAGGAGGCCTCGGAGAGTAGTGAAGAGGACTCCGAGTATGACTCCAATGCATCCGACGACGCAAGCGAGGAGGGCAGTGAGGAAGACGAAGAAGAGGGAGAGAGCTGGGACGAGCTCGAGCGCAAGGCCAAGAGGAAAGACCGCGAGAGCGGGCTCGATGACGAGGAGGATCGGGGAAAGAAGAAGCAGCGCAAGCGCTAGATGCGAAGCCTTGCCTTGTGACAAGGGGCGTTCTGGCCAGTCGCGATGTTGAGTAGGGGCCGGGTGTGAACTCGGGGTGAATCCACGTGTCGCCGCGGTGTAATATCAGGGTTTGTTGCGACGTTCCCAAGCGGGGTCCCAGGAGGAGCGAGAGAGTGTAGAGATTCTTGTTGGTGCGAACATATGGCGACTGCGCAGGCCTTTTCTTGACCCATTGGCTCGCGCCATATTTATTCTTGGGAACCCGAAAGGCTAATGAGATTTTCTGGAACCGAAAATGGAGTTGTGTACTGTAGTCTAGTCTTTTTTTTTTTAGTTGAGCCTGGCGGAAATCGCGATGCTAAACTGCGCAAGCACCGCGGGGCGGCCCCGAGGGCACCGAGAGTCTTTGCTTGGAAGAAACAAGCGCAAGGAGCTCGTGTCCCGCCGCATGATGCCAAAGAGTTTTGTTTCTGTTCTGGTGTAAATGGGATGCGGAATCCATACGCGCCTGCTGCCTTCGTTCCCCTGGAGATCATGTTCTCGTTTCTTTTATTTTCTTCTGGTTTACATGTGCAACTGGTCGCACAATCTTACCCTACCACTCTGTAGGCCGTGCGGCACGCCCACCTCGTCGGCCGTGGCGCTCTGGGAGTGGTGCGGCACCACGGGCTGCCGGGTCCGCGAGCCCAGCCCGTCGTGCCGCCGTTCCTCGCCCTTTTAGCTCGCATTGCATGCAAATAAAAAAGCGAAAAAAAAAGGGCAAAAAGCTCACTTGACTGTCCTTCACTTAGGGACAATCTCGTTACGAAAACCCCACTTTGGGGGTTTTACTTCGACAGCCCTAAAGTCGCCGTCCACAGACGCATTCGAATCAGCGAGCTTGGGGGGTTTCCTGGCCCTCACCCGTGGAAGAAGGTTGTGGCATTTTTTAACACCACGGTTGTACGCGTTCAACCACCCGGTCTGCTGCTGTGAGCTGTTGCAATTTGACCACGGTCGGTGTATATAAGGCAAGTGGGCACAGTGAACGAGCAGTGTGAAGTGTGCTGAGTGCGCGAGGTGCTTGCGGAGTCAGATTCGATAAATATTGCTCTTTTTTTTTTGTTTTTTTTCCCCCCAACTTTCCCTGGCTCCTTGTTTTCTGTCTTGCTCTCTCTTTTCCATGCATTGCACCTGGCCCGCCAGTCTTGTTTCCGGCCTCGCCAGGGCTGCTGTTGGGCAGGCTGAACTGGGTTCTGGTGTAGACGATGGTGATGGTGATAGACATGGTAGATATGGCGCAGTTTGTACAAGTTGTGGGTGGGCCTGCTGGCTCTGGGAGTGGTAATTCTGATAGTTCGACAGCCAGGTTGCGGATGTGACTCCGTAACCCGGGGCATAGTGCAGTCCGCTGCTGACCGTACCGGCAGTGACACCAAACTCGCGGGACGGTGGCTTGGACGAATGGTGGGTTGGATTCAGCGATGGCGACTTGGCAAGCCTGTTGAGGATACCAGGGCATTCGGCGGATGGCGATGGCGACGGTGGTCCATTGGATGATGTGTATTGGACCAAGGACGCATCCACCAGATGGAGTGACGGCTCTGTCGTAGCGCAGGGTTGAGATAGATTCGGCTTGGTCGTGACTCCTCACCTTTACCAGGGCTTAGGCCGTGCAGGCAAAGGGAAGGAGTGAGCAAGGAAATTCCACAAATCACACAGCCGGCAGATTTATCTCCTGCTCACATTTAAGTCTTCTGGCAGTATCTATAACCAAACAGTTATCCATACAGGCAGCCATCCAGCCTCTCATCAACTACCAGTCGCAGCTTCTCGCAAGAAGCTCCGCTAGCTTCTCAAGCCAGACACTGTCGACGTCGTCGAAGCCGTCGGGCGAGGCGCAGTCAACATCGATGATGGCCACCACCTTGCCGCCGCCGCCGTCCCCCGGGACGACGATGGGCACGACCACCTCGCTCCGGCTCTCCGAGTCGCAGGCGATGTGACCGGGGAAGGCGTCGACGTCGGGCACCAGCTGCGTGGCCCGGGTCTCGGCGGCGGCGCCACACACGCCGCGGCCGAAGGCGATGGTCTGACAGGCCACCTTGCCCTGGAACGGGCCGAGGATCAGCTGCGGGCGGCCGCCCGGGCCCGGCCTGGGGTCCAGGGTGTAGAAGCCGGCCCAGTTGACGCCGCTGCTCGGGGCCGGGAGGGACTTGTAGGCGTGCCACAGGAGGGCAGCGGCGTTGGAGAGGTTGCTGGATTTGTGTGACGGGCTGGTCAGAGATGACGGGGTGGCGGCGCCGTTCGACTTCTCTCATCTTACCAGACCTAAGTTTGTCGTAGCGTGGTGGTGAGCATGGTGACCGGAATTAGGGAACGGAAATAAGCCTTACCCAGTTCCTCTGACCGTCGAATAGGGCCTCGGCCTGCTCCAGGACTTGCCGATAAGCCTCGTCCTTGGTGACCCCTGGGACAAAGTTTGAGGCGTCGGCGTGAACCTGTTTTTGGTTACTTCGTGCTTTATCATAGGAGTCCCACGCAGGTGTGGATATGCACACGCAACTGGGGGCTATGCATGCAAACCAAGGAAGGGACTTTGCAGGGTCTGACCATCTTTTCAGCGGGGTCCTTTGCTCCTTGTTTGGTAATCTTTGGAGGTTTGCCTGATGGGATGCTGAAGCTGTCGACACTGGGAAATACGGGCTGTGTATCAATTTCTTCCTTGCCCTCTCTCAGCAACAGAAGTTTGGGACCCTCTGTGTGGAGAAAACACACTTGGGATGCTTCGTAGCTTGCCGAATCAGACCCCACCCACGCTTGCCGGAGCCGGTCCCTGACCATCGAGTCAATAAAATCGCCCATCGCCGGGTGCGTGAAACTGGCGCACAGGTGCAAGCAAGAGCAGAAGGCTTGTGCCACATGCAAGAAACGAAACCATGGCGCCGTCTTGGCCCTCCGGTTTTAGCGCAAAATCCGACTTGCCAGCTATCCGGACTGGAGGGGCAGCATGTTTTGGGGGTGCCAGAATGGGACGATTGAGCTACTTGGAGGAGGGAACATGCTGCTCCTACGGGCGGCCGTGCGGGTCAGCGGCAGGAGGAATCCAGCGAATCCCGGCCCTGAGCACATGTGCCATGTAATTAAAAACGGTGCCGAATGCCTGCTCCCAAAGCTTAAAGAAACTCTCCCTTGCTTCTCCTCCAAAGCAGCCACCTGACAAAAACAACCCACACAGCCCGTTGTAAAACCAGATCCCCAGCTCAGATGGCGGCACTAGGCGGCTTCTGCCAAGATTGCTTCAAGGGCACGCTCCGGGGCGATGCAAAGCCGACGGGAACGGTGGAGACGATCCACGGCCTGCCGACCTACGTCGCCCGCCCCGACCCGGGCAGCCAAGGCGAGCCGCTGGGCGTGGTGGTCATCGTCCCGGACGTCTTTGGCTGGGAGCTGCTCAACACGAGAGCGCTGGCCGACTCGTATGCCCGGAGGGGCCCTTTTGTCGTCTATCTCCCGGACTTTATGGACGGTGTGTTTCAAGAAGAAGGAAAACCAGCGTCGCCATCCACTCACCGCACGTGGCTACGGCAGAAAGAGACGTGAGCTGACCTGTCTACCTACCACATCAAACAGGCGCCGCCCCACCGGCATACAGCCTCTCGCTCCTGGATCAGATCGAGAAGCCCAGCCCGTCGTGGTGGGCGGCGCTGACGCAGAAGCCGTTGCTGGTCCTGAAGCTGCTGGGCATATTCGTGCCGCGGCTGATCCGTATCCGCGGCTCCGTCACGACGCCGCGCGTGCGCGCCTTCTTCGAGGCCCTCCGCCGCTCCTCCTCCTCCTCCTCCTCCTCCTCCTCGGCGGCGTCGGCCCGGGGCAGCAGCAATAAGATCGGCGTCGTGGGCTTCTGCTGGGGCGGTTGGCACGCCATCGACCTGTGCGGCGCCGAGCTCGAGCCCGGGACGCCGCTGGTCGACTGCGGCTTCACGGCGCACCCGTCCATGGTCAAGATCCCCGACGCGCTCGAGAAGGTGCGGGTGCCGCTGAGCGTGGCCAACGGCGACAACGACGCCTTCATGGGCCGCGCCAAGATGGCCATGCTGCAGCGGGTGCTGGAGGCGGTGCGGGACGGCGAGGGCGAGGGCGGCAGGATGCACGAGGTGGTCGTCTACGAAGGGGCCATACACGGATTCGCCGTCCGTGGCAACCCGGCCGACCCCCGGCAGGCGGAGCTGGGTCTCAAGGCCGAGGATCAGGCGGTCAACTGGTTCCGGAGGCAGTTCTCGTCTGCGTAAATTTTTTTTTTTCTTTCTTATTTTTCTAGGGTTTCGTGTATTCCTGGCCAGCTTTAAATTGGCTTCTGCCTGGAGTGGGGTGTGGGGGTGCACAGTCAGCGCATTGGGCTCGATCCGGCGAGCTAACAGGGGCTCGGAAGGCACGAGGTCGTATTTTCTCGCCAAACGATTCGCGCACCTCCAACCCTCACCTCTCGTCGGCCCGTCGCCATGCCGCGGCCATGAGGGGATCATGCATGAACCGATCCCAGCTGCCTGCCCGCCCCGTCTTGGGGCTGGATCTAGATCCTTGGCTGTCAGAACCGCCGCTAGTGGAGACGCCGTGGGAGCGTTATATATGAAGAATATCTGGCGATGTGTCGCCCTTGATTTTAATTGCCACCCTGGCGAGCTGCAGCAACTGTCCTCACTGTGCTCTTGTGCACCGACAGACAACGCACTGTATCTGCAACCATGAGGACCGGCGTCATCCTCGCCAGCGCGCTCCTGGCCGGCGCAAGGACGGTAGCCGGCCTTGTCCTCCACGACGACGCCAAGGTCGCCGTTGAGGCGCGGCAGCAGCAACAGCAGTGCTCGGGACCCGTGGCGGGCAACCCGTCCAGCTGGTGGAGGGCCCAGATCGGCCACAACGGCACCACGCCTTACAGCACCGACTCCACCTTCCAGTACTACCGGACCGTGGTGCAGTATGGCGCCGACAACACGGGCACGAGGGACGCGTCCGACGGCTTCAACTTTGCCATCAACGCCTGGTCGAGGGAGGGCAACACGGTGACGACGCGGCCGGCGTACGTGTACATCCCGCCGGGCCGCTACCGCATCAAGAAGCCGATCCAGATGTACGTCAACACGTTCCTGGTCGGCGACCCCCTGAACCCGCCGACCCTGATCGCGGACCCGGAGCTCGGCACGCAGCCCGTCATCAACGGCTACGACCGGTGGCAGGGCGACGGCAGCCCGACCAAGAACTTCTACATGGCCCTGAGGAACTTCAAGGTCGACACCACCGAGATCGCCACCGACCGGTCCGCCGTCGCCATCGAGTGGTCCGTGTCGCAGGGCACCAGCTTCACCAACGTGCACGTCGTCATGCCCAACTTCTCCAACCACACCGGCATGACCATGAGCGCGGGCGGGTCCGGCATCCTGATATCCGACTCGGTCTTCGAGGGCGGCGCCGTCGGCATCCGGCTCAACTCGCAGCAGTACCAGTTCAAGGGCCTCCGGTTCGACCGCTGCACCGTCGGCATCTCGGTGCAGCACGTCTTCGTGGCCGTGGTGCAGGACGTGTCCTTCAGCAACTGCCTGTACGGCGTCGACATGGGCGCCCGCGACAGCGCCGGCACCCTGTCGCTCGTCGACTCGTCCGCGACCTCGTGCCGCGCCGCCGTCAACGCCCACGTGAGCGGCAACGGCCAGGGCTCCGTCGTGCTCGACAACCTGCGCGTCGCCGACGGCGTCGTCGCCGTCGTGGCCGCCGAGGATGGGCGCGCGCTGCGTTCGGGCTCCGTGCCCGAGGGCGAGACCTGGGTCATGGGCAACGCGAACCCGCAGAACTACCAGCCCGGCACGTCGTACCCCATCCGCCGCCCCGCCGCCCTGGTCTCGGGCGGCAAGTACTTCACCATGCCGCTGCCGCAGTACGAGAAGTACGGCCTCGACCAGTTTGTCAGCGTCAAGGGCGACCCGGAGTTCACAGTGGTTGGCGACAGTGAGTGACACCACCATCTTCCTTTCCTTCCTTTTCTGCTTGCCCACCTAGGTACTTACCGATCTTCCTCACGACCAGACGTCCACGACGACGGCCCCGCCATCAACGCCATCCTGAAAAAGTACGCCGGCTGCAAGATCGTCTTCTTCCCGCAGGGCATCTACCTGACCAAGGAGACCATCTACGTGCCCCCCGGCTCGCGCATCGTCGGCGAGGTCCTGAGCACCATCTCCGGGTCCGGCTCGCGCTTCGCCGACGCTGCCAACCCGCAGCCCGTCGTCATGGTCGGCCGGCCCGGCGAGCGCGGCGTGGCGCAGCTGAGCGACATGATCATCTCGGTCGCCGAAGTGCTCCCGGGTGCCATCCTGGCCCAGGTCAACATGGCGGGCAACCAACCGGGCGACGTGGCCATGTGGACGTGCGTCTACCGCGTCGGCGGCTCGGTTGACACGCAAGTCAGCAAGAAATGCGGCGCCGCTGACCCGGCCGGCTGCAAGGCCGCCTTCGCGCTGCTGCACGTCGGCAAGACCGCCTCGGCCTACATCGAGGGTGTCTGGGGCTGGGTCGCCGACCACGGGCTCGACCCGGACCTGCCGGCGCAGAACATCGCCGTCGGCCGCGGCGTGCTGGTCGAGAGCAGCGGCGCGCAGGGCGGCACCTGGCTGGTCGGCACGTCGTTTGAGCACTGCGTCTTGTACCAGTACTCGTACGTCAACGCGTCCAATGTGTACGCCAGCCTTGAGCAGACTGAGGCGCCGTACTGGCAGGGGCAGGGGACGCCGCGACGGGCTCCTGAGCCGTGGACGTGAGTTTTGTGTTTCTCTTCTTTTTTTTTTTTTTTTCTTTCTCACCGGAAGTCATAGCTCATAACAGCTAACCTCTGCCATCCCCAGCGTCGACGCGAGGTTCGGAGACCCAACCTTTTCCAACTGCGCCGCCCAGAACGCCGCAAACAACGACCAGTGCTATCGTGCCGTGAGTTAAACCAACCTTCTTCCCCGGTTCCATACACGGACTGACACACACCAGTGGGGCCACCACATGGTCGACTCC
The DNA here is from genome assembly GCA_003049425.1 of Magnaporthiopsis incrustans. Taxonomy (NCBI): domain Eukaryota; kingdom Fungi; phylum Ascomycota; class Sordariomycetes; order Magnaporthales; family Magnaporthaceae; genus Magnaporthiopsis; species Magnaporthiopsis incrustans. The sequence goes on from PYSR01000080.1 coordinate 107,330, forward strand.
TCCCAGATGGTCGTCCACGGCTCGGCGCTCTGGTCCTTCTTCAACCGCATGAACGACAACGCCTGGCAGGACGCGCAGTGTGACCGCACCTCCTCCATCTGCCAGCTCAACATGGCTTTTGCCGAGCGCATGCGCTCCACCTTTTGGTACTCGCTCAGCTCCAAGTCCACCACCAACCTCGTCTACGACAACGGCGCCGTCACCGCCTCCCAGTTCAACAACCCGGGCTCGTGGGGCGCCGTCGTCGCCGCCTACCTCCGCCGCTCCGACCTGCCGGGTCTGTCCGCCTAGGACGGCGCCGCGGCGGCGTCTGGTCCCCTGGGCGGTTGGCAGTTGCTAGCCTGGTGGCTCGGCGTCGGGTGCGTGGTGCCGTGGCTGCTGGGCTTGTCGTCGTCGGCGGGACTGGTTGTCGTCGCGGGCGGTTTGGGCTTTTGCCATGTGGGCTGATGGTGATGAGGGGGTCTATTTTGCTTTTGGTCTAACGATTTGTTCATAGCACCTAATAAAATTGTATATGTGGGCTGGATCATGGCAAATAGTATCAAGAAAGAAGTCTATATTTCGTTCTCGCCTGGCAAGGAGCAACTCTTTACGCGGACTGGTCTCGGGATAAACAGAATGTCTCCTAGAGCTGAGCCACCCTCGGATAGAACCTGGCTACAGAAAACATGGCTTCATGGAAGCGGGAGCCAAGTGAACACACGGCACACCGGCTTGCTCATCTCGGCGAGCATCTTCGAGCCAAGCTTTCAATTAAAAACCACAGCAATGGCATCAAAGATCTGCCGACCCTCCCTCTCACATTGAATTCATCAGCGTCTAGAGAAATCTAAAGCGCCGACCAGACGGTAGGCCAGGCATAGCCGCGTCTCGCCGTGTCCGCCCGGCTTCGGCGACGACGGCGCGGCCGCGAGACTCGTGTTGCGTCGCATGATGCCGCTGGGGAGTGGCCCGCCTCTGAGGGCGAGGACGAGGACGGGTTGGTAGCTGATATGACGTTGAAAACCCTTGTCGTATCCCCGCGGCGGCACGGCCATGGCGCCTCGAACCACGGGCGGCCGGTATGTCATGGCCGCTGACGGGGTCCCAGATACCCGTCGCGACATTCTCACACATCGATCCGAGCAGCAGCAGCGACGGGAGCGGGAGCGGATTGCCGACCAGCTCGGTATTGGCCGGCCGGCTGGATGATGGGCGCTGCTGGGGAGGTATTCGCCGTCTGGAATGTATACCGTCGCGGGCGAAGGTGGCGGCGGCGGTGGCCCCGGCGGCGGATCGGAGGACGATGAGGGAGCTGCGGATGGCACACCGCCCGCTGTCGGAGATGGCGGCCTGGATCGCGGCCGTGTCGTCTGTCCTGCCGTCTTTCGCTCCGTAGTCCTTGACGTTCCGGAAAGCTTTTGGAGCCCGGGAACGAGGGCGGAGATGACGAGCCTTTTTTGTCCTGTTTTGAAGACAGTGTTTCCATCCAGGTGCTGCTTGGCGGCTCACTGCGCGTCTCGGGTCGGACTCCTCCTTGTGTCCGCTCGCAGCGCCCGGGGCATGCCGTCGGTATCGTCCAGTGTTCGGTGCTAGCATGGTGAGGAGCTCTTCGACCGCGTTGTCGTAGCCACCGTAGCCGCCACCGCCGCCTTCTTGGCAACGGCGCTGGCTACCTTGAGGGGCTCCTTCAGAACGGTTCGGGACTCGGCTTCCGCTTCCGCGATATCCCTATCCGAAGACGACGTGCCGCCCCGGCCCGATCGTCTCCGCATCCGGCGCCAGCACGGATCGGTACCGGCTCCGGCGTGGGCTCCGCATGATTAAGGCGTTTGGCTCGGCCATTGTTGCCTAGGCCGAGGCGACGAGAGCGTTGTCGGCGCCGCTATGCGCCTGGGCTGGTGTGCGTGGCAGGGAAGTATTTCGAGGTTCCCGGAAGGCTGCCTCGCATTGCTTGCATGGGCCCAAGAGATTAAAAGAAGGAGAAGGAGCAGGAACCAAGCTATGGTGGCTGGTGCTGAATCTCGCGTGTGGAACCCGGATCGTGGCATGCTTCCAGGCTGCTGGCTGGCGTTGAATGTGGTGTTTACAATGGGGAACTGGAAGGAAGAAGCGAATCTGGGCTTGTCCACACACTCGAGCTCTTCGATCTGCCAACCCCTTTTGTTCGGGGGTATTGGAGCCAGACGAGATTAGTGAGTCTCCTATTTCATTTGTTTGGGCTTCTGATGCTCCTAAAGTGCGTGCTAGTAGGAATATGGGACCTGCCCCGGGCGACTCTCTTTTGGCCAGGCTCGCCCTCGGTACGTACCCAGAGGCCCCGGGTGTCCACGCATGTCGCAAGTGCCTTGCCTGGTCACGCTCACTACTTGCCTCCTCGCCGCCTCTTTTTTATTCTCCATACGCTCTTCCTCTGGGCTGTCGGTGGGCTCCTTACATTGTGCTATCTAAAGCCTGTCCGTGCGGCTCATCCCTCTTCACTGGCTGCAAGTAAGGCCTGCGTAGTAGTCCATCACACCTTACTACCTACCTACGTATTCAACCCCCGTCTCCCTCCACCCCCAAGCACCAGAACTGAGCAGAGCCGTTTTGTCCCTGTACGGGCACGGACTCCTGCGCAATGAGGGCATATCGGTGGCCGACGACACGGCCGTCGGGGCTGCTTGGCATGTTGGCCGTGGCCACGCTGCCTGCTCTTTCACTCGCGGGCCTGGCTGCTGCCCGGGACTGCAGGGAAATCGAGCTCTGTGCTACGGGGTGCTGCTCGAAGGTCGGCTTTTGTGGAACCAGCCCGGAGCACTGCGGCGGGCGGTGCCAGTCCACGTGCGACCACCAGCCTGTACTGGGCTGTGATGCGGACAAGCCCTGTGCTGGAGGAGAGTGAGTGCCCTATTCCCCCAATCGTTTTCTTGTCCGTTTTTAACATCTTCTTGTTCCTGTTTTAGTTCTCTTTTTGCTTTACTTTTTGCTCCTCCTATGCATCTTCTGATCATCTTCTTATCCTATTTTTGCCCCTTCCCTTATCCCTATTTTTATTCCCTTCTGATCCTCTCATCCCCCGCACGCTTAATTAGCCTGACATCGACCCTGGCATGTGCTAGTCTCATAGCCCCTCCTCAGGTGCTGCAATAAGCACGGCTTCTGCAGCTACGGGCCAGACTATTGTGCTGCCGATATCTGCGTCGGCAACTGCGATGCAAAGTCAGATTGCGATCCGGGCCACGGGACGCAGTGGGCCAAGAGCCTCAAGCGCCTTATCAACGTCCGCCGCTCCAAATAGGGATACCGTGGAACGACGTCCGACTTTCGTGGCGACACCAAAGTCAAGCGGCCGTCCCGTCCATCCATCAGCCAAGTTATGAATCATGTGGTAGAATACCGCCAAGGCTGAGGCCCAGGAGGCCCTGCGCTCGGTTTTTTTCCCGGGCGTATACTCCTCGGGGCTTATACCCATATCAACTTCACTTTCGGCAGCATCGACCCCAACACGTTTGAAATCGTGCCAGACCACCCGGGCGACTGCGGGCTGTGCGAACGCCCGACTGATATGAAGAAAAAAGACCAGTGTTTGAAGGTGCATATCGCCGCAGGCAGTTGGGCTTTTAACAACCCGGGCCGCCGGACCGCGCCAGACAGCGTGAAGACTTTGAAAACTTCCCGCGCTTCACGTCCAGGCTCGCAAAGGTCCTCGAATTGACCACCTAGAACGAGTTCACCACGGCAGTGCCTGTTGCGTTCTGGTACCTGCGGCATTTCGAATACCGCCACGTACCGGTGGACCGAGTCGGAGGCGGTTGCGAGTCGGGCTGGGTGGCCGTCCCTCGCTCTGATCCTGACGGCCGCGGTGAGATCATGACAGACAACAGGTTTTGTCGGCGCGGGCAGGGCCGCATCTTTTGCTGCCATGAAAAGGCCAGCGTCCGACCCGCCTGTGGAGTAAGTGACATCCAGCCTAGCCCGGTGTGCTCGTTTTAGCCGGTAAGAAGACGGACAGCTGGCTGACCCCTGAGCTGAACGACGCGGCGTAGTGGTGGGGCTTCTGGAGCGTGTACGGCTGCCCGCCGCCCGAGGAGTCGCTGTCGTGGGGCGAGTGTGAGAACATCCGAGAGGCTCCAGACAGCAACGGGCACTTTTCACCCACCTGTCCGTCCAGCTATCCCGTGCGCGTGGCCACGGCCACGGAGCAGTCCGCACAGTGTAAGCCGGGTCGCGTTGTCGTTCTACTGCTGTTCGCCCGTCAACTGGCGGCACAAGTCGGACGACGAGGTTGAGAACGACTTCGGGTTCGCGCTCCGCACCATTCTCTTCAACTTGGGCAGGCCGTGGTCGGATGCACAACGCCCGCCGTTGCTGCTCCTGAGACCATGGCGAGCAACTCGAGCCTCGGCAGCAAAACAGCACCTTGGACAATCAGGGGTTGGTCGTCTCAGGCGCCATGCTGCTTCGGCAGCTGACAGCTCCAAATCTTGCGTACCGGATCGCACGCTTTGAGATGATGGCGCTCGAGGCGCGTAGGTCCGACGGCGTCCTGCGCAGGCGCGTCGTTGAGAGCGTCGTTGCCACCGTTCTCAGGGAGCTGTCGCCGGGGTGACTGCAACAACGTCTGATAGGCGTCACCTTGAGGGAGAGCCAAGGCCGCCGTCAACTCGGAGTCGCACAATTCTTGTCCGGCCTCAACCGCGAGAACCAGCCGACGAAGAGCAACCGGGACTCGAAAGAGGGGGACGCGTTTGCTGGCACACCTCTTCCTCGCATACAGCAGCTTTGGAGAGCTGGACGACGGCGGGGTCGACCTCGGACTGACCAGCGGCTCGATATCAACCTACGTCACCTAGACGCAGCTGACCGCGTGTCTGCCCCTGTCGCCGTCACCGTAGCTGTAGTCTTCCGATACTCCCGAGCCTCTCACGCCTTTCTTTCAGCCGCTCCTTTCGCTCCCACCCCCAGTCTTGTTCCTCCTGCTCCTTCGCTATCTTAGACACGCTAGTTGGCGATGCGTCCCGCTATCTTGAACAGCGCTGTCGCTCAGCTCCTGCAGCAGCCCGTCGCGCTCCGAATCCTGGAGCACCTCTAGCGCGGCCAGGTCCTGCTCTTCGCGCAGCGCGGCCAGCTCGGAGCCCATGACTCGGCTCAGAACTGCGTCCTTGTGCGCCATCATCCCCGCCTAGAGACTCGCCGTCATCTCCTCGGCGTTCTTCTCGTGCCCCTCTCTCCTCCCGCCGATGGGCCCCACAACGTCCACCTTGAGATCCCTGCCCACGGGCGGCGGGGGCGGCCGAGCCCCGGCACAGATAGTCGAAGAGCGGCCGAGTGCTCATCGTCGCCGATGCGCGGGTTCTTGGTGGCCAGGGTCCAGTAGCTGTCGGCGATGCAGGGCAGGACGCGGTACGAGCGCCTCGCCCAGGTCGGGCACGGCTTGCAGTTCCGCGACGGTTGAGTAGGCGCCGCCCGTGCGCTTCCTGATGTTGGTCGCTAGCAGGTCCGGCGGCGGAGGCCCAGGACGCGGTTGCGCTGGACATCGGTGAGCGGGGTCGTCCCTGGCAGCGCTGGATCGCCGACGCCGACGGCTAGGACCTTGCCGAAGGATCGCAGCGTCCGAAGATGAGTATCCGTTTCAGCCTGTCAGCTGGTCGTTCTGGGTGGCGACCTTAAGGTACAGGGTCTCGGAGCCGACTTGAGTGACAGTGCCATCATAGTTAATGTCGTGTTGGCGTCGCGGGGGACGCCACTGCTACGCTGCTGTCACCCCTGGCACGCTACGGACAGCTTGTTGTGAGGATCTGTCGCCGCCCCCACGGGTAGCTCAGCGACGGTGGCAGCGGGGTCGTCCGAGGCCGGTGACAAACCCTTCGCTTGGGACACCTTTTACCATTGCCTTGCTGCATGACCAGCGGGATCTCGGCCGCAATCCTGGTTTGTGAGTTCCCTGAGCGCGTCAGAAAACAAACCGGATACTGGAAAGCTGCCCTGCGGGCGTGATGAGGCCAAGCTTAGGTCCAGACAGAGAGTGAGGTTTGACCGAGGAAGGAATCAGGGGTCAGGCCACATGATTCCGGGAGTCGTGGTCCAAACCCTGTGCCAAAAGCTGTTGGTCTCCTGGAAAGTCTTAATGTATGACTGTCAGAGAGGCTACGGTCCAACAGGTTCGCCGTCTGACGGAGACGCCTCGCTAACACTGCGTTCCCCTGACCTGATGCTCTGCTAATCTCAGCCCTGCAGAAACAGCCCACTGGCGGGACCCTCACCCCATACCACCCACGCCCCCACGGCCTAAATCAGACGTCGAGCGAGGAGTGGGGGTCGAAATAGCCAACAGGGAGGCGTGGCACGATAGAGGCAGAACGGCACCCAAGACGGGGCTTTCCTTGACACAGACGGCTCGGATGCGGCTGAAAATTGGTTCTAGTCGTCACGCTTTGGTGACTTGTTCAATGCGAATGCCTTTCAAGACACAACCCGGCAATCATACGTCTTTGCCACACGTTGGTTCGGAAAGGCGGCGTGGCAAACACGCCGGGCCTGTAACGGCCGGTGCCTGTGGACATTGATCGGCTATAAGACCCGGAAACCCTGGCATATTCAGATCTGGCGCTAATCTTGGCACTGGGCAGCAGCCAATGGCCCCCATGCGGGGGCTTGGGTTGTGGCTACGAATAATGGTCTGATCGCAGCCTCCACCCACTCGTCGTGCGCCACGGCCTGCATATCATATACCCATCGTATACCCAGCCCGCATATGCCAATCGTATTTCCAATCTCGCGTGAATTCCACACATGCGTGCCTAGATAGCCGGCTCTAGGAGGGGATGCTTGGATATCAAACAAGGAAACAACTGATTTTCTGACAATACGGTGCGCTATGTTCACACCCAATGGGCTTGATAGAACTGTATCTGACAGGGAGAGACCAGTATTTGCACTCCTAACTGATCCCCATGCTGAGCCTTCTGGCCCTCCCTCTTAGCGCTGATATGGTGCGCCTTGGCAAACGGACCGTCATGTAGTATTTCATAGACCCCGAAGGCTGGTCATAGTATCATTACGTAGGATCATGGGAGGCAAGCCGAGCAGCTGTCAGGCAGCAGCGCGGTGCAGTATTGCTTGCCAAGCTACCGTGCAATATGAGCTCCCCATCAGCTTCCTGCGCTGCTGCTGTGATGCCGAAAGGGGTGGTGGCTAGCGAGTTTTGCTCCATGACAGCGCGGACCCGCTCTTTGATGCACTGCAATAGTGTAAACCCTCATGGTGTCACCGTCCATCTGTGAATTCATATCCTTTCTCCTCGCCAACTCTGCTCCAGCTCTCCTCGCAGCTGAGTTCGCCGCCACTCTACCTCTACCAGCGCCACAGAGCCGCGCAAAAACACGAGACAGCCACAAGCACTGTCCGCCGTGGCGAGCCTCCTGTCCGACGTCTCGGCGCAGTATGCGGTGCCGCCGCCGATGAGGGCGGGCCCGTCGACCATCATGTACTTCACCTTCTGGCACGTCGCCGAGACCCGGGAGACCTGTGTCAAACTCGCTTCGGACAATCTCATCGCACTTGATCAGTTTGCCCACTGGGTATGTCTGCTGCCATGCTCAAAATCCTACGAACAAGCCCAGCGGACTCCCTCTAACACACAGCGACGCCCCAGGATCCGTCAGCTCTTACAGGCGACTCGTACTGCGTGTAAGTGCGAATCCTCTGACTCCTCGTCTTAGATACATACCTACTCTGCCAAATACACACTGATGTCACAACAATCCATAACAGGAAGGGAACTGGGGTATCCCTGTCCCAGGCAACACGCCGACATTGTGGGCATGAACCCAGGCGTGGGCGGTGACCGCCGCTTCATGTGGAGGGATGCGTACATCTTGGTTGGGCAATGGTTCCTTAGCTGCGGCGGAGTGACGGAACGGGAGGGTTGGGTATCATACTGAGCTGACCTAAAAAGTTGTTACTGACCATGCTATGTATTGATTGTAGCCGTTGCCGATTGCTTACCCGTGGGAGAACAATCTGAGTAATGCAACCGACTGTGGCAGTGACGTCTCAAAGGCTCGACGAGCGCTCTACCAAGAGTATGCGGCAGGAGAATTAGGCAGGTAGGTCGGAAGCCAGACGATATAGGCGGGCACACAACGCGCACTTGGGCCAAAAGCCTATCCAGCCGAGGCATGACGCTGTCCCTTCTCCTCTGTTGACTTCGCTCACCGACGGTTACTGCCCCGGTGCCATCGGTCTACCGCAAGCTAACTACCACGTCTTCCTGGAGAGGAAGGCGATCTTTCCCCCAGTAGCACCTTCTACCTGCTTGGTAGGTGCCTACCAGGTGCCTAAGGTACCTAGGTACCTTAGGTAGGTAGGTAGTTCAGCTTGATGGCAGTTTCCCCTGAGGAGGCACTCGGAGGACAACACACCAGACGGCTGGTAGAAACCACCACCCAGAGTTGAGTGTGATGGCGCTGCTGCCGCACCAGCAGAAGTAACAGTCATGTCAGCGGTGCGGTGTGCGGCGTGGGAAAGGAAAGTGGGCAGCCGGGAACCGACTTGGTACCTACCACGTCGCGAGGCCGTGCTTGCGTTGGGACCTCCACGATGCAAAATCGCTCCTATGTACCTACCACCTATGTCGGTGACTGAACTAGGCCCTTACTGCTGGGCCATCTCTCAGGAAGCAGCGTTTCATCGCGCTGAATGCTCTGGACCGGAAAGCAGGGCAGTCGCGCGTTTGATGAGAGACCTCTAAAATGCGCAATGGCGATCCAGCACTGTTGAAGGGGAAATGGCGATCGAGAACCAAGAAATCTTGACGGCCGCACATGCCATGCCCCCGAATTCTTGATATCATATACCGCAGAGCGCGATGCAGGTGCTTACACGCGCCTGCCTTCCCCTAGCGCCACCCAGCCAACACATGTATCAGTCGACCCCTTTCCCCGGTGATCTCCTGCCTCCCAGCGCGTCCTTGTCGGTGGGCTCCTGCAGCAGCTCAGAACCAACAGAGCAAAGACAAGCGCCTGCCATGTCTGCGTGGAAGCGTAGAAGGCACCTCGTGTGCTGAATGACGGGAGTATTTACAGTTCTCAAATCATTTCTCTCCCGACCGATCCATCTTCCCTCTTCTTCATCCTTTACATCAACAATCCCGAACTCGTCAGCACCACAGACATCAGTCCCGGCCCTTCGTTAGACATCCACGGATCCCACAAGACATTCCGCCATCCTCTCATGCTCTAGTACACGTCGTCCCGCCCTCGACAGCACTACCCACCGGTGTGGCACCAGTCCATCTCCAGCCTTCGGCCGACTCGGCGATACCCTACATCCCCAGCACACCATATCCTCCTCCCTTCCTGCTGCTATACCCATCTACTCCATCCATCCCTTGTCTACTTCATCCATCCCTTGTCTACTCCATCCATCCCTTGCCGCCCCTAATGTCGTGCCACTTGCGGTTGGCGATACTTGTCGCGCCCCGGCATCGCTTCTCATTGCTCTTTGTGCACCCCTCGCCTCTCCCATTGCTGCCTGCCTGCGGCTTCTCCACGCCCCTTTCTCATATCTCTCTCTCTCTCTCTCTCTCTCTCTCTCTCTCTCTCTCTCTCTCTCTCTCTCTCTCTCTCTCTCTCTCTCTCTCTCTCTCTCTCTCTCTCTCTCTCTCTCTCTCTCTCTCTCTCTCTCTCTCTCTCTCTCTCTCTCTCTCTCTCTCTCTCTCTCTCTCTCTCTCTCTCTCTCTCTCTCTCTCTCTCTCTCTCTCTCTCTCTCTCTCTCTCTCTCTCTCTCTCTCTCTCTCTCTCTCTCTCTCTCTCTCTCTCTCTCTCTCTCTCTCTCTCTCTCTCTCTCTCTCTCTCTCTCTCTCTCTCTCTCTCTCTCTCTCTCTCTCTCTCTCTCTCTCTCTCTCTCTCTCTCTCTCCATCGCCTCAGAAATTAACGACTTTGTCGCGGCTTTGGCCCTCATCATCGGCAGACTGATCGAATCCAACCAGGCCAAACCTGTTTCTCTGCTTTTGCCTCGCCAGAGATGTCCCTTTCAAAAGGTGGGGGACCTCCACTTCGGCGTCCAGCCGTCCGATGAAGAGAGTATAATTATCTGATTGCGAGAGTGAGGTGAAGAACATTTGTTACGACCCAAGGGCGGTTTGGTCTGTCGGAGCTGGAGGGAACCCACTCAGCTCATAAATACAGGCCTTGGAGCCCTTCTCCACAACAGGTTCCACAGTCCCACGCCGGCGGCGCCAATCTCCCCCACATCAACGACGAACTTAGACGCCGAGCGGCACCGACGAGCCGTGGTTTCGACGAACCATGGCACCGACGAGCCACGCCACGAGTCGATGGCGGGATCATGATACACTTTGGTGGCGGCAGAGGAGGATGACAAGCCGGAAGGATGATGGTCTGGCCCTCCAAGATGAGCAAGTGAGACAAAAGGAGCCTTGAGTGGGAGACTGGGTGCATACCTTACCTATGTAGTTTAGCATGTGGCGATCGTCTGGCATGAAATTAGACGCTTTTCGGTCACTCCCTGCTCAATGGCCCCGTCGCCGCCGTCCTCAATACCGTGTCTAATGTCCGCCCTCCTAGGATTTACCTCGGCAGTGAAAATCCACAGTTTCGAGCCATTTTTCGTCCTTCCGGTCGCAGCCACCTCCTCCCGAGCCTTCCTTACAGACGTCTCCGTGCCTTAGAGGTTTGTGACAGTTTGGCCGACATCCCTAGCCCCGAATCCAAGCCGAAAAAATACGGCATGCTTCCCGACACTCACTACTGCCCGGCGTTGAAGTCCGTATAGTACTCCATCCAGCGGTACGGCTTGGTACAGTTTTTTTTTTTATTATTATTACTATCATTAAACATTAGATTCCCAGCATCCATTCAGAAGAAATGTCGTGCCTCAGAGATTTATCAACAATTCGGCCCCGTCCCCAGTCCCGACATGCATCCGAGTTGAGGGACGAGAAGACACCGTTGTTGTGCTCATCATCGGCGCAATGAATCCAGTTACGACTTTTCGGATGCTAGTTCGGTCTGTTGGAGCTGGAGGATGGGCGAGGCCTGCAAGTATTTATCTCCAAACGCTCCCGAATCTTCAATCCGTACAGTATCTAAGTTTTCAGAGCCGCAGGCGCCTCAAAGTTCTCGCCCTTTCTGTCGCGCATACGCACCGCGCATATTTGCACCGATGACTCATAAAAATGTTTTCTAATGCCATTCTAGCTCCTGCTGGCATGCGACCATTGACCTCGCGGCGGACCCCGCCGATTACGTCAGTGGGGCGCGCGTATTTAAGGCCCAGCATTCAGTGCTGGTTCGATCAAATTTGATCCTCTACTAAAAGTCTACAGGAAGACCGTGCCATACGTACAAACCCCCATGCCACTGATCCGCAGTATCGTCTCCAAAATCTCCACGACCCTCACGGTGTCGCCAAGGAGCATACTTACACAGGCTGGTTGATGAGTTGTGCGATGGCGGCAGCGCCAGATCCGAATATGGCCGTCCAGACGGACGCAAAGAGGAGACCAAACCCGAGCCCGAGCGGGCCCCAGACCTTGAGGCCGTCGATCCCAGACAGCCCGGCATAGGCGCCCACCGCGGTCTGGGCCTGGAAGCCAGCGACGATGGCGACGAGGACGAAGAAGCGGCGGTCGTGCGCCCCGGCTCTTTCCTTGAGCGCCAGGAAGAGGATGATGAGATAGCCCAGACCGCAAATGGCGTAGGCTGCAATGAGGCAGCTCCGACCCAAGTTGTCCTCTTGATTGGCAGTCCCGAGGGACAGGACGGGAACGGCGAGGCTTCCGGTTGCTGCGAGCAGCCCTGCGCCGTTGACCAGAATGTCCACGGCTGTGAAGGAGAAGGATGCGGCGGCCACTGGCGTCAAGGTGCTGGTGGCGAAGACAAGCATCCCCATCAGAACCAGGCATGGGTGGAGGCGGCGGCGGGCCGGCCCGCGACGGCGGATCGAGGTATCATGGGGCCCCACCGATCCTTTGTTCGAATACTCGGCCTCGACGGATGCCAGGAGACGGCCTGTGGTGGCAGAGTGGGGAGAAGGAAGGAGTGCGCGGTCTTCATGGCCGTAGACAGGCATCTCGACGCTGAGGTTTATCGAAGGGTAAAGCTTGATAGATGTGGCTGTTAGCCAAACGTCAAAAGCGCAAGGTCTCACTTCTCGGCTGTGGAGATAGGGGCAACTAACAGGGCGGGAACCGTAAATAACGACTGGCGCCGGCATGGTACTCGGTAGAGCGGCAGTCCAGAGTCCTTCGGTGAAAGACGAAGCGGGGATCATGACTTGGATAAGACCCTCGAAAGCAGGAAGTTTGTAAATTGCGGCAGTCGACTACCTACGTCTGCGGAAAACGATTCGAGTTTGTAAATAGGCATGGGAGAAAATGGGGGAATTCGCCGGGTGATGTGTGTAAGTGGCTGTTTCCACTGGGGAGACGAGGGTGAACGCTCGGAGCAACTCAACCCCCTGTTTACAAGTGGAGAATTTCACCTCGTCAAATACCTACCTGCTCGAGCCGGTTTCTTACCGACCGCCGTATTTAGACCCCATGCTCTAGTATTTAGACCCCATGCTCCGGTATTTACACCCTATGCTCCCGTATTTAGACCCCTCGCCGGCCTAATCGGGTAAGGACCGGACTCCACCCTACAGTGCCTAACAAACGTGGTCCTAACGCGTTGGTAAACAAGGGAGTCGGCTTTGAAAAGACAGGGATCGTTGCGCTCCAACTGCACTCAAAACGACAGCTTTTGTGTCCCTTTTGCTGTAGGACCGCGGGCGGCTGCAGAGGTGCACTTTAAATCCCACGACCTGACGCGGTCCGGATCGCCTTTGGCCGTGCCCCGCCGGTACTTGCACTCCTTTTTGACTATCCCAAAGCCGAGAGAAAGTGAAGCTATTCGCAGGCTCGAAATCGCGGCGCCGGCGGTCGGGTAGAGGGTATCGTCGAGGGCGATCAGCGCCTGGAAGACCGGATCGTTAGGATCGTTGGGTATCTCGTCGTCCGCCGGCGGGAGGGCTGGTGCACCCCGGCCAGAAAGGCTGAAAACGTGCTGGAAATTATGGCGATAGCTTCACGTTGTTAACCTACGTGGCCGACTCCCTTGTTTACAAACGCGTTAGGACCACGTTTGTTAGGCACTGTAGGATGGAGTCCGGTCCTTACCCGATTAGGCCGGCGAGTCTAAATACGGGAGCATGGGGGTCTAAATACAGCGGTTGGAGGAGGAGGAACAAGGGGGGCAGCGGCGTCGCGCCACCGGGCAGTGCGTTCCAAGAGAGTGTTCCTTAGGCATCTCATTTAGGAAATGTCAGGGTCAGGCTCCTTACGGGAAGCCTGACAAGTTATGACAGGGATCACGTGAGAACGGCTGTTCTCGAACGTCCGCTTTGCTTCAAGCACGCTACTAACGGTGAAGTCGACTTTCCGGACCGCGGGTCCACAACGCGCCCGGGAAGCAGAACCTGAACCCCCGAGTAAAGAATCTGATGGAGCGCCCTGCAACACAACTGCTTAGGTATCCAAGTGCTATTTTACTGCATGTCCCCTTCGCTCACTTTGGTATTATCCCGGTGTATCCTCCCTAATTCTGTCATGCATGGCGCCGCCTCCCGAACCCCTGGCCTTGATGCAGTAGCGGATGGAGAATGGAGGGGCAGATTGCGCCCGGAAGCCCGAAGGTCGGAGCTTAGAGGCGGGATCACTAAAGGAGATTCATTCCCATTCCCTCAACCACAACCCTTTAAGTGGTCGGCTGTTCACCAAGATCACTGACATGGACTTTGCTCGTTCTTTCTGTTGGGTCGAACAAGTGCAGCCGTTTTGGTCTATTTGAGGGGTGCACTCGCGCAACAGGATTGAATCAGTTCGAATCCAGAGCATACCAGGGTTAGGGTCCAAATCCACGGGCTTGTTACCTAAGCCGACCCAGCCAATCACAATGACGCTTTTGTCAAGCAATTCCAGGCGGGAACGTTGGAGACCTGCCCGCAGAACCGACGACGACGACGACCGACGTCAATTGAACTGAGCCTCAGCGCCCCCTCTCCGCCCCCTCGGATCGCCAACTCTAGAATGGCGAGCAAGCTGTCCCCCCTCTTCCGGACCGCGGCGCGGTCAGCGTGCCGCGGCGCATCACGGCCGCGGCCCCAAACCCGAGCCATATCGTCGACGGCGGCAAGGCGAAGCGACAGCCTCATGGTCGTACGTTCTCCCCCGCAACCTGCAACTCGATGCTCCATAGCCCGCCCAGACAGGCCGCCCCAGCCCGCCGCTATGGAAGCCAGTCAGAGCCAGCTCCCACGGGCCCGATTGGCGGGGCAAGAGGGAGAGAGTGAGAGGGGAGGTTCGCCCGCATCTAACCATACTGACATTGCACGCAGCACCGCAACACGCCAGACAACAACCCGGACATCCCGTTCAAGTTCAGCAAGGACAACGAAAAGCTCATCGCCGAGATCATGAAGCGCTACCCGCCGCAGTACAAGAAGGCGGCCGTCATGCCGCTGCTCGACCTCGGGCAGCGGCAGCACGGCTTCACCAGCATCAGCGTCATGAACGAGGTCGCGCGGCTGCTCGAGATGCCGCCGATGCGCGTGTACGAGGTGGCGTCCTTTTACACCATGTACAACCGGACGCCGGTCGGCAAATTTTTTGTGCAGGCCTGCACGACGGTGTGTTTTTTTTTTTTTTTTTTTTTTTTTTTTTTTTTCCCCCTCCCAACGTCGGGCATTTCTCAACGAAAACAACCGACGAGCAATCGAGTAAAATCTAACCCCTGGCACCAAAAAAAGACACCCTGCCAACTCGGCGGCTGCGGCTCCGACGCCATCGTCAAGGCCATCCGCGACCACCTGGGCATCGAGCAGGGCCAGACGACAAAGGACGGGCTCTTCACCTTCATCGAGGTCGAGTGCCTCGGCGCCTGCGTCAACGCCCCCATGATCCAGATCAACGACGACTACTACGAGGACCTGACCCCGGACTCGGTCAGGTCGCTCCTGACGGCGCTCAAGGACTCGGCGGCGGCCGGCAGCAACAAGCCCGTGCCCAAGCCCGGGCCCCTGTCCGGCCGCGACACGTGCGAGAACAGCGCCGGCCTGACCAACCTGACGAGCCAGCCGTGGGGCATCGAGACGACGAGGAAAGACCTGTAGAACGAAAAGGATGGCGGGCGTTGAGTTGGATTGGATGCCGAAAGTCAACGGCTGGGTCGGGGCGGGTGGCACCAAGGCTGCGTCGTTGACAATGGCCTGCGAGGGATTCCAGTAGTGTACATACAACCCGCATTGTGGAAATCAATGCGTAGAAGAGTGGATGAACACGAATTAACTACTCCAACTGGTAACTGTATATGCCTGTTTTGATAACACGCGTATGGACCTTGGATGCAGGCGCGCTGTTTCGCAAACAAAGTGTGATCCTATCAACCTTTACCATACATTGGGAGAAATTGCCATTCAACCTGTATCTGATATTGATTTTCCCATGTCCAACATGTGACCCCTGAAAACCTTGGTAAACCATGGCGAGTCATGGTCCTGGTTCTTCAGTCCTTACAACAACTGGCTTTACACATTCTTTCCAGACTCCAAACTTTCAACTTTCTGTGCAGATCTACTCCCGGCAACCAACAAGATTCCTTCGTCGTCAACCCCTGGCCCGCTCGCCGAGCCTCAGGATCCAGCCGTCGCCCTGCTTCTTGCCTCCAGGGCCCATGCCGCCCCAGACTACGACGGCGTTCTCGTCGTGGTCGACCGAGGTGGCGATGTAGCCGCGGGGTCCGGGCCCCTCGGCAGCGCTCGGGTCGTCCTCGTCGTAGGCGCCCGTCTCGACGCGGTACCAACGGCCCTCGCCCGTCTTGCGCCTGAAGACGGTCAGGACCGCGTCAGTGACGCTGGCCATGCTCATGCCGAGCGATGGAACCTGGAAAGCCCAGACGTCGTCCCAGTACTGCTTGTCGCCGCCCTCGCCCAGCATGAGGAGGAGGTACTCGCGGCCACCGCCGGTGGTGACGGCGCAGAGGCTGTGGCCGCTGCGCGCGGGGGGCCAGGGGTGCCGGTCGACGAGCGACTTGGCCGCGCCGTCGGCCTCGTCGGCCACCGACACGCCCGGCGCCTCCTCGGCCAGCGTCTTCCAGCCGCCGTCGCGGGCCGTGACGTTGACTTCTTCGCCGACGGCGCTGACGTCGTCAAAGGTGTCGAGGCCCAGCTCCAAAAAGTCGATGCGACCGCCCTGGGGCTGGCCCGCGGCGTCGGCGCCGCCAAAGCGGTAGAGGCGCGACTTGCTGATGCACACGGCGGACCCCTGCCTGCCGGGGCCGGGCGCGTCGGGGAGCTGCTGCCAGACGCGGGTGCGGACGTCAAAGGCCCACACCTCGGTGCTGAGCGAGCCGTCGGCCAGGCGGCCGCCGTGCACAAACAGGGTGCCGTAGCCGTCCGACTCCTCGTCGGTGGCGTGCGCGGCGATGTTGCCGACGACAGGCGCCTGGGGGATGCCCACCTCTGCGCGGTCGCCCTCGGCCCACTCGCGCCAGCCGGCCGCCTTGTTGGGGCCGTGCAGGTTCTTGCGGTTCGTCCCGTGGCCCGGCTGGCCCGGCCGGTCGGTGGCGGCGCAGCAGTGGCCGCTCCGGGCGGCGGGGAAGGCCTGGCGGGAGGCGGCGGGCGCGAGGGTGAGGGGCGCCGGTAGGGTCGCGGGCCTGGGATCGAGGGCGGCCCAGGTGTGGGTGCGAGCGTCAAACGCCCAGACGCGGCCGCGCTCTTCAAGGGGCGGGGCCGTCTGCGGGTCCGGCCCGGGCTGGCGGCCGCCAAAGACGAGCACCCGGCTGCCGATGACGGCCGAGGCGTGGCCGACGCGCGGCGGCGGGACTTTGTGGGAGGGCGACGAGGGCGACGCCGCGCCCTTTCCCTTGTCTTTCCGGGCGGCGGCCGTGGTATCGTCATCATCGTCGCCATCTGAATCCTCTTCCTCACTACTAGACTCCTCCTCGCTTGATTCCTCTTCCTCTTCGGGCGGGGCTGGCGCGCGCCCCGCAGGGCTTGGCTCCCTGATGATGGGGACGTTGGGAGCGTCTCCGAGTGGTATCTCGGTCAGACCCTTGTTCTTGCTGGAGCTGGCGGACGTCGCGACACCCTCCTCCTGGGGCGCGTGCTCGACGGACTGGGGTGCGGGCTTGGGTTTGATGGCGTAGCAATCGGCGCCGGCGAAGCCCTGGGGTAGGGAGACGGCATAGACGTCGTTGTCGACAGGCTGGCGGACGCGGCCGTCGCCGCCGAAGATGTAGGCGGTTCCGGCGACGACATCGACGGTGTGGGACGAGCGGGGGAGGGGCGGAAGCGAGATGCGCTCCCAGGTACCCTTGAGGGCATCACTCGAGGGTTTGCCTTTGCCCCTTCCGAGCGAGGGCATGGCCGGCATGGCCGGCATTGCGGGCATCGACGGCATCGACGGCATCGATGGCATGTTGACCGAGGGCATGCTGACACTCGGCATTTTTTGTAGAGACTGGGGAAGGGATTGCAGCCGCTCCGTAGTGCGGCGCTTGAGGGTAGTGAAGGTCTCCATGGCTGCCGTGTTTTCCCTGCGGGTCAGTAGAAGATGGCGTTAGGAAGAGTAAGAGGTAGACGCCGATGGAAGCCTGATGGTGATGGAAAAGGCTGACATAGGCTGGAATGGATTGACAGGAGCTGCGCCGGATGAGGAGATGGTGACGTACGTCTTCAACGGCGGGACCCCGAAATCGACAGGGCTCGTGCGCTCTTTTACAGGGTCGCAACGGTGCGACCGGATTCAACAGCAATTGAGTGGGATGACAATTGATCTAGAATATGGGCATGTCGAGAGAAGGAGTGTGAACAGGACTAAATCATCCGACCGTGCCGGGAATCCTGTCATTAGCACCAGCGTCGGCACCCGACAGGCGGGATCCAATCAACCCATCAGCTGAAATCATGGGCTGGAAGTGTTGAAGCTCCAGCTCGGACTTTGGTGCTTCCCCGCACTGGAGGCTCCCCCAATTGGTGGGTGGGATGGAACCGTGTGCGAGCCGTTGTCGAGGCACGGACCGGTGGCGCACTAAGGCTTGGACTGGGCTGACTTGTGACAGCCCGATAGCGGGAAACAGAAAAAATCGGTTCCTAGCGCACGCACGCCCGACTCTTGGCTGCGGACTGTTGGATCAATGGTTTGCATCGAATCACACCGCGGGACCGAAGACCGATTGATTTTTGACTGTCGTGCCTGCGAACCGGTTTGCCTGATGCACAGCGAAGCCCAGCACCGCCTCGTCCCGCTCTTTTGCTGCGCTGGATTATGTAACCAGACAGGTACGTACCCAGACAACCCTCGTGTAAGTTTGGAAACGAGATAAAGGCCTCGAAATATCATCACGATAGCTTTTAGCAGGTTGAAAAAAAGGGGGAAACTACAGAAACGTAAAGCCTTTAGCGAAATAGCAGGCACCAAATATTGCTGTTTAAAATGCTTGGGCGTGGGATTTCTAGGTGGTTTGGATCCATTGGGAAAATCTCAGGGGTAAGGGTGCACCTAGGTACCGGGAGAAGAGAAGGCGTACACGAGGGAATGGGGGTCCATCAGGGGCTGAGTAGAAGAGATAGGCGCCTGCTTAGTTCGTAGATGCCGACGCGGGTGTGCCATTTAATGAAGCAAGCGCATCATAATGGTCTTGCCCGGTCTGCCTCTCCCAAGGCAGCCGACACGCGCGAACATGCAACGGTGAACGCTGAGGAAACCAGCCCTTCCGGTACGATGAATGCCGAACCGAGCCTCTGGGCATCCATTTCTTTACCGGCTGTGAGACATGTTATAAGCTCCTATAATCGTTCAGCCACCAGGAAAACACACAAGACAATTTCCAGGTGACTTGGGGGTGCCATCCATCCATTAGCACTCGAACTTCACGGGATGGACGAAGGCCTGGCGCTGGTGGAAAGGCAGTGGCTCCTGCGTGTCTGGTGCCTGTGGCAAGATGTGGTTGGTTTCTACCTAGGTAGGCGGTTTTCGTAGTCGAGTGTACTCGCCTCTCGACATAGTTCTGGAAGCCACAGGCAGCAAAGCGTGCATATTTCTCCTCCGTATCCGAATCTGCCGCGCAGCCGGGCTGGCATTCGGGCTCGGAAGCAGATCGCCTGGCACGACGTGCCCTGTACCTTCCAACGGTGTTAGAATAACGCGTCTTCCGAAGCCCTTGCACCAAATCATGGGAGAGGAGGGCGCCGGATTTAGAAGGAGCTGGGCGGCATGGCGAGACGAGCGGAGACCTGCTTCCATCTACAGCGCCGCACGCTCTAGCCTCCTGCTTCGGTCATCTGTAGATATGTGAAGGGACGACCCTTGTGGTCTTTCTAAACGTCCAAAGAAAATTGCTGTCCACTTGCTCTCCGCTGCCTACAAATTCCTTCCCTTCTCCAGTCCTGTGGCCACCGTTTTTCTCAACTTGACACTCCATCAAACCCGTCCCGACCTCCCCTCTCGTTCTCCCAGCATCACCACCGTCCCAGTTCTCCATTCGGCCTCGCCCCATCTTCCTAGCTTTCCCTCTCCCGTGCGTTCATCACCGTCTGCCCACCCTCTTTCCGACCCTGCCTCTGACTGCTCTCGCGCTCTCACGGCTCTGAAAGGCGCCATCCCTTTTTTGTGCTCGATCCCCAGAACCCAGCCCTGGGACGTTCTGATTCCCCTTGCCCCTATTGCCGCCATTCCTACCAGTCTCGCCATCGCCTCGGCTGAACAGCTCCCCGTGTTCCCTATCTTTCCAGTCCCTGCTCTTCGCTCTGCATCCACAGCGATCAAGCTGCCTCTGGCAGCATCATCTCGGAAAACATTGGAGCCGCTACTGACCCATCGCCGAGCTCCCGCCAGAGTGACCCCCGGCTAGAGCCGACTCGAACGGCAGTGTTTCATCATCGACGACTTCCCAATCCAAAATAGGACTCTCTCAGTGATCCCACCGGATCCCTAGTGAAGATGTTGCTAATCTACCGAGCGTGAGCTGTGATTCTCACTGCTTACGCAATGACGTTACTGCGAGTATCGTATTTCTGAGGGGAGATGGAGGAGAGAGAGTCGGGTTTTTTTTCCCCTCCCTCGGGGGGTTTTATACCGCACCTACTTGGCTTACACGCGGCGTTCGCGTGGGCTAACAACAAAAAAACCTACAAACTTTTCTTTTAGGTTCGTCCTCCCCACGGTTGCCAGTCAGCCCTTCGGCACCATCGAGTTCCCTCTCCCCACCCCGCGCCGCCGAGGCGACGACCTGATATTCCGACATCCGAGGCTTCTCGAAAGCCAAACATCAGTGACGGGCACAGACAGCCAGCCGGGGGGGGGGCAACAAGGAGATGATTCGAGCCGGCGTCGAGGCTGGCATGGGGTCGGGATGGCATCCTGGGTTTGGTGGCTTAGAAAACCTTTCGTATCCGCACCATGGTTATCGAGACGCCCAAGAATAAAGTGTGCCCATATCTTGCCCGTCATGACCTGTTCTTTACTCAATCCACAGTTGCGTTCAGCCTGGTGGACGAACCGTGATACGCATCGGCAAGCCTCGCGATCAGGACTTGTCTGTTGTAGCCGAGTTCAGCCTCGTAGGGCGATGGGGCTTACTGTGGATCAAACCTCCGTCTAACCCAAGTTGGCCGGATCCACGAGCAATCCCTGCACCATAGGCAGGCTGATTGCATGGAATTTTCATCATTGGCCCTGTGGCCTAATGGTAAGGCGTTGCTTTCCGGTGGCAAAGATTTTGGGTTCGAGTCCCAACGGGGTCGATCGACACAGCTTTTTGCATGTTAGTGTTGGCAGAGAACAGAGACACTCACTACCATTGATTCCATACGGCCTTACCCCGCCCCACCCCTTTTTTTCCCCCTGATTAACTTGTGACGGAATGTTTCCATGCCAAAAAATGCAATCCTCACTCGCACACAATCCCAGCCTCACCCCGGTCGGCAGGCGACGCAGCCAAGATGGAGTCCTCGACGCAGTGGTCCGGCCGCTTGCAGAAGATGCCAAACGTGAATGCCACATGCAGCCCTGCCGCTCCTGCTGCAGCGTGCCCTCCCGTGCTAGCTGCCGCCGCCGGCCGGCACTCCCGGTTGTTGACGTGTTTGCAGCATCGCGCCACCAGCTGCTCCCGCAGACCGACGGCGCAGACGACGGCGCCGCCCGGGGCTGTGCCGTTATCTCTTGGCCCCCAGCTGGTTTTGGTGGTTTGTTAGTGCAGGGTCTGCCGTCGTCTAACTGCTGCTTTTTTTTTCCTTTTTCTTTTTTTTTCAAGGTGATATGCTAGGAGGAAACGGAAACAGAGCAACCCACGAGTCGAGAAAGATGTAGTGCGAATTGCGCCCGATCAGCTCGCAGCGGCTGTTTCCACGACTCGCTTCTTCGGCAGGACTCCTCCGTTGAGAACGACGGCAGCGTCATTCGGTGTCAGGCAGGCGGCGAGAGTGCACAGGATGCCCAGGTGGCACATTTTGCTCTCACAAGCTGAAAAGAATAATCAATCAGGCAGAGTGAATAACTGTTTTTTTCCCTTCCGTTCGGCTCAGTATGCTCTTCAAAGGGAAGAACAGAACTGAGCAATCTCATGCGCCGTGGACAGAGTAAACACCCCAAAGGAAGAGAATCTCCGCGCCCACCGATGCACATGCTGCTCGCTATTACTTTGCATCCGAAATCCCGTATCCTCAGAGGCCAGGCCCGCGTGGGCTCAAGGCGGGTGCTCTTGTTCATTGTATTCACGGCGCAAAAAAAAAAAAAAAAAAAAAAAAGGTGGCTGGCCGGGCGCAGAACGGCCTCGAACTTGACCCCTGAGCCCGTGCTGCACCTTTTACTCTTGGCAATGCGAGCGGTCCGCGACTGTGACCGGCGTGGGGTGGGTGAGCAAAACAAAGCCACCAGAAACAATAAAAACTCTATTGCAGCGCTTTCGACGCAACCACGCACACCAAAACCGTCCATCCTCATCTCCACCGAGCCCCTGAAACACTTCAGGCTCCTCGCCCCTTCCAGTCACGCCGAATTCCACGTGAAAACAAAACGCTAACAGACCTCCAGCTCAGCGGGCGGCCGCCACGGGAGGTCTCGATCGGTCCGTTGGGGTCCGTAAAGGGGATGGCTGGCGCGTGCCCAGCCAACCAACCTCCGCGTTTCCGCCCCCTCTCGGCTACGCTACCCGGGGCTGCGTTGTGACAACAACCAGGTGCACTATATCCCCTACGCGTCGATTATCAAGCCGTAGCAATGGCCCCATCGTCCTCTGGACCTTGCCGTTTGGGGACGTAAGACTCGATATCAGAGGGCGTGTGTGTGTGTGTGGGTGTGAAGAGAAGGGGAGGGAGCCTGCTGCGTTGTTCCTGCTTCGGATGCTTTGTTTTATTGCCGCTGTGCCGCTGGACATCATACCGGCCCCCGGGGCGAGGAGGATGGCTGGGGGGTTTTGCGGATGGCCAAGGGGCCCTAAAATCCGTAGCTGGTCCCTTTTCCCGACCACCCCAGCCAGCTAACCCAATGAGATGATGGTTCATGCGTATGTATCCGGGACATGTCAGCCGGCGTGCAGGCTGCCGAGGACGGGGCGAGGTGGAGTGCACAAGACATGCACAAAGATGGATGTGATTGCGGGTGTGGTGCAGGTGGACGAGTGAAGGACAAAAAAAAAAAAAAACTGCACAACTGCATGACCCGCCCCAGCGTTCCCTCCTGGTCGTCCGAAATGACAGAGTCCGTGTGTGTCAGGGACGCATCTCTCCTGCAGGAACACATCGATGCCAGCCGCAAGCGCGAGCCCGATCGTCCCTAACGCACAAGAGGATAGCCGGGTAGGTAGGTAAGGTAGGTAAGGGAGGTAGGTGACTAGATGAAAATACGCGCAGACGGACGGCCATCTGCCTGTATGCATTGCACCTTGCGGCTGTGCTGGCCCTTTTGTCCGCCAGCTCATTCAAAACCACCCGGGCAGAAAAGCCAGCAAGCCAAGCTGAGCAAAGGAGAGGCCCGGCTGGACGGGGTTAGCTCGCCACGGCGATACTTGTCTCTACGTATCTAGGTAGGTACAGCTACCGTGCAAGGTCCTCACGTCCTGTGTTTCTCTTCCTACGCTGACTCGCACCTGGCGCCCTAGCGCCCGATTCCTTCAGCGCGCTTGTCCTCATCCGCCGTTGCCGCTACAACATCCGGTAGACGGGGTGGTGGTGCGTGGCGTGGGGCCCGAGTCTGCTTTTGGCCAAAATGCGCGCGCGAAGTCCTCTCCCTCCCTTTGCTGAGGCCTCCATCTTCCTCCTCCGAGTGGCTCCGTAGCCGCCCGCGAAGAATACAGGTCAGACGGATGAGGACCGAAGGGATGTGTGCCGCATCGTGCATGTTCCTGGTTCACACACGCCCCCTCCCTTCCCATCGACCTACCTGCCAGGGCCCGACCGCGTTCATGTCCGCTGTCCAACACCCCCATGTCACCTCCGTCTGGGTAGGTGCTGCCAGCCAGCCAGCCAGCCAGCCGTCCCCTAGTCCAGTAACAGGCGGGACATGTCGTCCTGATCTGGCACATGTCTCCACCCGTCTACAATCCGCCGTCTAGGTACCAAGGTAGGTACAGGTACGCATCTAGCAAGAAGCCAAGAGGGAAAGAAAATCCTGCGTCAGGGCAATCCCGCTTACGGGTCGCCGACTGCTCCCAGCCTCCCAGAGCACCACTCGGCCAGGGATCCCGCATCTTGGGCACATAGACATCGCCCTTGGCATACTGTAGCCATCACCATACGTGATCGCCTGCTTTCCGGTACCAAAGCTAAATGAACAGCGTTGTATTTTCAACAAAAGGATGTCGTAGAGATCGTCGTAGCTCGTAGCGTCCAAATTCCTCCTGGATATAAATCTAATCCAACCCGCCAAGACGCAGTACCCAATTCCCATCCGTCTGTACCCAAACAATAGAGATTAGTGCCTTCCCAGATCCTCCATTTAAGTTCTACTGCGTCTTGAAAATCCTGATTGCCGGACAGCGACAGAAAGAAGAGAATACAACTATAACCAAACAGGAAATATTCGTAAAGCAGAGAGAGGGAGAGAGAACAAAAGAGACTCCCTGATATCACATCCCCTGACCGTATATAACCCGGGCGTGCTAATTAGAAACCATGAAACGGGTTGGATTTTTTTTCCCAAACCTGAATGGAAGGAAGTCTTGGTGTTTAAGGAGTGTGGCCTTTTTTATGATTAACAAGGACGAGAGAATGAAACGCGGAAGTAAACGTTGGAAACGAAGAGGAAGAGGCAGGTTCCAGGGGTGTCACCCTGCTAGGACTAGTAATCGTCCTCCTCCCCCTCGGCGTCCTCGTCCCCTCTGTCCACGACAATCTCGTCGAGAAGGGGCGTGTTATCGGGGGCTTTTGTGGCAGCAGCGGTGGCGGCGGCGGCAGTGATGGCCATGACAGCGACCCCAGACGGCTTGAGCGGGTTGTTGAGCACCCACTGCATTCCCGTCCCGTTGCCGGTGGCGCACGGGACGATGATGGCCACGTCGGGCCTCGACGCCCACTCGATCAGCGAGCGGTCGGGCTCGGCGCCGGCACCTCCATCCAGACGCACCGCGGGCTCATCGCCACGGGCGGCCGCGTCGAGGTGCTTGGCCAGGTGCTCCATGCGCTCGTCCCAGGCATTGCCGCCCTCAAAGATGGACGTGCAGCCCGGGGCCGGGCACCGCATGCGCGATGGCAGCTGGCACCGCTCCCTCTCTGCGTTGCGCTGCATCTGCTTGAGCCGGTTCTCCCAGGCCATGGCCTCGCTGTCGCTCACGGCGGCCGCCGCGCTCGTGGCCGTAGCGACGGTGATGGTCGATGAAGAGGACGACTTCCGCCTGTGCAACATGGGCGCAACCGACGTTGGCGACGAGGACGACCCGCCAAGCCTCTGCTGTTTGATCCTATCAGGAGCGTGCATCCGGCGGACGTGCTGGGTATACAGGTCCTTGCGGTTGAAGATGGCCCCGTTGGGCAGGCGCGGGCCAAAAGAAGGTTGGTGTCTGGCCGTGCCTGAGCCGACGGTGAGGGAAGACGCCGGCGCGATGGCGCACGAGTTGCGGCCCCTGAGGCTGCTGCTGGTGGTGCGCGCGGGAACGGCGGCGGGCGTGGCAGCCGCCATGGCCGGGCCATCACCGCTGCTCGGGGTGGCAGCAAGGACAGGAGGTGCGTTCACCGTTTTGGCGCAGTCGTCCTGGGTACAGACCCAGAAGTTGAGCAGGATGTGCTGCGACACGACGTGGCGCTTCCACTCGTTCTTGCTGGCAAAAGTGGACACGCAGCCCGCAAAGGCAAACACGCAGACGAAGGGCCGCTTGTGCTGTTTCTTGACGTGGTTTTCGAGTGCGCCCTCGGTCTTGAAGGACGTGGCCTGCGGGCAGTCTCGGCAGGTGAGGTGGCCGTGGCCTGCCTGGGTGAGCATGATGCCGGTCCCGGTCGGGGAGGCGGCCGAGGTGACAGGGGAGGTGAGATCCGCCTCCATCTGGCTGGACTGCCTTCTTTGCTTCTTGGGGGATGGTGGTCCCTCTTTGGGCCGGGCCGCCGGCTTGGATGGCCGCCTGGGCGCGGGCTTCTTCTTGGGCGGCGCTGCCGTCCTGCCCCGGTTGCTGGCGAGTCGAGCAGGCCTGGTCGGCGCAGCAAAGTCGCTGCTGTCGTCACCGTCGTCGTCGTCCTCGTCGTCGTCCTCGTCTGCGCTGCGGCTGCGCTTCAGGCCTCTTGGATACTGCGTCTCCGAATCGGCGCTCTTCTGGTTCAAGGGGCTAGTTGGGTGGTAGGTCGCCGCGGTGATTGTAGCCTCCTGCTTGATCGGGACCGAAAAGGCTTCTGCCAGGGTCGAGGTCCTGTCGGCAGCGAGGTCGGGGAATTCGGCCGACGAGGTGCTCTGCAGGGTGAGGCTGCGCTGGGGCGGCTCAAGGCCGTAGTTGTCGGGGTTCGGCAGGGTGTGGAAACCAAAGTCGGCCCCGGAGGTTGGGTTGATCACCGAAAGGTTAACGTATACGGCCGGAGGCATGCACGTCGCAGCGGTATAGTCGTTGGCGATGAGTGGCAGGGGCGAGCCCCAGGGGGCCCGAGGGGGAGTGTGGCTGCCCGCCGGTTGGTACTTGATGTGGTGAGGCGGCGCCACCGTGTAGTCGACGCCGGCGGGGGGAGTCGCCGGCCCAATCTCGTGGAACGCCTCGCTGTCACCAGCCGGGCTCAAGGCGCTGCTGCTACAGGAAGAGTCGTGGTCGTGTGACGAGGCAGGAGAGCCCCATCGCTGTTGCTGAAAATGAGCGTGGACGGTTGTGGGGAGCACTGACTGGTGCTGCTGGAAGTGGTGATGGATCTGAAGCTGAGGGGACTGGACAGACGAGGTGTTGAAGAAGGCAGTCCTCTCTCCGTCATCAATGAATCTTTGGACCTGCTGCTGCTGGTGGGGGTGGCCCAAGGCTCCGGGAGCAAATGCTGACGTGGCTGGGGAAGCACAGTCGAGCAAAGGATCAATGTTGCTGTCCATGCCGCTGAGGTCCATAAGGGGCTTCTCTGGCTGAGGGATAGCGTTGTATGACTGGGCAATGTAGGGGTCATGGGGTTTGGCCATGCCATAGGGAAGATGTGGGGAATCCATGCTGGCGGGCAAGCCGGGCGTACGGGGCGAAGGCAGCAGTTTTTGTTCTTTTCAAGAAAAAGAAAAAAAAAACAGGTGGCACACAGGGCCTCCAGGCTGCAGCGGCGCGGATGTTGACGATACTATGTAGAGGACCGGGAAACCAGGCCGCCGAGCTGGTTGCCGATCGGCCTTGGTCCAGTTATGTGCGGGCGGCAGGCCCGATCCCGGACGAGTAAAAAGGGAGGGCAAACCGACGGGAGGCAGCCAGAGGGCGCGGCTGTCAGCCTTGCCGGGTGCCCGCAAGGAAGGGAAATCGGAGTATAACAACGTGCAAGACCGAGACAGCTTGGCCACGCAGGTTGGCAGCGCGCAGGAATCCGTCCGGGGTGGTGGCGGTGGTATACCTATGTATGGGGTAGGAGGTGTGGCATAGGCGCGGCGGGTAGATCGGCACTTTTCTTTCTTCTTACTTGGTGTCACCACAGACAACAAGCAGCGTCCTGGCGGTCGACCCTCGAGTTGGTCATGAAGGGATCACAAAAGGGGGCTCTGCTCTGCCGGCGATACTCTTTTTTCTCTTTTAGAATTTAGGCATGCACGGCACACGGCGGTGCAGCACCTTTTAATAGACGGGGATGAGGAGGATAGAGGTGGTGGCAGAGGTGCCTGCACCGCAGGTGCTAGTGGTGTTACCGGCTGGGTGGTGCTCGCAACGCTGGACGTCTGCGCAGGGGGTGTAGGTGGCGGAAACAAGGCGGCGACTAAGAGCAGGACCGCCCGACAGCTTCGATGAAGCGGTGGGCTTGTGTGTAGCAATGCGGCTTGCAGGACAGCGCCAGGCAGAGAGAGGGAAAGGGCGAGCGGCGTCATCCCTGGACTTAAAGGAGATTCGGGGCCGAGACACGACGCCTGCCATGTCCTTGACTTGAGCGGAAGAAGGCCCATCGTCAGCGGGTGATGTTCTCTTCCCAGGGGGGGTGTGAAGAGCAACAGATCAGGCAGGGGTGGACTGGTCGAGACAGGGGGGCCAGAGGACGGACCAGCTTCGGGGCCGCGAGAGCGGCGGTACAGGATTCTGCTGGACTCCCAGCGCGCGAGCGCAGAGCCGCATTCTCCCTCATACAGCTAGAGGAAGGTCCACCCAAAGTACCGGGTACCCTCCAGCATTCCAGACGCGGTATCCGGTCAGGGCCGGCTCTGGTCATCTTGGTGGGTGGACAGCCGACAGGCACTCAGGGGTGGGTGGTCGCCTGCAGTGACCTTGGCCCGCCCAGCCAGCTGGCCCGCCCATGTCGCGATCGATGTGCCTTCCCCACCCGGAACAAGCGCATGCCACTCCTTCGCAGGGTGGAATATGGAGCGCGTTTGCGGGCATGAGGACTTTGCGCAAGCTTGTGTGGGAACGAACGGCGAGCGGATTTGACCAAGCTTGGGGTGGAATATTGACAAGGAGGGGAAAAAGAGCTGCGCCCCGCTGCTCAGGTCGTGCCTCCCCTGCACCAACAGACCCATGTTTGCGGCCCGTCGAGAGCTGAGGGGGTAGATCAGGAACTAAAAAATAAAAACCAAAAATTGAAAAGGACCCCAAATCTTAGCGCGACCTTATAAGGAAGTGCCCTCTTGACGAATAGAAGAGCACTGTTCGCGGAATGTGGGGCTGTGGGGCAATGGGCCTGCCTCCCTGCGACCCTAACCAATAACGGCGGCCGAGCTTTTGTGACAAGGGGCGGGCCTCTTGCCTCCCTTGCTGCCCTTGCCCGGGCGGGCCTTTCTCTTGCTTTTGCTGGGCAAATCGTAGACGCTGCGGAGAACGCACTGCATTCACATGGCCACCTCAGACGGGCGGGAGCTCTGGCGGCCCTTGTTTCATTTGCCATTTGCATGCATCCTTCGAGAACAACAGGATTCGTCGGCCGCGTCGACTGCACACGACAAGTTAGTAACTTTGCCTGGACAAGATAACCTACCCGCTCATAACGAGGATGCCTGCGAACGTTGCGTTCTCCGTCTCCCGTGACCACTCCGTCTGCACAGCCGCTCTTTGCTGGCGGTGGCCTCGACGGAGCTGCCGTCCCCTCACAACGGAATGCAACCCGGAAACACGGGAGGCGTCCGTGGCGGGCCATGGTTCGCAATTAGTTGGACGAATGTCACGGGGCTCTGCACAAGGCAGCAGGGGTCCAGTTCAGACGGAGGCGGCAGCAGAGTACATACGTGTATGAGGGTGGGTGCGCGGTGTGGCTTAATTAGCCGTTCTATCTTTATCGCGTCTACTGGTCGAGGGACAAGGACTAGGGCACGCAATACGGGGTTCGGCGTTCTAGGCATACCTATTAGACAACAGGCTGAGAAATGGGCTCAATATTGGCCAGCCACAGATATGCAGCGTCGTAGACTCGAGCCCGGTGAGGATCAGGAGGCGATTGAAACAATCTCTAGGAAAGACACAATCAAGGAATCCCAACAAAGGTGCCCGGGCGTCTGGCGGAGTCTATCAGGGGGCGCGACAGGGAAAAAAAAAAAAAAAAAAAAAAGAAGGAAAGAAAAAAGGAGAAGGCGGCTCTGCCTGGGTCGCATCAGGCAACCTGGAGGCTGTTGATTGAAGAAATTCGGGGCAAAGAGGCGACCGGAGAAGGCAGCAAAAAAATGGAGCCGACACTTTCAAGGCTGCCTGGCGGACCAACAGACACACCGGAGCGGGTCGCGCCAATCAGGGCATGCATGCAAATCGGAATGATCGTGCGGTTCGGTTCCCGTTTTCTCCATTTCTGGTTTCCCCTTGGCCCGTTCGCTCGCTCTTTATCCAGCGGGCGAAAATCTCACCCACGTTTCGAACGAAAAGATGGCTTTCTTTTTTGTTCTTTTTTTTTTTTTTTTTTTTTTTTTTTTTTTTTTTTTTTTTTTTTNTTTTTTTTTTTTGCTATACCTCGTGCCCGCTCGTTTATTGCAAGGGCAATCAGCCCCCCGCGAATCATGAAAGAGATTTTGATCGTCAGGTTCGGGACCGAGGAACATGTTCCCTGAGTTTTCTGGCTAACACCCCTCGTCCCGCCCCACAGCTCGTTTGTGAATGTTGAGGTGGTCCGTGAGAGCGGCTCCCATTGCGACGTCGCGGTCTTGCCCGATCAATATGTTGGTTCGCCGCTCTTTCAAGGTGGGTGCGACGGTCGCTAGACAGAAATGTTCCGGGGCTTGGGGCAATTGCCGCTGGGGCGATCACTGCAGCCGGGCTGAGTCTCGGTTGCCACGTCTCGACTTGGCAAAGGCATCATCACGGGGACGGTTCCATCGTCAGAATACCTGATTTCCTCTCGCTGTTCCCTTCTGCCGATGCAACCCCCTAAGCGACGGCCGTATCGTGTTTTTAGAATCATGTCGGGCTGTCCGAGGAGGGTATAGTTGAGCAAGCATACCCAAGGCCCAGTGCCGTATCGGTATGTTCCGCTGTCGTCTTGATAGAATATCAACCCCGGCAGAAATCGGGCCTCCATTTTAATTCGTGATCCCACAACCCAGCTAGCGGCGGCATCAAAGGGGCTGGGGGTTCCGAGTCGTAGCATTTTAGGTCGCGAGCTACTGCGTGGCACCTCTAGGATGTTGAGGAACCTGGATGGCTCTTGTCCGTCCGTTTTCTTTTCTTATTGCATTTTTTTGGTCTTCCTAAATTTTTTTTTCTTTTCTTTTTTTTTTTTTTTTTTTTTTTTTTTTTTTCCNTTTTTTTTTTTTTTTTTTTTTGGTCTTCCAATTCTGCTCCCCTTCCCTTCTCCCGTCCAACGAACGCCCATGAGCCGGAGCTTAAACAGGCTAGGCGCTAGGCGAGCTGATTATGCCGCTTCCCCCAGAGCGGAAGCCCCATTTTTCTGTGGGTAGCGAAGGAGACCGGCAGTGCTGGCTGAGAGTCAAGCGGATAGGAAATGGCGAATGCACGGTATGTGGGAAAAGCTGACGACCTCAGGGAAGGAATGAGGGCCAGGGAAGGACGGGGAGGTAGGTACGCGCAGAGCCTCCTTTTTTGGGGTTCGAGTGGCCTCCCACTCGTTTTTCGGGGACCATTTGCCCTCGCCCCTCTCTCCCCAGCTTTCCAACTGAGCTGAGCCACACCCGCACCCGCGCACCCAGACCCGAGTCAGTGGAATGGCGATCCTGCCACAATGTAACCAACAATGGAATCATGCTCGGCGTGCTGGCCATAACGCCGCGCCTAGTCGCCCATGCAATCGTTCCGTCGCTATGCGACCTCTTCCTTCTTGTGGCTTGCAGACGGGCGGCTAGTTCGTCGGGCACAGGTGGTAGGTACTGCCGCCTTCCTTAGGTTGGCGCGACTCGGGCTATCCTTATCCTGTCGTCTGCATTGGCATGTACATGGAACCCCTGAGGCCTCTGTGTGACCACACACCCTCCCAGCCTCTGGGGCACAAACTTATACACAGGGGAGCCCTGCACATCGTCGCCCGTCATCTCATGCTGTCCACATGCACACGCCTGTTTGATCCTCCAGGCCTTTTAGCCGACCCGCCGCGTCTCCAAGATCGAAATATGTAGATTCACAAGTTAGCGTCTCTGAAATTGTGCACACGGTTGCGGAACCTACTTGCCCCAAACTCCAGGCGGAAGGACGGCGGGAGAGCTCTCTGCGGCTGAGCCGTCCTTCGCCTCGACTGCCCGCGCGGGAACGCACCACGACACGTCGCATTTGGCTGAATGATCTTCTCATGACGCGACAAGACCTCTTTTGAACACGCCACACACCCACTCGCCTTCCGGTCACTCACCATCTTTGCTTCCGCTTGGGAATAGCAACAAAATCAAAGCCCCAACCAGAACCCCAGTCCTCGGTCAGAGGAGGACGCTACTGCAAGCGACGGCACGCGCACGCATACCAATTATGCGAAGGGCGCCTTCATCATGCTGCACCTTCCGTAGAGAGTAAACAGCCGATCGGACCGCTTTACAAGAAGGCGTCTTTGCTTTCCCCTTCGAGGGCTTGGCTTCAGACGGGCGGACTGGCGGACTGGCGGCGCTCGCCTCTCGTCCCCCGCGTGCTTTGTCTGGCCTCCCGCAGCGCCCCGCTGTGCGATTCTCCAACATGACCTGTCTGGGCCGCCTGGCTGGCTCGGCATCTGGCTGCTGCGTTGAGAAATGGGACGAAAATGGCGAATGACGGCAGCCATGGCGCCGGAGATAACGAGATTGCCTTTTTCTCCTTCTTTTCCTTCTCGTTACAGGCGAGTTTTCGGTCCGCCGGGCCTCGCTTGGCCACCCACTCTTGCCCGATTCGTCCCTGGGCCTTGTGCAACGCAACTCGATAGGAAGCCACCCCTCGCCAGCACTCGGCCTGCTCGCCTGTCAAAGGGCACACTGAGATGACGCTCATCTCTTATCCGACATTCTGCATTTTTGCGCCAACCCCCTTGCAATCCTTTTCCATGAGACTGCTGCCCTGAGCCAGGTGCATCGTGTCTCTGACTGCCGGGCCAATAACATGGGAGGAACCCATCCAGCCCAAAATACCACGGGCTGACGACAAAGGCTACGTGACCTCCAAGGCACGCAACACAATACATCATCGTGGGCCGCGCCGCCGCCACCATCATTGCCCCGGACTAGGCCAGGGAACGGATACAGTCCACTTGATTCCATAGGTTCCTCCTCTTGTGTCCGTACTCCCTGACAACCAAACTTTTTTTGAGCTCCCGTCTCACGTTGACAGGCGGGTAATTTAGCTCCCGCCCACCTGACTGGCCCGTTCAGGTGGGTTAGTTGGTTAGCTTGAGATGGCGCCTCAACGCAGCCCTGTCAGCGTAGGATGGAGACAACGGCTGGGCGGCTTAGACCTTCAATAACCCCCGCCTCCGTGTCTGTCTATTGTTCTCTACCTTTACCGACGATGTACAGTGGACGGGACGGGGACATGGAGGAGAGGCTGCTCGACCAACCCAAAACAACAAGGACGCCGGGTTTGTCATGGACCCCGGTAGTGGGGCAAGCCACTCGGGTGCGGTACCCCGCGGCGAAGGAACCGCAATCTGCTAGTCAACTATTGAGTGGACCTACTCCTCCGCCCACACGTCCGCCCACACGCCCACACCCCTATGCTCACGCCCCCAAGGGCGAAAATATCCCTGTCTAGAGCGAGGCCGAAAAGGTGATACTGGGGGCAGCGATTGAGCGTCAAGCGATGCGATAGGCGAGCCCTCTTGGGCTGGCTCGAGCAAGGGAAAAAGAAAGAGGATGGGAGGAAGCCACTCAGCAAAACGCGGCGTCGTCGGAGCAAAGGGCCGGCATAGGGATGAGATATTTCCGATGCAAAATGGGCCGAAATGACCTGATTTCTTATCGCGGTTGTCGGGGCTTCGGTCGAGAAGAAACAAGAGGAAAAAGGAGAAGTCCACCTGCTGCCACCAGCACGTGCCTTGTATG
Source organism: Magnaporthiopsis incrustans (assembly GCA_003049425.1). Classification (NCBI taxonomy): domain Eukaryota; kingdom Fungi; phylum Ascomycota; class Sordariomycetes; order Magnaporthales; family Magnaporthaceae; genus Magnaporthiopsis; species Magnaporthiopsis incrustans. Next base: position 140,353 of record PYSR01000080.1, read on the forward strand.
CACTCGCACACGCATCGCCCATCACTGCCATCTCCCATCTCTCTTTGCATGCAGCATGGGGCTGAGCTTCCCCTACGCAAATGGAAAAACTCCGGAAAAGGAAATGATATTTTCAGCCGCGACCAGCCTTGCCAGGAGACATCTGTTTCCCCTCTGCTCGCAGCCGGCGACAGCGTCAGCTGTGTCACGGAAAAGGACAGGGACCGAGTAGGGTGTAAAATAAGTTGTATCTGTGTGGGTAACGCTAGCGGAATGGATGAGAATGAGAAAAAAGAGAGTGTAATAGAATCCGTCCCCAATGTGCCTAGCCAAAGAAAAAAGAAAAAAAAAAGAGCGAGACTAGGGTCACCAATGCCGGCCTTGCAAGGGAAACCCCTTCCGATCGAATACGAGCATGACGTCGATTGGCAAATTGCGCGCAAGAAACAAGCCACCAGAGCAGAGTCGTCACTCCTCGTGATGAAGGACAGAAGCCCGCCTCTCATCACAGCAAACAAGGGCAAGAACGCGTCTTGCAGCTCCTCAAAAGAGCGGAGAGAGAGAAAAGCGAAGCGGAAACCAGCAGCCAACCCAACCCAACCCACCCGCACGCACGGATGGAGGCGCCGGGACACACAGCTACTGAAGCTGGGCGCAGGGATCGACAAAAATCCATTCCTAAAAGAGCTACCCTTGAAAAGGGAGGGGTTGGCACACGCGGGGGGGTGAAAAGCGTCTTCGGTGTATGGGCAGCACGTAGACAGACAGAGAAGGGTGGTCCTGTCTGTAGGCACCTGTGTACACGTGTTAGGCGGCCGCCGCTGGCTCATGCGGGCGTCCGCTTGGTTCACTGCGGTGGCTGCTTTGCAGGAGAGGGGAAGAAAAAAAAAGGCCGCCTAATATGAAGCCACACGCAAGCGACAAATCACCTGCCGCTCCCTGCTTGCATATGAGCTGATTTTGTTTGCTTTGCAGTCACGCTATCTAGGTAGGTATGCATGGCGGAGAAAGGAAAAGAGAAGGGAAGCGGAACGGCGAGAGTGTATGTGGGAGGAGGAGGAAACGAAACATCGAAAGAGAGAGATCTGCAAACCCCCTGCATCACAGCGACCACGTACATACAGCTGCCAGCTGCCATCGGGCGCCCAAGGTGTTACCGCTGCTGGTGACAAGATGCCCAACGTACGGGGGCTGTGATTTTCCACTTTGCCCCCTTAGTCTCCCCAACAAATCCCTATACGGACTGGTCAAGATGACTAGGACGCATGACACCGGGTGTGCCCGGAAATAGGGAAAACAAAACGAAACGAAATGAAACGAAACGAAAAAAAAAATGTGAGCGATTGATGAGCAAAGGAGCTTGAGCTTGGGCACATATCCAAGAACCACCGAGCCTGTCTGTACCCAGTCCCACCTCCCACTAGCTCACCGCGAGGAGGAGTCTAGTCTAGTCCACCTAGGTAAGGTTCCTAGATACCCAACCTTACCTACCTAGGCAGGTCGGTGAGGCTTTTCGTCCCAGGCGGGCGGTAAACGAGCAGGGCAGAACACCGGCGCGTCGTCCCAACGATGTCAGGGTGGCCTGGGCGGATGCCGGGGCCATTTCAACAATTCCCGACAACACTAGGATAGGAAGATGAAAAGATCAGATGCTACGTACGAAAAGGAAATAAAAAAAAAACATGAGCGCTTGCCGTAAGCGTCCGACAAGATGCAAACCTTTGGACGATAAATGTGAACCAGCTGGGAATTTTATTTGTATACAGAAAACTGTTCATTGTTCATAAGGTCAACGTAAACAAGTAAAATCTATACGTAGGAGGAGGAATGCGAACTGAGAGAGGTATCACTGAAAAGGTCAAAGGAAAAATCGCCCGCCCTGGTACCAGGCCTACCGCCGAAATTATCCAAAAAAGGCCAACAAACATCGCCATGCCAGATTCACAGGAAGTGCCAGTCATGAAAAGAAACACGTAAGCCAAATGATCCATCGTTGCAACATCAGCATCGTCATCGTCGGCGTCATCATCATCGTACACATCCTGTCGCCGTTGCAGGCCGCACCAATTCGTTCATGTCACGCCGTTGCAGGCCAGACCAATTCACTCATGTCACTCCGGGGAGGTCTGGCTCCACGGTAGACTCCGTGACCTTGCAGCCGGGGCAGCGGACGTGCCCGCATTGGAAGTCACCTCCGCAGGTATCTGCGAGGGCCAATAAGCTGAAATAGTGGCAGTTACACTAAAAAAGAGGCCTATGTTAACAATCCGGACGCGTATAGTGTACCTAGGCATGTATAACGAGGACTGGCAGAGAGAGCGTGCTTGGGGCTAGGCTACGTGTAGATATGAAGCCCGGTGATCGGTGGAGAGAGACTCACGCAGGTCCAAACGGCGGTCGTCGAGGATCCTCCAACCTTGGCGCGCTTGGCACGTCTTGAAAGCTCCTCATCGTTGATCCGCTTCTCCCGAGAGGGGTCGGTGGGCGGGGAGTTGGTAGAGCATTGGTTAGAACTGCCTGATGTTGATTGGGTGGCGGCTGTGGATCTTGGTCCCGAGCACCCGGGGATGCTCGGCAACACATCGAGATGCGACGACACGTCGTCGTCTTGGTGTTTCCATTCTTTGAAGGGCCGCTGGGTGGTATCTCGGCCGCATATGTGGGCGTCGATGTGGTCATAGCGCTCAGTCCAGCGGCCGTCTTTCTCTTTCGCTTCGACCAGGCGGACGCAGAAACCGCACCAGAAGACGGATCCACAGTTCTCTGCTCTTCGGCACGACTCCAATTTCTCGTTGACTCGGTTGGCGTCGCCGAAGCCGTGCTCCTTTTGGAGGTGAAGTTTGAAGGTCTCGCGCCGAGTGCAAACCTTGTTGCATCTCTGCGCGTTGGGGTCGCCACCGGGCAGGCCCTTGACATATTCGTCGCAGTTCCACATGTCGACCGGGCTGTGCTGGCTGTTTTCGTGCCGCTTCCAGTCGCTCTTGCTGCCGAATGTTTTGTTGCACGGTTTGAAAGTGCAGCCGTACGGCTTTTCGTGCCGCTTCATGTGTTTCCTGGTCGTCGGGCATCGATTAGCTTCTCCTGGGCCTTGCAAAGGGGACTTCCCAAGCGAAGACATCATCATATCCGTACCTTAGCTCGCACTCTCGCTGGAAGCCTGCGTCGCAACCGGGAATCTTGCAGGTTACGGCGGGCCCGCTGCTCGCGCCTTGGTTGGACGACGAATTCTTTGACTTGGACGAGGATGGTCTCGATTTCTCGAACCCGAGCTTCTCCAAGACTCTGTCAAACTCGGTACGGCGAGTCTCTTTGAGCTTCTCGAGATCCTTGATCAACTTTTGGGGGTCTAGTTGGACGGCATTATGGTCTTCATCCAACGCAGGGCGGGATGGATTAGGAGCGCCCATAGCAACCGGGCTTGGCCGTGGCGCTTGATGAGCCTCTTCTGGTGAGATCACCGGCATGGGCTCAGATTCTCCTGTCTCGGGAGTAGCGACTGAGGTGTCGTCCTCGCCGGGAAGATCCTGATCGTCGCCGGGGTCGGCAGGCTGGCATTCGGATTCGCGATCTTCGTCCATATCTCTAAAGCTGACATGCTCTGGGCCGGCCTCGGAGACTGCCGAGAGACTGCCGCTCCTTGACAGGTCGGTGTCGGCTGAAGATGTGAGTGTAAGGTAGCTCTGCGGCTGCCTGTCCTGATAGATGGCACTGGTAGGGTTCTCGGTGGCCATGTGACGTTCTGGGGCAGAGCTCTGGATCGATTCGCCCCCAGGCCGCGGTTCCGGCACATCGGACCCCGAGACGGAAAATAGTCTTTGGGGCATGACGGGATCCAGATGGAGCTCCTCGTGTCCAGAATACGTGGCCTGCCCTTCGTCCAGCTGAGGAAGCTCGATCTGGCTTGTACCGTTGCCGGGCGGGGGCATGTCGGAGAATTGGATGCCAACCATTGTGCTGACATGGTGAGAAAAGTGGGAGTTGGAATGGGGTATGCGCGTGTCACCCTGACGGTCACCCAGACCAACAGAGTCTCCAAGGGCGCGCGAGGGGGGAGATTGGATTGTGGCGGGATCCGCGCAGTCGTTGGAAATGCGCAGACCACCCAGGTCATTGTCGTTCAGGTCGGCGGCCGGCTCTGATCCGCTGTAGAGGAACTCGTCGATGTTGTCGATGTTGGGAGAATACCCGTGCTTTCTCATCAGGTGTTGACGAAAATTATCTGCCCGAGGCCAAAGCTTGTTGACGTTCGCACAAGGTCCCTTGTTGCACTTATAAAAGTGCCCCTGGGCAGTGTCTGGGTGCCTGCTGCGGGTGTGTCGTGCCAGATCGTTTGCAGTGCTAAAACCCTTTGTGCGGCAATTGGGCACCAGACAGTGGTGTGGTCTCGTATGGCGGGCTTTGTGTTTTCTGATGGTAGGTCGATGCTCTCAGGGTCAGTCGAGGGAAAGGCCAAAGAAGAGCTACTGAAAGGGAAAAGGCCAGTGAAGGTTCAAATGAGCATTGTCGGAAACTCACTTCAAATCCGAGGGCGTTCTGAAGCTCAGGTCGCACATAGAACAGGCATGCATGGCCGCCTGCGCTTGGTTATTGGCGTGGCCGGGTATCGGCCGCTGCCCGTCCTGGGCCCAGCTGTTGACGTTGGTGCTTGGCTGGGGAGCGTGGTCGATGGGGAAGGGCAAGTTCGAGGGTAACAGGCCAATCTCCTCCAGGCGACCGGTCATGCTCTGGGTGTCGGTGAAATGGTCCACGTCTCCTCCGTAGGTGGAGGGAATCCCGACGCTGTGACGGGGAGCGCTCATGTACCCCGAGTCCGTCGCGGTGCTCGGCGAGAACATGGAGGACTCGGAGGGAGGAGCGTAGCTCGCCCGGTACTGCTGGAAGGCTGAAGAGAGAGCAGGAACGTTCCCTAGGGAGACCTGATTCTGCGTCTGAGTCCTCGCGCCGGGAAAATATGGGCCATCGCGCTGCTGGATATACATGTCGAGCACCATGGGCATGCCGGGATTCTGGGTCTGACTGGGCATCTTATCTGGCCCCCGAGCAGTGTTCATCATGGGCCCCGGATGGCTCCCCGGCGCCGAGTGAGCGGCTGATGCCGCGTTTGCGGTGCCGCCGTCCATCTTGCCGACGGTTCTACCCGCGAGGCACCGAGGAATAGCAGGCTGGTGAAAAAAGGCGAGATGTGGTGGCGCAGGATGGGCCTAGGGAGCGACGCAGGGGTGCAAGGGGTGCTTGGAAGGAGACGAAAGAATGAAAATAGTATGCAGTAGCGCGGCACACGGGGCGTCAATCCGGACGAGTGGGATGTAATCGTCCAGGCCAACGGGCTTTTGTTTTCTTCCGTTGGCGGTGGCGGCGGCGGTGGTGGTCCTGGAGTGTGTCAAGAGGGGGAGTCGAAAGTGACGGATTTGATCTGACGTCGTTGGACTGCACCAGCAAGCAAGCCACAGCGCCTCTGCGCAAAGCCGTTGGGTGGGGCTAAGCAGGGACGGGCAGCGCCTTGGACAAACAAAGACCAGCAAGTTTGCGCAGGGAGGCGGTAGAAAAAGAAAAGAAAAAAAAAAGCCCAAGGAGCGCGGAGGACAGACTAAAAATGAGATGAAAGAAACAACCGGCGGCGTGACGCGGGATGGCGAGGGCTCGATACAACGAATTGAGCGTAAGAGGGCGTCTGGTGAGCGCGGGCAAAGCGAGGCGACGGTAAGGAGGACGGACAAGGACAAGAAATGAAGGTTCAGGGGAGCGACTGCAGAGGCGGACAGACGGGAGTGCACCGTGCTCTGTGGACGGCGAAGCAGAGACTCGATGGCGGCAATGCGAGGCTAGCGGCGAAAATGCCGTCGAGGCCTGGCGATTATGGCTCGCGATGGGGTGTTGTCGGAATTGACGTCCGGGCTCTTTGGTCAGAGCATGGTGGGCAGTCGAGGTTTTGAGCTGGTGCGAGGAAAACGCAAGGACGGAAAACCAGTGGGAGGGGTCAGAAGACCGATTGAAGAGGTGTGCGGTAGCAAAGAGAGGTAGGTGTGCGAGAGGGGAGCCGCATCGGCTCGCTCCAGTCCCTTTTTCCTCTTTGTCAAAACACGCCCGTGCTGTGTGTGCTGTGCTGTGCTGTGCTGTGCTGTCAGTTAGTTGCCTTTTTGCCTTTTTTTCCTGGTGGTTCGCATCCGCCAGGCAGCAGTAGCAGCAACTGGCTGAGAACGCATCAGTCACGTGCCACCCACTCGATCAGGTCGTGCTCAGCCACACCTCCTCTACCACCCACCCACAACCTACAACAGCGCAAACTTGGCCCCTCCCTCTCTGCTGTCGCACGTACTCCATGCACAAGGGCCCAATGACAGCACATGCCGAGTGTGCTGGAGCGCAGCTTTGTTTGTTTGCTTCATCGTGGCGCAACCTCCTCCCCTCTCGGGGGCCTGCTCCACACGCACCTCTCCTTCTCCTCGTCCTCCTCTCCTGCTGTTGACAGAGCCGAGACGCTCTGGGCCACTAACCAGCCAACCGGTCCGGCCTGGGCTTGGGAACTGGCATTCGGCCCCTGTCTGACTCTCTCTGGTCCTGACCCCGCCCTTGGTCCCATCCGTCCGTCCGCTCGCGGGTCTTCCCTTCCAGAGTTCTTCCTTTGTGTCTCGCGGGCGGGAGGCTATGGCGTCTCGGTGTCCCGCAGCGAACCCCTTCCTTTTTCCCGCACTCTCTTTGACGCCAGCCGCTCCTCCATGTCCAACCTCGGACCATGGTGAGGGAGGAGAAAGCCACTCCATGTGGCATAAATAGGCGACCGTTGTCCGGCATAGGCGTCCCGGGCTTGTTTCAACGGATCAGCCTCCATCTGTCTGCCCTCTCACCTGACCTAGGCGCTCCAGGTGGCGTGTCACACACACCCTCTCCCCTAAAGTCTCGGCCGCTTTACCCCTGGCGACAGGCCTTGGGCCGACGGGGAGGCGGCGCCGCTCCCCGACAGTGGAGTGGCCGGTCCCACCCGCCGTCGCTGCTCTGAGACCCGACATTCGCGATCCACGCCATTAACGCGAGACGGGGCTAGGTGTCTTCCGCTGCAGAGTCTCGCTCGCTTTGGGTATTGCGAATAATGCACTCCTGGCAGAACAGAGAGATGCCGTCATGCCCGAGAGGCATACTTCCGTTCATCGGGTCCCATGAAAAGCACCTCCGTAGGACGGGAACCCGCATCAGCCAAGTGGAGAGATTGGCTCGTGTAACCCAACGAGGTGGTATTCTTCGCTCGTTCATTGTCATATCTATTCCCCACTCGAGGGACAAACTACAGGATCCCCTCCTCTTCGCTGCCCATCTTTTGACTGACCGTCCAGTCGCATTAAGAAGCCCCTACACACGGTTGCTTTCGTGCATATTCAAATGTTTGCCTGGTGCGGTTTGCTGAGACCCAGCGCCCAGGCCCCGGGCTTCTGGCAGGCAGGCGGGCAGCAGGATACGGAACGCCGGACGGCAGTCCGTGGGAGGGGCACCTCTGAATTTCTACTGCCGCTGATGGCGCCCCAGTCCAATACGCCATCTCGTTGCCGGTCGTGATCTCATCCGAGGCAAACAACAAGGAGCCCATCCGCACTAGTGGAGTGGGGATCATCGTCATGTTTGTGTCGATAACGCCTCTCACTGGTACACTTCGGGCCTTTTCTCGCTTCTTCGTACATAAAGCCGCATCCTAAGACCAGCTCGAGTGGCCGCTTGGTTTGCCGCAGCACTTGGCTCCCAGTCGGCAGGGAGGATATCTCCTTTTTTCGTATCACACGCACCTCTCCTCCTGACACACGAGCAAACAATGCGTCACACCCTCTTATGGAAGTATCCTGCACAAACCTTCCCTCACCCACCCTCCGCCCGGCGTCCCCCGCAGCCCCCACGTACAATGTGGCGGCGGTTGAGGGGTTGGACAGGAGAACAGGGGTGGCTTGTTTCTCGTCTCCTGCACTCCTACGTGGGGAGGAGCTTTTGTGGGAGGGCGGAGGAGACGGAGTGGTCCCCGCGAAGGAGGGGCGTGCGTGGGATATATCGTCCACGGCCACGTCTGTGTTGCAGCTATGGCTCCCCTGCCGCACCATGATGCAAGCCTAGAGAGCTGGCGATGCAGGAAATGATGGCACCACTCAAAGGTCACGGTCTGGCATTCTGTGCCTTTGGCTCTGGGGATTCCATAGGGTTCGTGTTAAGCGAGGGGAGGGCCGAGTAGCTATTTAGACCCGGGTCCCATCCCACGTTCTGGTCTTTCTCTCCGTCTGACTGCTCTTGACTTTCCACACTCGACTCTTATACCACAGTTCCTCCGGCTTGATCATTTAGATCCTGACAAACCACACCGAGAAAGGGCAGCCACTGAGCCCGCCAACCATAAGGACTTTGCTTGAAACGTCCATACTCTGATATCCCCACCACATATATACCGTTACTGTAAGTTACCATATTCTGGGCCGCCAGCTCACAGGCTAACCTGGACCACAGACCCTCGCCACGACCACATCATGTGCGATTTCGAGGAGTTTATCTTCACCTGCGGGTGCTCAGAGCAGCGGCTGCAGTCGTACTGCCACTACGCCCGCAACGACCCACAGCACCGCTGCCGCAGGGTCCGTAAGCTCCGGAGCGTCTGGGACCAGAATGTCGAGTGCGAGAGGCACATGCGGGAGCGCTGGATGCGGTGCCAATGGCAGCAGCAGCAGCAGCAGCAGCAGGGAGGGCAAGGAGGGCAGGGAGGGCAAGGCGGACAGGCAGCGTAGATTTAGAGTCCGTGGGCTAGGCTAGACTCCGTTGCGTGCTTAGCGGGGTTGCATATCTGGGGGAGGCTGAAATTGCCTTGATGGAGGAGCACTCTACATATCACAGATTGACACACAAAAATAGGCGTGCGAGGGTGGACAGTTTCTGCCGGGTAGGCCGGTTTTCTTCACTACCAGAGCTCAAAAGAGTAAATCGCAATTCCTCCCCCGTTTCTCGCAGATGCCCGGTAGCAGACGTCATCTTGAGCCCACCAACTTCCGGCGCGCGCCTTGCTCCGGAGATCCAAGATACATACCTAGGTATTTAGGTAGGTAGGTACTTACTAAAGTACCCGTGGCCAACAGCAGCTGCAGGGCTCCAGCAGGGAGTGTCAGTATTGGCAGGGAACACAGAGACAGAACGGAAATGGGTGGTCGGGTTCCCGCATCGCACTTGACATGGCACAAGCACAAGAAACCCGTGTGTTCTCTGTTTTGCCACACGTACCCGGTCAAAAAAGGCCGGCGCGGGTTTCCTCAATCTGCGCAAACTGCCGATCCCCGCCTCTGTGCGCCCTGCCTGCTGCCCTTTCCTTTGGACAGGTAGATACCTAGGTAGCTTGCTCCCGACTAGATGCGCAAGGAAAAGAAAAAAATGTACGAGCCTCCGGTCACGGGATGGGAAAAAGCCAGGATTAAAATACAGGACAATAAGCACCGAACAATGAGCAGAGTACCAAAGATGAATGAAGGTGCAAAGACCCGAACAGCACGCCATCGCCTCCGGACGTACAGAGCTACAAGGAGTTGTATAGTGCTTGCGCACCACCTCGTCCAACGCGTACCTGGCTTGCCGGGCAGGAGAAGAGGGGGCTTCAGGGAGGACGAATTATACACACATCCGATCATGAGATGCAGGTGCAGTGCCGTGCCACGGGAAACAAAAATTCAACAGCCATAGGGACGCCCGCTTGCCCTGCATGCATTGATTGGAGCGTCGGGGGACACTGGGTAGTTGCAAAGGTGTGTGCCGGAGGAGAAGCAAGCTCGCGCTAAAGCAATCTATCTACGCCGTGGCTTCACCTTGAATCCCGACCTGCATCGTTCGGTCTATCGAGCTCTCTGTACGCCCGTGGGGACGGTGTTACCCAACGCCAAGATTTGCCACTCGAGCTTGTGCCTTTTGCCGTGGTGTGGCGCCTCCATGTCGTCCGTCCGTCAGCAGAGGTGGGCCGCCCCGACGTCAAACATGTACGGCCGAAACACCAGGCGGCTTGCGACATTCACTTCACATGAAAATTGAGAACCACATCTCTGTACTAGAGGCAAACGGGGATAAAATGAGGTATAAGATGGTATTTATCTTCTTTTTTTTTTTT
>PYSR01000081.1:0-147744 GCA_003049425.1 Magnaporthiopsis incrustans
ATTATTATTATTATTATTATTATTATTATTATTATTATTATTATTATTATTATTATTATTATTATTATTATTATAGACCTCCAGAGCCGGCGCAATGCGGCTATATAAAAATGCCCTGCCGCCGTCGCGGGCACGTTTGAGATCCGCAGTGGCGGATGCCGGATGGCACAGGCACCGTCATGCCCGTGCCAGGCACGGACGTTAATTCGATCTCTCTCTCTCTCTCTCTCTCTCTCTCTCTCTCTCTCTCTCTCTCTCTCTCTCTCTCTCTCTCTCTCTTTCTCTCTCTTTTAACCCTTCCTGCCGGCCCTGTGGCTAGTCGTAACAGGGCGGCCCTCGAAACATCCAGGACTGGCGAGTCCCGGAAGGACACCTTTCTGTAAAGATGTCCCCCAATGTACCAATCACCCCAGGGATTCCCACATCTGCATCTCTCACTGTATAATCGTACACGTTAGCATTGTCGGTGGGGATAAACCGAGGTTTCAGAGCAAAGAAAAGCAACCAAATGGCCGGCGTCTTGCGTTTTTCAGCCCTCCACAGCCTTCCAAAATCCTAAAAGAACTGCCCCCAAGGGCCGTATTGCGTGATGCGGGCATATACATCCCCATCTCCCGTGCCGGCGTTGTTCGAAACGATCGATTCCCATGCATTATAGTGCTTGTATAAAAGCTTATAAGGGTATCACGTAGTAGTAGGTAAAGTATTAATAAAGTCGAGGAGAGGTCGCCGCCGGAGGCGGGGTCCCTCGCGCACAGAGGTAAATTTTTATACGTGCCGGTCCCGACCCAGTTTCGCTATATAGCCTATTTGCATGTGACTGCAGTAAAGGCTTACCCCCTTACTGCCCGTGACACTTGCTTCGTAACAATTTCGGTAACTCTTCTTTTATTTATAAGGGGGAAACCTATGATAGTTGAATATCCTGGACTAAAACCCCCTCCTGCTTTTAAAGCTTAAGCTACTTGTTATTTCGCTACAGCCCCTTGCGTAACCCTTTGTTGCAACAGCTTGTACATGCGGAAAATAAATTAACGACCTTCCGGGTACCGGATAGCGAACCAGATCGTTTTATTTATTGCAACACTCCCTTAAAAAACGTTAACGGCAAATCCCGGAAGCGCATCGTGTCTTGCCCTATAATAGTAATTTTTACGTTAATTTTTTAACCTTTGGCATTGCACTTGGTGGTAATATTAAATAAATATAAAAAAACACAAATAATTAACTTACACAGCAGTCGACGTCACTATTACACCGCTTGTTACGGCAGGCCTCGGTCTGGCGCTCTTCGAGAGCTTTAAGCACCAGGCTGCCGGGGGCGGCGAGGGCGTTAGGCACCGGGTTACCGGGAAAGGCGAGGGCAGCGACGAAAAGAGCCGTGGAAAAGATAGCAACCTTCATTTTGGCGATTGGTAAAAGGACTTTTTAAAGGGTTGGGGTAATTGAGTGATTTAAGTAAATGTTAATGGGTTAACAGTTTGAATTGGAGCTGATGGAAAAAAGGTAATACAATAAGTTTAACGAGGGAAAGCTGACATTTTTATAAGCGACAGCCACCATATGCTATAAAAATATCTTGGGCCTGGTACCTGAATACACTTTTCTGCATATCAAGGATTATAAACGTTATTTTAATAAACTTAAATAATGCGTTGGGAGACTTATAATACTAACGTTTGAAATTCTTAATACTTGTAAGGATAATAAACTTTATTTTATTAATTCCTTTCCTAATTAGGCCTGGTACTTAAATAAACTTTTCGGTTATAAAACTTTATAAAAATTAACTTTTTAAACCCCGGCTAACCCGATTTGTAAGCTGGCTCTCAGGGCTGGGTATTTAGGCCTGGTGCGCGTTAAAAACCCTTGCCGGCCTCGGTGGTAGCGCACTCACCGAGGCCGACGGGTGCTTGGTATCCTTACAACGCACCCGTGTATATGGGGCTTAAGTCAGTGCACCCCCTGTCGGCCACCCCCCCGGACGGCCACTTAAAACGGGCCCATTGCCTTAGATATGGCCACGTCTTCAACTCGCCACAAATCTCGCAATTTTAATCCGTTTTTTATACTTTTTACTGCAATCCAATACTTATATGCCAGAGAAACAGTACACCGAAAAAGACATCGAACGGGCCGTCGAGGCCGTGCAGGCCAAGGTCCCTATCTCGAATGTAAGCGTTGGAGGGTTGAAAGTAATAGGGCATGGATTGCGGGAGTCCTGCTCCCAAAGTAGCGCCAAGACGTCAACGCAGGTCAGGTGGAACCGAACCGGTGCCCCGCGCTGTCGGGAACGGGCGTCAAGGGAATAAAATGGAAAAGGGAGCGAAAAAATCGATAGGGACAATTGAAACTGACCAATCCCGGGCGAAGTCGCTCCTCACTTGTTTTAGGCCAGTCGGTGTTTAGTCAGGAGGTACCGCGCAACCTGGATGTCGCCGCGGCCCATGGCCAGGTCGAGTGCCGTGTGGCAGTCCGGGGTGAGCTTGCGGATATCCTCCCCGCCTTTTCAACCAAGGGCTGGACCTTGACGAGGACCTCGTTGACGATGGCGCCCATTGTCGCTAACGTCGTGGTACGTTCCAGGACGGCGCAATGAAAAGGGGTCCAGCCGCCTCGAATCTCCGACGGTGGCAGCGCGGGCACGCTACCGGCAGAGATGATCTGGGCCGCCTTGAGCATGCGCGGGTGTGAAGTGGGCTGCCGCGAGAGAGGGAACTGCCCCGTCTGCCAGCTGAACCTTGCCTGCGGCTCGTGGGCCATCGGCAGCATCCAGTCGCAGTCGCGGGCACGGTGCTTTGCGATGGCCTTGGCGCACGCGTCCGGGCTGATCCCCCGTAGCGCCTGCGCGGCCCACTGGTAGCCTATCACCCAGCTAACGGTGTAGGACGCCCAGATGCGGCCCTCATCGATACTGTCGCTGGGCGATCGGCCCAGCGATACGGACAAAGGCAGGATGTTGGCGCGGGCGGCGACGCTCCCCCATTCCGCCGCGAGCCGCATCCAATAGAGCGCCTCGCCGTCGTCCCGCGCTGCAGCGGGAGGACGAGCTGCTGGAGGGACTTGACGGTGCCCGCCTCCCGCCGTAGGTCGTTGACGATGTCCGTTTTTAGCTTGCTTGTCTGGCTTGCATGGGAGACCTTGAAGCTTTGCCGGTGGAGAAGTAGTCCTTCCCACCCATTCCGCCGGACGCAAAGGCGGCGAAGCATCCGGCTGGGAGTAGGAGAGCAAGTTGTTGATATGAAAGTTTCCCTGCAGCCCCCGGTGCCACGGCGCGAGGAGATCCGTCGCCTTCCGACCCGCGCGCTTGCGTCCGCCCTCAGGGCCAGCTCCAAGATGAGCTAAGACGCCAGATACGGCCGGGTGGTAGCACGGATGGCGCGAGACGTAGACGCGTCACCCCGTCGCCGTCACACCGGATGCGGTGGACTCGAACCCGCGCACCTCGTCCTGCGCCAGCTCCAAGATGCTGTCGCTCATCTTAAGCTCGCGCACCGTCTCGCCGCCGTAAGAGATGTCGTGCTCGCGCATCACGCCGCGGTCCACGCCCTGCGTAAATACATCGCGGCTCTGGAGAAAAATGAAGGCGAAAATTAGGCTGGCTGAATAGATGTTGACCCGCGGGAGGAGCGTCTTGGGTATTTCGACCAGCGAGTAGCATTCCGGCGCGGCGTGAACACCCTCAGCCGGACGGCGGCACCCTCTCCGTCCCTAGGGAAATCCGCCATAATGACGGAGCCGCCGAAGTCAGCGAGCATCGCGACGAAGGGTCTCCTCCCAACGAGGGCGCCCAGGGCGACCTGTCCGGCCTCGAACTCGGACGTGCACTGCACCGCTGCACGCCCTCCCGGCGGCCGCGCCGCCGCCTGATCAGCATGTTATGCGGCTCGAGGTCGCAGTGCACAACGCCATGGCGGCGCAGGGCCTCGACGCCACGGGCGACATCGAAGCACAACGACAGCTTGAACTCGGCCGGCGTGTGGCGGTCGAAGCGCACGTCAACATCGCGCTAGAAGGAATAGAGGTCGCCGCAGTCGCCCTCCTGGAGCACCGGGCTGGGCCGGTCGAACCGCCTCTGCAGGGGGTGTGGGAGACGCCGAATAGGTACACGATGTTGGGGTGGCCACGCAAGTCCGGGTGGGCCAGGATGCACAGCTCGTCGGCCAGCAGCGCGAAGGCGTTGCGCCTGCTCGGGGACGCAGACGAGTCGTCCAGAGACGCAAGCCGTTTGACGGCGTAGTAGTCGCCCTCGCGTGTCGCGTCCGACTCGTACGCCAGCAGCTTGACGTCGGAGGAGCTGTCGTTGAACACGTTGAAGTTGCGCCCCGGCACGTAGCGGTGCACCTCCACGGAGCTGTGGGCGCCGTGGCCGGCCGAGATGGACCACGACCGGTGCAGGGTGCGTGGCTTGAAGGATGGGTTCAGAGCGGCCACGACGGCCATGAAGGATGAGATGCCGGTCGTGGCATGCGCCGATCGGCCCGCCTAGCGCCGTTGCAGCCTCTCCAGCTCGCTCTCCCGCGTTTCCGCGGCCGTTGGGGTCCTCTTGGCCGTGGATCGTGCCCCGGCCACCCCAGAGAAAGTGTTGCCGAAAAGGCCGGCGTTGCTCCACTGCAGCCCATCCGGCAGAGCCGAGCCAGAGCTAATCGCGGCCGACCCCGCCGTCGAGCGTGCTTGGGTCGTGCGCTGGCCGGTGGTGCTCCATTACAGCCCGTCCGGGAGGCTGCTGGACGCAGTCGAGTCTGCCATCAAAACCAGATCGTGGATACTGTGCCGTGACACAATCGCGAGTTGAAGCAGGAAAAGGATCGCGACAGAGTCCCAGAATCTGATAAGTTCACCGACATAGAAGACAGCCTGCAGCCGTCCTCTAGAGCACTTGGCTGATATGGATGCATGGACACGGAAGCGGCTGAAAGACCCTTACCCCTTGGAGCCAGCGCAGGCGGTTACGCATCGCCATCACACCGCCGGAATTTGAATTCACAGCGTTCCAGACCTGTCCAAGGTTGATAAAACGAGATATTTTCCCCTGGTTCTTTAGCATCGCCACCAACACCACACCCTTGGTGGCCATGACGCCGACGATTTGGCTACGCCTCAATTTTCACCATCTTCGTACCACCCGCATCATTCAGCGATCAATCTTCCCTAAGCTCTTTAATAAAGCACCAAATCCGGACCAGGGCCGTCCAGGCATATTGTAAATGGAAGTCCCGAGCTTCGTCATCGGCATGTCGGGCCTCATCGCTGTCGCGCAGCTCTGCCTCGACATCGCGCGCACCATCGACGGCATCCGCGCCTTCAAGGAGGAGAGTGCGTCCCCCACCAACCTGCAGGAGCCCCTGCGGAATGCATTGAACGAGGTCGCGAGGATCCTGGGCAAGCTCAACAAGCTGCTGGCCAAGCATGGACCCGCGGGCGGCGGCGATGGCGGCGACGCACCCGTCATGACGCGCATCTGGTTCCAGACCCGGCCGTTCAAGCAGGGCGGCCGGGACGAGATCAAGGCGCTGCCGGCCCAGCTCAAGACACGGAACGACAACCTCGACGGTGTTGTCGAAAGCAGGATGCGCCACCACCTGGCCGCGACCATGCACGTCCGCCTGTTGGCCGCCGCACGGACGGACGAGCAGCTCGAGGTCATTTAGGGCGCGGCGCAGGAGACCCGCCCGGGCCTGGGGCAGGAAGCGGCGTTCCGGCGGGCGCTGCTTGGCATTGAGAGACAGGGCGATGGTGGCGGGCAGCAGACCAGCGGCCTCAGGATCACTCTCGACTACGACAGCCCCGGTGCACCGCCGGTGGCACTCAAAGATGGAAGCTTAAGATCCATGGGCCGACTAATCGGACCGGAACAGCCAGCCAGTGAGTGAACCTCTCCTTCCACGTCCAGAAATGTGCCGTGGGCTGATAATCATCCACCACCATAACTCACGCTGTCTCTCCCCAAACGCCTTCTAGTCCGCGTCCTCCAGGAATGGAAGATAGGCCAGCCCAACTGGGGCGACCTGGAGCGCACCACGGCCACCACCCGGGCGGACCGGCTCGCCAGCATGCTGCGCCTCGAGACCAAGCCCGCGAAGCTGCGCTACCTCGACCTTACAGCCTACTGCCTCTCCGATGGCCCCCGCGGCCGTCTCGGCTTCTGCTTCTTGTACAGGCCTCCGCCGTTTGCCGACGGCGTCGCCCCACCAAGAACCCTTCACGCTGCCCTCTCCCTATCGGAAAGACGCAGGCCAACGCTCGACCAGCGCTTCCGAGTCGCCGCGCAGCTGGCCGAGTCGGTCCTGGCCTTCCAAACCGCCAGCTGGCTACACAAGGCCGTGTGCAGCGCCAACGTGCTCTTCTCCAGCGACGCGCAGATCGAGCGGCCCGACTTCTCGCAGCCTTTTGTCGCGGGCTTCGAGTTCGTCAGGCCCGACACGGTGCACGGCCTCACGCTTGAGGGCCCGAGCGGTAGCAATGGCAACGGCGGCGGGCTCTTCGCGCCGTACTGCCACCCGAGCCTCGTCGCCTCCCTCGCTAGAGAAGCAGCTGCCCCAGCGGGAGGCGGTGGCGCGGGTCGGCACCAGCGGCAATTCGACATTTACGGCCTGGGCGTGGTGCTCCTGGAGATCGGGTGCTGGATGAGCGCGGCGACCCTCCTGGCGTCGTGGAGGAGGGGCCAGGACGGGAGTCCCCCGAGCCCGCATGAGCACACGTTACAAACCGCGGCCGCGGCGCTGCCATCGATGGTCGGGACGCGGTACAAGCAGGCAGTGTGCGCGTGTCTAACCTGGGAGGCCGATGCGGACGGTGGCGATCCGGAAGCCAGGCGTGGGCAGATTGAGGAGTTTGCGTACCGGGTGGTGGGCTTATTGGGGGAGTGTCATTGCAGTGTTTGATGGAAGACATGTAAGCTAATAGTGTCACGACGCCGCGGGCGCCATCTCCCAACACCCGCCGTCGCCCCCGTAAGCCAATGTCAACGTATTTAGCTATGTTGGCGGGCCTCGTTTAAAACCTTGCACCAGACGGCTTTCTAGCCCATGCTGTCGCCTAACCCAAGCCGAAGCCCAGCACCATCATCACCTAACGCAAGGCACCGCCCGCGAATAACAACCCCACCGCTCCCGCTCCTGAACTGCGCATTCGCTTGGCTACCTCACGGCCGTCGTGTCGTGTCGTGTCGCAAAGGAACGGGACCCACGCGGGGGACCTACAGTATCAGGGACCCCGGTGCGCGTTACAAAGCCTCTCCCGGCCGGGCCCGGTGCCCCCGCGCACCGGCCGAGGCCGGCAAGTGCTCACTAACCCCTGTAACGCACCTATATCGCCCAGACGAACCACAGCTGCAAATACCAAGCCACGCGCCGTTTGCCGGGCGCCACCCTGGACCGTCGTTGGCAGTTGCCCATGCCTCGAAGCCTTCGCTGGAATTGCGTTGCTTTGCTCGCTGTGTTACAGAGCTACAGCACCTTGCCATGCCTTGCCAAGCGCTTGCGATGTGTTTTAGTACCGGCGTTTAGGACGGCGCCAGCCCTGCTTCATTTGTCCCGTGCCGGCCGTGTTGCCTGACTTGCTATTGCAGTGGGAGGATAAAAAAACGCCGACCAGGACGGATGCGAGATTGGTGACGTCCTAGATGCCGTCGAGTGCAGGTCGATGAGGTGTTCGATCAAGGGATGCATTTCGGTGGCCAGGTGGCTGGCTTGGATGTTGGATTGCCCGGGAGTCGCGATCGGCCGGGTAAGAAAAAGATCGGGCCGGAATAGGAAAAGGGTGACGGTGGTGGCATTGCCGGCCTGGCCAGAAAAGCGAGCAAGAAGCGCGGGCGTGCGTAGGTGTTGGGCCGCTTCTGGGCGACTCACCCGGCCGCAGCGGCCAGTCGAGGCCGGCTGGCTGCATTAATGCTGCGCAGATTTCGGCACGCAAGGAAACTATCGAGGATGGCGGCGTAGCCCAGGCTTTTGGGGTTAATTAAGAGAATAGAGCGCCCGACAAGCTCTGTCCCGGCTGTCACTCCTCCCACACGCCAGAGAAGAAGCCGGATGTCACAGCTGCAAGCCAGGCGCATCCGTCCACATGTATGTTATTTTTTCTCGGCAGTTGGGGATCCGAGTCTGAGAGAAGCCGGCGTCCACATCCTGATCTCTTCAAAGTGTGGCTCGCCTTGCGTCAGCCTTGGCTGGCACCATCCAGCGCCATTTTACCCTCCGCGGCACGAGATGTGCCTCGCCGGGCGATGAGAGCCTCACGCGACGCTACCTGTCGCTTCAAAGTCCTCGTCAGCATCGGGCCTTGAAATGCTTTGGCAGAGGCCGCCACACTTATAAGAACAGCATGTCGATTAGGGGCTTGTCGGAGGCAAGGCAAGTCGATGCGGAGCAGGTGAAATCACCATCGTTGAAGTACAGCGCACGCAAAGAAAGGGATAGAAGTGATGGTATGTGTAGAAATTCTAAACTAGAGTTTTATCATGTGGGTGCAGGTCTATCCATTATAGCCGCAAAACTGGGGCAGTTAGCAGCGAGGGTGTTGGAGCCCTTGTGCCACGACAGCCGTCTTTGTCGCATGGCCGCCGCTGTCGGCATTGGAGCCGAAGGGCATTCGCCGCCATGGCTGTTCTCGGCGTGGGGAGTCGAAATCTTGCTAGGGGAGCCGGGTGTTTGGTCGATGTCTGGGACGCCGACAAAGGATCGGTAGGGACCGCCGTTCGCCGTCGTTGGTGCTAGGCGCTTAAAGGAGTGTTGGTGCTCGTTTGGCGAGGGTGGAAGCACATATTGGGTGCGTCACCGACGCTGGGGCAGAAGCACCCGTGGACGAAGGACACTGTGGCTGACGTTCCTGGCCACATTCCTTTCCCGACTCAGGCCAGCTGGCAGTTGTGAGGATTGCCAGCGCCGGTCGGGCTCTCCTTGGCGCCGATGCCGCAAAACTTCAAACCCGAGGTGTAGTACACCCGGATGGGCCCAGGCGGGTTGCCGGTTTTCTTTTTGTCGTAAGCATAGGGCTTCCCGTCGGCAAGGAGCGGCAGTTCCCAAACGTCAGAGCCGCAGCCACTTGCAAACTTCATTACGTTGCCGGCGTTGCCAAAAGGCTTCGGATAACCGCTCAAGCCGGAGGTGGTGCCGGCTTGGCGGAAGTAGCCGATGGCCTTATCCATGCCGACGGTGCCGTAAACCTTTCCGTCGTTTTTAGCCCCAGCGCGGCAGGTATACATGGACCCTGCCCTAGCCTCGAGGACTTTGGCGGCACTGTTAATAGAAGTAGCCGTGACAAGGTCGGCAGCTTCCTCGTCGAGGATAGGAACGGGGCTGGCGACGGCGACGGTCGCCGCAAGGAGGCTGAGAAGCTGGGAAAAGGAAACCATGGTAACTTGTGTAAGTCTTTAGGTCTTTAAAAAGAACGTGTTGGCTAGCTTAATAAACAAAGCTGTGGGAAAGAAAAGAACCGAAAGCCTTGGTGGCGAGGAAGGAAAAAACCCGTTGGTTTAAGGAAACCATTACGCTTATCTTTATACTGGTTTTATTAAAACGGCGCCGGAAAATTTCGAAGCATATTTGCCTTTTTTGTTATGATTCTTTTTATATCGTACTGCCACATTGGTTAAATTTGGAAGAAAGCGAAAAAGTCGCTTACACGGTTTCCGGAAAACAAGGGTCGAACGGAAGCCAGGGGCTGTTGAATCGGGAAACGCTTGATGTGTTTGTATATGTGTTTGTGTGAGTGTGAACTATAAAAGGTCGCATGAATTATGCTGACACGGGTGTAACAGTGCCATTTCCGTATGTCGAGATCCCATTGCGCCACACGGGCTAAAGCGAAGCCCCGCTTATCAACCAGGTGACTGACAGTTGGGTTGAGTCAAATATCCTGTGCGACATGGTAAAGGTCGCGCCGTTCCGTGCAGACTGGTCCAACCTTGGTCTAAATATAAATAATCATGCAGGTGCACCCCCTAATCGCAGCGGGATGAAACACGCCGAATCGTACATGTATTCACGCAGCGGCATTTTATTTCCAGCGCCTTCGACCGTTCATATTGTGATTTATTCCCAGCGTCTCTTCTTCCTACTTGAGCTCGCCGGCTTGTAACATTGTTCGAGCAAATCTCGCTTTATAAAACGAACCATCATCCTGAGAAACGATGTCGACCCAGAATGCGCGGCTGGCGGCGCTCGGCTACAGCGAAGCGTCTGAGTCAGAACGGAAGGCACTTGAAATTGTGGACGCGGTACTCCCGTCGGCCCGACCCACGTCGACACCCGCTGAGGCCGCCGCGGCCTTGAATGATCTTTGCCTTCTCGACGCCAAAGAGCGTGGCGAAGCGGGATCCTTCCTCTGGTGGTTCTGGGACATGGTCCACGAGCTTGCCCGCCTCCTTCCCCACGAGGACACAGACGCACACGACAGGCTCGCCGCCATCGTTGCCGCCCTGCACAGCCTGCCCGCCGACAGGACTGTGAGGCTAGGCGGGCAGTGGGGCGACGCAGGGGAAGAGGACGTTGCTCCTTGGAAGGGGCTGCCCATGTTTGGCAACACGCTGCGTGAGAAGATGGATGACGGTAAGCAAACCCGGTGTTGTCGTCGTGTGCATTCCTTAGCCTTGCGAAAAAGCTGACCCTGGACTAGGCGACAGTCAGGCTTCCACGGAGGCGGAGAAAAAGCGGCGCCGCATCAACCTGCAAGTTTACGCTGCCCGTGTCGCGGGCTACGGCATCGTGCCCCTCGAGATGTATGCCATCTGGTCGCTTGTCGACGCGCTCGAAGGGACGATGAAGCCGGTACGCGGCGCACCCGACGAGGTGGACGTAAGCCCGGCGTCGGTCGAGGACCTGTCTACGAAGATGACGTGCGCGGCTGCGTGGATAATCCACGCCGGGCACGTGCTCCACGGCCGGGACGAGGAGGTTTCCGGGGCCACGGCGGGACCGCTGTGGATGATTCAAGACAAAAAGGAAGCCGCAAAGCTGGGCCGGAGGCTGAAAGGAACGAATGGCTTGTGTTCGGAGCGGTGGGCGATGTGGAAGGAAAGGTTCGCGGTCGTGAGAGACGCTGCCCAAGGGGTGGCTGACGCGACACGCAAGCAAGCCGGTGCTGCATTTGCAAGGATGGAGGAGATCGAAAAGGGTAGCTAAAAAGTGAAACACCAGGCGATGATGCGTTGCGAATAAGAGGGACCTGACGCCAGCACTAAGAAGCGTTCTACCACCAGGGCAAGCAAATTACCTGTTACGGGTCTAGCCGGCGTGGGGTCCCGACTTTTCGTCGGGACGCGTCATGCAATTACGACGTGCGTGGCGACAGCGCCCGCCTCCGCCTTCTTGGAGTTATGGGGCGTTAACCCTCAGGGCGGGCTATAGGGCTTGCACGGCGCACAGCAGCCAGGACGCGGTCAGACCTAGGGTCGAAGGGATGGGCGATCTCGCCCACCACTACCATGATCTTGTGCGACATCGAGGCTACCAACACCTACGAGATCGACCGACTGTCGGCGGTTACGACCACCGGCGAATACTTTAATATACCTGTGAAAACGACGAGGAGGAACAACAGTGCCCCTGCGACCAACGATCAAGGGCCAAAATTCCCTCGTGCGTCAGATGATAACTTGCTAACGGCTCCCCGAGCATTCCAGTGCTGGGCCTGATGCGCACGCGCAGCTAACCAACGACACCCCTTCCCTCAGACCGAAATGCTGTTCAGCCGAAGCAACACCATCTTGATGAAGCGCACGCCAATCAGGATGTTGTTCTGGTCTCGCATGTCCTCCTTGTCCCAAAGCAGGGGGAAAAAGGGCCAACTCTGCTCACACGGGTTTAACTAGCCACACCCCGCAAAAAAAAAAAAAAAAAAAAAAAAAAAAAAAAAAAAAAAAAAAAAAAAAAAAAAAAAAAAAAAAAAACTCAGATGGTGCCGTCGGCGGGCGAAATGTTGGACGCAAACACAAACACCGTCCCCATCAGCCAGTCCCTGACCTCGAGCCACGGCGCCCCCCGCTTGAAGAAGGCGGCCAGCTCGACGGACCTGTCCCGGGCCATGCGCGCCCCCCACAGCGGGTTGAAGCTGTCGGCCCTGTTCGCGTCCATCTTGCCCCACTTGCCGTCGTCCCACTGGTCGTGCCCGCCGTGCTGCTTGTGGTCCTGGCCCTTGTACGTGTGGAAGTTCTCGACCGCGCCCAGCTGCGCCCACCGGCCGGGGGCGAAGACCTCGGTCTGGCCCGGGAGCAGGTCGCCCGGGTTGAGCAGGGTCCGCCGCAGGTGCGCCTTGGAG
Organism: Magnaporthiopsis incrustans; assembly: GCA_003049425.1. Taxonomy (NCBI): domain Eukaryota; kingdom Fungi; phylum Ascomycota; class Sordariomycetes; order Magnaporthales; family Magnaporthaceae; genus Magnaporthiopsis; species Magnaporthiopsis incrustans. The sequence goes on from PYSR01000081.1 coordinate 12,256, forward strand.
TACGAGTCCTGGAGCGTGTGGAAGAGCGAGCCCAGCGCGCGCCGCCGCACGTCGAGCTTGGTGAACTTGGTCTTGCCGCCCGTCAGCAGCGTCGCCACCGTGTCGGAGCCCTTGGGCTCTGAGACGTCGTTGAAGAAGGTCGACAGCCTGTAGACGGTCGTGTTGAACTGCTGCTCGCACGCCACGTCGGCGATCCGGTCCGTCGGCTTCACCCCCTGGTCCGTCGCGAGGCGGTACATGACCTGGGCCCAGAGCAGGATCTTGGCTAGCGTGTCGTGCGGGTCCTCGCCCGCGGCCGAGGCCATGGAGTGCAGGAACTGCAGGTCCCAGTAGTGCGACCGCTCCGTGATGGCCCAGTAGTGCTTCCGCGCCTCGTCCGTGTCCTCGTCGCGCTCGTGCTTCTCGGGCCACGTGAAGTGGCCAAAGTACCACGTCCTGGCCCCGAAGAAGTCGTAGTTCCAGTTGTCGTCCGTCAGGTCCTCGAATAGGTAGTTCTTGGGGTCGTCGTTGAACGTGACGCCTCGGATGTACTCGTGCGTGCCCGCGCTCGCCTTCTTGACCGTCTCGGTGGACGCGGCGAGGCCCGCCTGGATGAGCGCCGACAGCACCAGCGTCTCGTGGACCGGGGAGACGCCGATCCCGGGGAGCGGGAAGTCGATGCCGAACCCCTCGCCCGGGTCGTCGTTGTCCCTGGGGCTGTTCGGGTCCTTGACCTTGTCGGCTAGGTGGACGATCTGCGTGTAGAGGTCGCCCTTCTTGTCCGTCGCCATCTCCTCGTATCCGATCAGGAAGTCCTTGAAGGACTGCTGCTTGATGCTGCCGTCCGTCGGGTTGATCCAGGTGAAGGTGGTGTTGCCGCCGTTGTCGTTGCCGTCGCCGTCGATCTGGGTCAGGACCTTGGCGTGAGGCGAGAAGAACGATCCCGGAGCCGAGTCGGTCGTGACCCAGAGGGGCCCGTACGTCTTCATCCAGTCGACGAACTTGGATGGCGGATACGAGGCCGGCGGCTCGGACGCGAAGCCCATGGCCTTGATGAAGGCGTCCTTCTGCGACGCCGGCATGCCCTGCGCCTTGGTCCACATCTCGACGTAGCCGTCGCCGGCGAACTTGAGCGCCTCCTCGGGCGTGAGCGTCTTGCCCGCCTTCCAGGACGCGAGCATCGTGGCCGCCGCCGCCCAGCACGTCGGCGTGTTGACCTTTTGCTGCACCACGGGGACGGCGGGCGTCACCTTGGCGAGGCTGCTCAACGTCCCGCCGGAGCCGCCCGGCGATATCTTGACGGTGGACACGTTTCCCTCGCCGTCCATGGTCGTGGCCTCGACCGACTTGTTGCCCGTGACGGCCGCCACTGCCGCGTCCTGGAGGCTCGTCTTGGCCGCGGCCTTTTGCTGCTCCGTGGCGGCCTTTTGCGCCTGGCCGCCGTCGATCTGGTTCTGGATGTGCTGCTTGACGAGGGCGCCGGCTTCCTGCTTCGTCAGCAGGCCCGAGTCCTGGGCCGACTGGATCGTGCCCATGATCTGGGACGAGTTGGACGTGTTGTGGGACTGCACAGCCATGGTCGTGGCCGCGCCTGCCGCGGCCCGCGCGGCATCCATGTTTGCGGTGTAGGTCTTCATGGCGTTCTGCTGATTCCCCTCCAGACCCGTGATGTCTTTGAACACGCCGGACTTGCCAAGAAGTTCCGTTATGCCGGCCAGTCCCGCTCCGGGGTCCGGGTTGGACGGGGCGTTCTGGATCGAAATCATGGGGTTGGAGAAGTCCTTGACCTGCGGCGTGTATTGCGTCACCTCGGGGACGGGCGGCTGGATCGCACCGATGGCTGTGGGCTCGTCGGTGGTGAACTTGGTCCAGTCCTGCGACGAGTCCGGTTTGACCTTCTCGCAAGCGTCGCACTGGCCCATCATGACTTCGCTGTAGACACCTCGAGATGGAAGGCTGATTCGGTAAGGGGAAGGAGGGATCTCGGGCCGGTAGAAGTCGAGCAGCGACGGGCCGCCGTCTTCGTCGTCCTCGCCGCCCTTGAGGATCATGGAGACGTCCACCTTGTAGCCCGGCGACACTGGGAACACCATCGAGTTGCCAGCCATGGCGACGGGCGAATTCTTCAACACGGAAGAAAGGCTGTGGTAGCCAGCCGATGTGCCGTCGCGATTGTAGACCTCGATGTGGAAGCCGTCGAGCAGCATGAACCGCCTTTGCGCGTCGAGCGAGTAGAGGACGACGCGGTTGTAGTACTCCAGGTTCCGGTTCAAGTGTGTAATGAGGCGCTGGGCCAGCCACTGGTCGTCTGCCTTGGGATAGCGCTGTTCGAGTTCCGACATGGGGCAGTAGACCGTCACGCCGTCCAGCAGGTCGTTGTTGACAGCCCCGTTGTAGAGCAGGCCGTTGAAGTGCTGCGTCGAGTACGAGATGCGGAGGTTGCGGACGTTGAACTCGGCACCCGCGGTGATGAGGCCCTGGGCGTTGTTGACCGGGCATCGGAGGGTGAGGAACTGAATGTCCTTACGGGGACGATTGGCAGTGCCGGAGAAGGTCAGCGTGACCACCTGGAAGCCGCCACGATAGGGGTTGGCTATTGTGAAGTCGTTGAATCCCACGCCGCCAGCGAACCCAAGCAGGTCAATCATGCGGTTGAAGATGAGAGGGGCAACCTTGGACCGCCAAATCGTGTCCCACTCAGACAGCGTGGCGCCCTCGAAGTACAGGCGCAGCATCTGGCGGACGCCCTCAAGAGTGCCGGGGTAGTTGAGGAGGCGAGCGTATGCGATCCACGCGTCCTTGTCGATCTGGGAGTCGTGAAAGAAGTCTGCCGGGTCGAAGCCGGTCGAATCGTCGGCGGTGATGGAGTCGAACTTGATGATGCGGATGCAGTCCGCCGGGCGTCTGTTCTGGAAGTTTGCATCGAGCCGCATGAACTTGTTTGAGATGTCGACACGGACTTCGGTTTCCTGTTCGCCGTTGATTTTAGTCTCCGTAGTGGCACGAACGAAATCAGCATTTCCCGATGGCGGAGAAGCCTTACCGTCCTCCGCGAGCTCCCTCCGGCGAGGAAAGACAGGCCGCCAGTGATGATGCCCAAAAACATGCTCTTGGCCTCGTCGGAACCCGTGGATTTGGTGATGATGGGCAGAGATAAAATCATGTCGAACCGGGTGCTGGGCCGGGGCAGGTTGACCGAAGCCGTCAGCTCGCCCTGCGCCCAGATGATGGACTCGTCGCAGTACCGCCCGTCGGGCCAGTCGACCGTGGACCAGCTCGTGCGGACGCGCTCCACCGCGTCGAAGCCGCCGGCGAGGGGGTGGCGCGGCCCGCTGCCGTAGAACCTCGCCGGGTCTCGGTACGTGTTGGCGTGCAGCGGCAGCAGGCGGGTGCACAGCACGTCTGCCCACCTCCCGATGTTCTCGGGTGTGAAGCGCGTCAGCGGGAAGGGTATGAAGACGCACTCCTCGACGTCGACGAGCTCCTGGTAGATGGCGAAGTGACGCAGCACCTCGTAGTGCATGACGGTGATGGCGTGGCAGTGGTTGTGGTTGGACACCACCGTCGTCTCGGCGGCGTAGCGCTGCGCCTCCTGCGACGACGTGACGACGGCGCTGTTCTGCTGCCGGTAGCTCTGCGCGTTCTGGTGGACGCCCTGGCGCAGGTTCTCGTGGAAGAAGCCGGCCAGGTTCCTGCCGCTCTGCTGCTGGGCCGAAGAACCAGATTTGGCATAGCCGCCCGCGACGCCGACGTTGGCACCCCAGCCCATGCCCCCACCTGAAGCTCCGGCCGCTGCGCTGACGCCCCAGGTCGACGCCTCGCTCGAGCCGGCCATCTGCTCACCAATGTTGCCGCCTATCTGGTCCATGATGTCGCGCTCGCTCATGAGGTCGGCCGCGAGCCGTTCGCTCTGCGAGAGCGCCTGGACCTCGCTGCCCCTGAAGGCATGCGCCGAGTCGATGATGGCAATCTCCTTCTTCTGACCGGGCGCAAGCGGGAGAGAGTACAGCAGGTTGCCCAGCGAGTAGCCGTCGGCTCTGAACTCGGATTTGTAGTGCAGCACATGGCCGGTCGCGACGGTGACGGCCTCGTAAAGGACCTGGTTCTGGCCGGCGCTGGGGGCGTCCTCCCACATGATGGGGTTGTTCAGGTCGACCCTGCGCCGCGTTATCTTGCCCTTGCTGGTCAGTTGGTAAGACGTCGTCCTGACCTTGGTCTTGGGATCGATGCTCTCCTGGGACGTGAGGGTATAGTTGGCGACGTCCGGGTCGGAGTTTCGGACCAGGGCGGTGTACCTGTACTCCCGAAGGGTCCGATTCGGAACCGAGAGGTTCATGCACGTCCCGCCAACGTCCTGCGTGTACTGGTCCGACTGGATCAGATCATCCTGGGAGGGTAGACGGCCAGCGGTCGTGGTGGGGTTGCAGTTGCAGTCCTCCTTCTTGGTGGTGCTGCCGTCAGAAGTGCTGTTGATGAGGATGAAGATAAAGTCGGTCGAGATGGACTCCGTCTCAGACTGTGGGTTCGCGATCTTGACCGGCGTGATGACGGACGAATCCAGGGCAACCAATGCCTGCGCGGCCGAGTACTTGCCGTAGGGATATGCCATGGTGAAATTGCCGGTCTTATCCGACTCTCCAGTCGTGACGGTGGTCCAGGGGCCGCTGTCCGTCGTCCTCGCCTGCACGACCACCGACGTTTTCAGAGTGCAATTCTTGGCCATAGCAACAACCTTGCCACGCAGCTTCTTATTGGAGCTGCGACCTCCTGGGCCACCCCCGGTGAGGACTGGCGGGGCTCTCAGGTCGACAGCAATATTGAGGTTCTGCAGCGTAGGGTCGCTGGGCGCGAGTTCCACGCTGAAGAGCTCCGAGTTGTCGTACCCGGTCAGGGCAACGTCGACGCGTCCGGTGATGCTGCTGGTGACGTACTTGTCCTTGAAGCTGAACTGCAGCGAGTTGTCGGTCACGGTGGCCGTCGCCGGCCAGTCGTAGCGGGAGATGTGCCGGACTGGCTCCTGGCTCGAGTCACCATCCGTCACGGAGAAGCTGGCGCTCAGGTGGTAGAAGGCGAAGTCTGCCAGGGAAAGGGTCTGCTTCTGCGGCGCGTTGATGTGCAGGACGCCGGCCACAGTGAGCAGCGAGATCTTGGGCATCTTGAGCGGAAAGTCGAAGAACTGCAGGAAGTTGCTGGTGACGGTCGAGTAGATGCTGGCCCACTTATCCTCAGGGACAGAGAAGAACCGCAAGATCGAATTGAAGTAGCGTTGCTTGGTGGCATCCGGATTGCCCGAGGGCACCGGCGTCGGACCAGAGGCGTCGGTGATTACGGACAAGAGGTACAGCAGAACGGCCTCATTCTCGGGAGCCAGGTTGGGGAACAGCTGCTTCAGGTACGTCACATAGGTCTGCTTGTTGACGCAGAATATCCGCGAGTCGATGAGGCTGTTTGCCTGCGAGGAGGTTTGAGCCGAGGCGGTCTCTCGCGAGCTGGCGGGACCGGTGGCCAAGACGCGCTCCAAGACGTCCGGCGGGATCCTCCAGACGGGCTGAGGAGGGCTGACGAGGCTCGAACTGCCACTGCCAGGAGACCCTGTAGGAGCGGCCGAGCCGGCACGGGTAGCAGCGTCATCGCCGGCGGCCGATTCGGCAGCGGTCTCAGCGGCGACGCTTGGTGGAGCAGAAGTGGGAGTGGCCGACGCCGCTGTTGTGTCCGCCGGCGCCGCCGCGGAAGCCCGCGGGTCCGAGACGCGTGCCTGGGTTATCAGGTACAGCGCGTTGAAAGCGACGGGGTTGTCTGCATCGCTTGCACCGAAGCGAACAGAGAAGGGGATGGTGACATCGTCAAGGCTGATCTTGACGCCGCCGGCCTGGGTGGTAAGCGAGGTGAGGTACTTGATGAGCGCCTCGCCGTAGTTGTCGCCAAACAGGCGCGAGGTTGGGACGGTGACGTGGTAGTTTTTGCTGGACAGTTTCTGCTGGAACGCGATCTCGTCGTGTCCAGTCACGGCGAGGGTGACTGTCTTTGTCGCGGTGTCGTCGACAGTCTCGTACTGGGGGAAGCCGACGACGATGGTGGCGCGGTCGATGGGCGCCGGCTCCGTGTCCTGGTAGGTGAAGTTGGTCTGCAGCGTCAACATCTTGGCTATTATTCCCAATCCGTTGCATGCCAAGGTCCGCCACGGGGTGGACGGCCGCGCTCGACTTTCACAGGGGATCCCGACGCCATTTTAACAACAGCGCGTCTCGTCTGGTCGACATCGAAGGCTGCGACGGTGTTAGGTTCAGCCCCAAGCCACGGCCGAGGACCGAGCCAATGCCCTTGGCGCTTTGTAAAACTTGGAAGACATGAGGAGAATGTGTTGAGGAGACGGCACTGAGTGGACGCTTGCATGATCCCCGCACGTTTGTAGCCCCTCCTAGCATCGGGCCTCTAGCCAATAGTATGGCGTCTCGTCCTCAGCCGCACGGTCACTTTTAGGTGCCTAGAACCCGACAGGGCCCAGCGTCATGGACAGAGCAAGACAGCCTAAGGTGTTGAGAAAGGCGCTAAGTTCTGGGCAGCCATATCCTGAATTGGACGGGTTCCAATAGCATCGTTTTTAAACCAAGATCCGGTCCTTGAAGGCCTAGACCAACGCCATGGCAATAAAACACTCGGCCTGGAAGCTTGGCGACAGTAAGTCGCAGTTGGGCCGCCTTTGAGATCGGCTCGTGGCTGGTACATATATATCTCCGCTTCGTGATCCCCCAGGAGCCAGCCATAATGATGGCCGCCGTGCACAGCACCACTACTCGCCCCTGGCGGACCCCGCGATCAACGTAAGGCTTCCTCGTGTCAAGGACGTCGCCAAGGACCAAGTTCAATGCTATCTCACGCATGTCTGGACCCGTCTCTCCAAAAGTACAACTGCTTGTCGTACGCATGGGGCGACCCATTCGGCCGCAACGAAACGGCACCGCAGACGCGTCAGGTTTTGTATGGCGATGCCATCTTGGAGGTTGGACAGAACCTTTTTGACGCGCTTGTCCACCTGTTCGTGTCGCAGAGGGAAAAGCTGGAAGCGATCTGGGTCGGCGCGCAGTGCATACACCAGGAGGATGGCGCGGGACATCGTGGCTCACTGCCCAGCTGGGTTCCGGACCTGAGAGCGCGCCTCAAGCCGTTGAGCATGTGGTCGATGTTCGCGACTACGGGGACGTTCGACATCTCCAGGAACCTCGACCCGCGACACACCCCGAGAGCGCCATCGCACGCGCCGATCGGGAGACTGTACGTCTGCACCTTCGCGGGGTCAAAATCGGCACCATCGCACAGTTCTGCAAATCGGGCGAGGCGAAAGCGCAGGGGAGCATCCCGGGCACCCCATGGAGGCCCTGCCTTACTCGATAGTGCTGGGGACCGACCTCACCACCGAGGAAATCAGGCTCGCTGCGTCGCCCGAGCAGGTGGAGCGAGGCCGGGCATGGCTGCTCCATGCACTCGTCGCCGCTGCATCTCCAGCGAGCATTTCGAGACGCAGGTGCCGTGGGTCTACCGCTGGCGCCTGTTTCGCACGGCGTCGCGCGGCTGGAGAGGCGAGGGACTTCAGTCCCTGCAGGTTGGCGACGAATTGTAAATTGCCCCAGGGGGTACAGCGGCGTTTGTGCTAAGGGACACCCTTGAGGGAGATGGCGATGTGGACGAAGGAAAGGCTAAGGCTCAATCACTACCCAGGCATCGCACGCATGTTGGGCCGCCTACCTACATGGGTTGATTAGTAAGGAAGGGCAATAACAAGAGCAGCCTTAAACTGACCATTTACAAGTACCACTAACGGACGTTTGGCACGCCCTTTGACGTGCCGATTGAGCCCTGGTGACTTGGTCCTCGCCGTGAACCAATTGATGACATCCTGAACTTTCGCCATAACCTGGGCCTGGCTGGTGAAGCCCTTTTTCTTGCCTCAGTCCACGAACTGGCGTGCCAAACTTGGCAACTGGCCTCGTCGCGCTTCCAAGCAGTGTACGGTAGGCTCAGCTTTCGGGTTTGATAGCCTTGAGGATCTGGCAAGGAAAGATGCCATATGTCATTCGCAAACCCGCACCGCGCACCTTCACATCCTGCCACCCAAGTTCCTCAAGGACACGGACGTGGCCATCCACACCGAACAAATCAACAATAATAACAATTCCGCCAGGCGAACACACTCTTGCCATCTCTCGCACTGCCGCACCCTGCCCTGCTTTGCTAGCGTTGTGTAAAGACAGGCTCGCCGTAACAACAGAAAAGACCTCGTCTGCAAATGGAAAGGCCTCGGTGAAGCTCGCGCTATGCAGCACGGCGAAGTCAAGCACCTTCATTGCTGCCGCGTTCTTGTACGTGGCGGTGGGATGGTTTCCGGTTTGATCCGCCGAGGCAAAGATATCTATCCCGTACGCCGGCCGCACGTTCGCCGCGCCCATCTTGGCAGCGAGCTCCTTCTTGCGCTGTGCAACCTTAAGGAGCACCATCCCACGGCCGCAACCAACATCGAGGGAGGGCGGGCCAAAGTTGCTGTCGCCGAGTTCCGATAGCAGATCTTCCCAGACTTGAAACTTGCCACGGAGGGAGGCATAAAGGTATAAAGGCGCGGTTATGTTGGACGCGGCGAGGCCACCGGGAGAATCGAGGCCGAAGCTGGGTTTTGCCGGGGTCGCAGGCCTGTTCGGCGATTGTTTAATGGACTGGATGTGGTCTTCCAAAAGATTCCCGTCACTTGTATAAATTGACATTTTCGGAACAGGTTTTTTAACACCGGGCTTTAAAAGAGTCGAGATGTGGACGTTGAATTTACGAAAGGAGGGATGTAAACAGCATATTGTGACACAAAAGCAGCGAAGAAATCCCAGGTGCCGTGGCGCGGAAATTTGTAGCGTTAAATATTTCAATGGTCGTCAGCCGTCGGACCCCCAAATGAGGGGTTACCAAAGCTTCATTGGGCACAAGCCTGCATAAGGATGCTTGAAGGGCTGCAAAGATAAGCGGGGTAATTAAAGGCTTCGCACAAACTACGGGGTGGGTTCACGACTTTCGTCGAGACTGCGCCACGCAATCGCGGCGGGCGTGGTTGCAGCGCCACGACCCCGCGGAGCTTAAAACCGCCACAAGCGCGCGGCGGAACTTCACAGCACGGCAGCTGGGTACGGTATCCAGGGATCTGAATTATTAGCGCGGTGGAACCCCTTGTTAATAGCAGGGGGTTAGAAGATACACAGACTGCCATATTATTTTTTGTGGAAATCAATGTATTTCCATCGGCAGGATTCTCTCAGGTTCTTCAAGGCAGGGGTCGTGGGTAGAAATACATTGATTTGGGTCTGATTTCTGTGCGAAACAAGGTATTTAAATACCTGGCCTAATTAGGAAGGATCCACCACACTAACAATTCAGATCCCGGGATACTGCACTAGGCTGAAGATTTCCATGTTATTGCACGAAGGAGAAAGTCCGCTGGCCCCGTGGGGGGCCGGCAGATCACTGGCTAAATACAAGTGTGCGGGCTTGGTCCCGCGACACACCCAGTTATTATTATACGCTATAAATACATTCGCTTGCGCAATATGGCTTTAAGGTTTTGGCCTTCGTAAGCTGCCGCCGCCTCTTGCCGCAGCATTAACCGGGCCGCTTGGAGCTGCGAGGCGAACCAGGCGGCCATGCTTTCGGTGTCGTCGTCGGACGGGTCCGCGCCGCCGCCGCAGGCACAAAGCACGTCCTCGACGGTTTGGAACTCGTCGAGCATCATTTGGACGACGGCGTAAAGGCGGCTGCACGCCGCCTCGTCGCCAGCCGGCAGCCCCAGGCCCCCCAGCTGCAGCAGGCCGTGCGCGACGGCGCTGCTCCGCGGCACGAAGTCCTGCATCTGCACGAAGACGGCCGCGTAGAGCTTGGCGAGCGACACGTAGCAGCTGAGCACCAGGAGCATGACGGGCAGCGTGGCTGTGTCTGGCCCAGATAGCGGCGGCGACGTCGCCACGGATTGGGGGCGGGAGGAGCCCCGTGGCGCTGTCGTGGACGGGGAAACGCCCCCGGGAAAGAACCCCTTGTCGTCGTGGGTCTCCAGCGGGGACGTAGCGAGCGCCGAGGTGAAGGAAAGGGGCTCTGACTCGGCCGTGCTGCTCGCGGCCGGCATCGCACCCGACGCCTGGCATTGGCCCGGGCGGGCCGACAGCAAGTCGCGAACTATGCCCACCAGGCGCTGCGCCAGAGTCAGCACCTGGCCGACGGGGTATTTGCCCAAGTCCTGGCCGGCGGCGCACTGGCCCGAGGTGGCCAGCAGGTTGATTGTCTTGTGTATGTCGGTGACCAGACCCGAGAGGTCCCTCACGGCATGGGCCGGGCTCCCCTGCTGCTCGAGAGTGCAGGGCTCGAGCAGGGAGTCGGCCGCCGACCGGACGCTCGCGCCACCCACCGACACCTGACGGTCCAAGGCTTCGGGTAACGACAATTGAGGCCAAGGCGTCCAGGCTTCGGGGGTGGCCAAGAACGTGCTGAGGTCGGACTCACCCTGGAGCTCTAGTGAGGGACACGTGTCTATGGAGTAGTCGCGGTCGAGCGACGCGTCGGCGTAGGTAGTGCTGGAGGGGTTCCCCAAAGAGCCGAGGACGAAGCCATCGTACCAGACACCCGGGTCCGACGGCGGCGAGGTAGCCGACGCCTCGCCAAGCGGCTCGTCCAAGGGGGTCGGCGGCAGCATCGGGACTTTGGCGGACGCAACAGGGCCACGGGGTGTGATGGGTTGTTGTCGTATGCTCTCTGCGGCCTTCGCCGCTAGTGGCTGGTTGGCTCTAGGTGAAGCCAAGCCTTTGGCCGCGCTGCTGCGGCGCGTGTTCTGGGCGCGGCGGCCAAAGACGCAGCGAACCTTGGCGCGGAGGCAGCGCACGCACTGCTGGGCGCCGGCCCCCATTCGCGGGGCGGAGACGACGCAGCCAAGCTTTTTGGACCGGCAGCGGTCGCAAGACGCGCGGATGGACTGCTGCTCGAGGTCGGCGTGCGGCGTGGTCATTCTTATGGTCTCGCTTTGCAAAATCGGGGATGCGGTAAAAAGAAAGCAAAAAATAAAAAAAGGAACGAGAAAGATGCACGGCTTGCCTAGAGAATAATCTTTGTTCCCAGGACGTGGTGATACCTCGCTGCCGGCGGCATTCATCTTATAAAAAGCGCACGTTTAACTCAGCGTCCCACCTGCCAAACCGCTTGGCATCAGGGCGCTGCCCCGCCGCGACACATGTTGCTTTTGTCAGGTACGTTTCCTTTCATTACTACTGATTAAAAGGGGCTTTCACGAAGGGGTTTTCACGATGGAACATTTGAAAGCAGCCGTACGGAAATAAAATAAAACCCCACCCCTTTTTAATATAATAAGTACCGCATACGCAAATGTGGTTTTACTTTTTATTTCCTAGCGAATATTTTTCGCTGTACAAGTTCTTCGCATAGCAGTAATCCATCTTTTACAGCAAATCCCGATGTGAAAGAACATGACGCTTTTAAGCTTTCGCGTATGCGACCGTTCCCCGCCTATCGAACGTTTGCGCCGTGACACGTTGTAAGCGAGATGGATTGGATGGCAGCACGAACGTCCCGTCGGGTCCGATCACAGCACCTGTCCGGAAAAACTACTGAACAGTCCAGGCAGGCCCAAGCCCAGCCCACCGGGTTCGGGTGTGGTACCGAAAGGGAAGGCGCGAACCATCCCTTTTTTTCAACAAACGCGAAACGTTTTTAACAAATAAGCGTACGTTTACATATTAAATGTGTGGGGGTCATATGGTTTCCGCGGGCGCTGACAGCAGTTATAAAATGGGCTGAATATTTTACGAACCCGCACAAACTATAAAGCTCTTCATGTAGTTAAAACCACCTTTTATAAACAATTCATATGATTTTATTTTTCGAACATTTTTTGAAGCTTTTAGAAATGTCGGCTTTCGTAGAAGATATTTCACCGGGCTTGTTTTGCACCCTTGTGACACTACGGACAAAACGACCCGTCGCGTCGGCCCGCCCGTTGTGGCGGGTAAACGCCTGACTCGACCTTATGCGCTTGCAACTGGGGTCAGAGCGGAGGCTGACTGACTCGCCACGTGCTTGCTCTGGGGGTCTAGATCGCGTGCTAGACAGCGGCAAGGGTTACTTACATGGCTTCCAGGTTGTGGGACGGTTTCCGTATCAGGTAGCATCCGTACGATCTGGACGACCATGGCCCGCTCCGTAGCTGGACGGGCGTGAAGCCCCTGCTGGTAAGCTTAACTCAAACATGCACGACGTGGCACCAGGAGGTAGAGAAGGGGTAGGCTGTCTATTTATTTCTCTATCTTGGCTAAATACGGGATTTACCGGTCTTGGCCACGGGGACCCGCGGAGGGATATAGTACAAAGGGGGAGCGGATTGGTTTGATTCTCGCTACAGCTGCAGGGCGAAGCGGGTGCGCAGCGTCTCGCCGTACCGGTGGAAGAGCCAGGGCACGGGTGTGAAGGCGAGGCAGATAAAGCCCAGGACGCTGTTGCCCCAGCCGAGCCCCAGGCGCGCGTATAGCGGACTGGCGGTGAGGCCGAGGAAGGCGCCGAAAGGGCTACGAATCAGCAGGTTGGCCGCGAGGGCCGAGGCCGCCCCAGCGGCTCCGAACGTGTCGACCAGGTAGATCTGGCCAGGGATCATGACGAACAGGGACCCCAGGCCGACGATGAAGGTGCCGATGATGGGCACGATCCAGTGCACGGCGTACTTGGCGCTCCAGCCGTAGAGGAACAGGCCGAGCGGCGTGATTGGGCCGAACCACTTCATGAGGACCAGGCGGTTTTCGGGCTTGGGCGGAAGGCCGTCCTCCTGCTGGCCGCGCACCATGAGCCGGTCGCTGAGCTTGGTGAAAAGCACGAGCCCGACGGCCATCCCGACGCCGAGGCCCAGGTAGGTGAGGCCAGCCGTGCCGGAGCTGAAGCCGTACGTGCCGCGAAAGACCTCTGGGAAGGTGGTGAAGAGCAGGAAGATGAGGCCGAACATGATGCCCGAGTACAGCGAGATGAGCAGCACGATGGGCGACAGCACGACCATCTTCAACGGACGCACGATGGCGGTCACGAGCATCTGGCGCGGCGTCTCCTGGCGCGCCAGCTTGGGCGCGAGCTGCTGGTTGCCCGTTTCTTTCCGCAGGCGCTCGGCCTTGCGGCGCAGCAGGACGGGCGCGTTCGTCTCGCGCGCGAAAAGCACGAAGAGGGCTCCGATGACGCCGGCCTGGAGATGCTGTTCGTCAGCCTACACGTAATTTACCCGAACAGGACTACAGCCCCGAGAGTGTCAGGTAAGTACCCACCAGGATTAAAATGATGCGGAACGTCCACCGCCAGCCGAGATACTGGGAGACGTAACCGCCGATGATGGGCCCCAGGACGGGGCCGAACAGGGGGCCCGCGGTGAAGAGGGCCATGGCGCGTCCGCGCTGGTCAGGGGCCATCAGGTCTGCGACGGTGCCGCCGCCGACGCTCATGGGGCCGGACGCGGCACAGCCGGCGATGAAGCGGAAGGCGAGGAACATGTCGGCGCCGGTGCTGAAGGCGCAGCCGGCGGTAAAGGCGATGTAGACGAGGTTGCAGCCCTGGTAGACGACGAGGCGCCCGTACAGCTCCGACAAGGGCGCCAGCACCAGGGGCCCCAGCGCGAACCCCAGCACGTACAGGCTCACCGTCATGGCCGCCACGGTGCTGTTTTTGATGCCGAACTCGGAGGCCAGCTGTGCCGCTCCCGGCGCAAACATGGTGGCTGCGAGGTTGCTGTGGGGACGCGTGTGAGCCAGGGAGCGGGCAAAGGGGCGGGTTTAGGAGCACGGGGTACGAAACACTTACGCGTTGAGCGTCACCAGGCTCACCAGGACGATGTGCGCGTTCTTTTCCAAGCTGGACCAGTTGCGCGGGTTCTGCGGGTCGTCCGGCCCGTCCCAGTCGACAACGTTCGCATCAGGTTTTTCGCCGTCGCTGTCCGTCCTCGCGGGCGGCTGGTGGGCCGGCCCCATCTCCACGTCGGTCGATGAGGAATCGCCCAGTTCTGCCATGGCTAACCGAAGCGGGTTTTGCTCTCCTCGCCGCCTCGGGCTGCGTGATGCCGTCGAAGGGTTCGAAAGTCGAGTCGGCGGTTTGTGCTTTTTGTCTCACGTCGAGCGCTGCTACCACGGGGGAGGTCGGATGGACTGTTGAACAGAAAACTGCCGGCAAGACTTGGACCTCGGCCGTTTTATTCTTTCGAAAGCGTCATGGATGACTCCTATTCTGCGGCCCGGCTTTGCCTGCGGGCGGCTTTTCAAATCATCTCCGTACCAGCAGTCCGATGCTCCGAAAGGTGCCGTCGGCTCGGGTCCTCGGGTGGTGGGGTGCTGTGGGCTGGGCTCGACAGCCGGCCCATCTCGCTAGTCATCTCCTAACAGGGCAGGCTCGGGTACTGCATACCTCGATCCTTTCGCCATGGGCCAAGGGCAAGGGTTCAGTGGCTTGCCGGCCTAAACCCTGCCGAGTCAGGGGATGCATGCCTCTCCCGGACAAATTGTTGCGGGTGCGGATGTGCCTGCCGAAAAACAGCCCCTGATGAGCCCCTGGTCCTGCGGCTAAGCGTCGACCCGCCCAGGCATGCAACATGGGCGCATGGAGCATCGGAGCATCGGAGCGGAGCATCGGAACGGAGCATCGGAGCGGATATAATTGTCACAATTAACGAACTGGACACGCTTGCTATGGCGCCACCAGCCTGGGAGGCCCTCCTCTGCCATTGTCGCCAAATTCGGCCCTCGTGCCCGGTGAATTCCTTGATATCCAACGCCCGTTGCCCGCCATGGCCGACGACAACAGCCGCCACCAGAGTCCCGCAACGGGAGCAGCAGCAGCAGCGGCGGCGTCTCCAGTGGTGGAATGGGGGCCAGGCACAACGGCACGGGGCAGAGCCCGCCTGCCCTCGAGCCGCCGGCGGGACCGGCCACAGCTGTCGTGCAACCTGTGCCGCCAGAGAAAGTAAGTGGAGCCCCGCCGTGCGGCCCGCGTGGGCTGGCGGCTGGCTAACAAGGTCCCCCCTCTCTCCGCAGATTGCGATGCGATCGGCAGCTGCCCTGTGCCAACTGCACCAGGCGCGCCCTGGACTCGTCGTGTTCGTATCCCCCGACTGCCACCAACTCTCATCCACAGACGGCGGGGGCGGCGCCGGGGGACGCCCCGTCGTCGCCCGTCATGGTGCAGGACCGCATCAAGCATCTGGAGCGGCAGCTGGCCGAGCTGATGCGGTCCCAGCAGCAGCAGCAGCAGCAGCAGCAGCAGCCGCAGCAGCGCCAGGCGCTTCGACGCCCCGAGGATCAGGCTCCCAGCGCCCCGTCGACGCCCGATCACGGCTCCTCGCCACCGGCGACGTCGTCGTCGGATTGCGGGAGCATCCACTTGACCAAGTCCGGCGCGAGCTACGTCAACAGCGCGCACTGGGCCGCTGTGCTGAACGGTATCGACGACCTGAAGGGCCACTTCGAGGATGAGGAGCTGCAGCCGCAGCCGCCGCGCGACAGGCCGGGTGAGACCGGGCCGCCGCTGTTCGGCGAGGCCCGGTCGCCGCCCCGGCTTGGCGGCCCGCAGCTGCTCTACGGCTGCTCCGTGGCGGCCACCAAGGAGGAGATCCTAGCGTCCGTCCCTCCGCGGCCCGTCGTCGACCAGCTGATCTCGTGCTACTTCAACTCGTTCGAAATGTCGCCAGGTGTGTGTTTGCGTTTACCTGCTCCCGCGGGAATAATTGAATGCCAACTAACCGTCTCGCAGCCGTTCTCCACAGCGGCCAGTTTTTACACGAGGTAAAAAAAAAATATGGATGGCCTTCTACCTGTCCGCCTTCCGGCCGCTAATGTGACGTTTAGTATGCAGAGTTTTGGAAAAACCCGTCGGCGAGCTCCATCATCTGGGTCGGCCTCCTGTTCACCCTCATGTGCCTGGCGAGCCAGTTCCAACGCCACAGGCTCGACCCGAACAACCAGACGCCCGAGGTGTTGTCCATCTTGGAGCGCCTGCACGACCGGGTCGAGACGTTCCGGCAGCGCATCGTGCAGTGTCTCATCATGGGCGACTACATCAAGGGCGGACCGCACGTGCTCGAGACGCTCGTGCTGTACCTGGCCACCGAGCTGTTCGGCACCAGCGACGCCGAGGCGGGCGTGTGGATGCTCGTGGGCACCATCACGCAGCTCGCCATGCGCATGGGTTACCATCGCGACCCCAGGCACTTTCCCTGCCTGACGCCGTTCGCCGGCGAGATGCAGCGCCGCGTGTGGATCACCATCGTCGAGGCCGACCTCGGCGTCTCGGCCCAGATGGGCCTGCCGCGCCTGATCAAGCCGTGGCAGGTCGACACGGGCGAGCCTTCGAACCTGCTGGACAGCGACTTCGACCTGACCACGTCCGAGCTGCCGCCGTCGCGGCCCGAGACGGACCTGACGCCCGTCCTGTTCCGCATCGTCTGGGCCCGCATCTCCAAGGTCGTGGGCGCCGTGTGGGACCTGGCCACCAACATCCGCCCCTGTCGGTACGCCGACGTGCTGAGCCTGGACCGGGACCTCCAGGAGGCGCACGCGTCCATCCCGGAGTGCCTGAAGTGGCGCTCGCGGGCCCTGTGCATCGCCGACTCGCCCCAGGTCGTCATACAAAAGGTCACGCTCGAGATGGTCGTCCACCGCGCGCGCATCGTGCTGCACCGCCGCCACCTGCGACCGCCCGCCGAGGACGCCCAGTATGGCCACTCGCGTCAGAAGTGCCTCGGCGCCGCCCTGGCGCTGCTCGAATTCCAGGAGATGCTCCACGAGGGGACGGAGCCGCTGGGCCAGCTCAGCCAGGAGCGCTGGCGCGTATCATCCCTTGTCACGCACCATTTCCTCCTCGCCGTCAGCGTCCTGTGCTCCTACCTGCAGCAGGCGCACGACCACGACGAGGCGCCGCGCCCTGAGGGTGGCGGCGCCGACATCACGACGGGCGCGATCCGGAATGCCCTGAGGAGGTCCCACGAGATCTGGGCCCGGTCGAGCGCCCTGTCCAAGGAGGCGCAGAAGGCGGCCAAGGCGCTGAGTGTGGTGCTGGGTATCGAGAGCCCGGCCCAGGTCACTCCGGAGGCGAGCGACACACCCCATATGGCAGCGTCATTAGCAGCGCCATATGCCGGCATGGGAGAATTTTATCAAGGTACAATGGCGCTGACGAACTAGGCATAAGTCGATCCAATGGCAGCAGCTGACGCACCGTAATTATCGCAAGCAGAATACCCTCCGGGCTTCGGCCTCCACATCCCCGTCTTTGACGCCACCTCGTGGCCGGGCTGGCCGGGCCAGACGGGCGTCGAGTCCATGGCCTCCTTCCCGGCCTGGGTACCCGCGACGGGCCTCAGCCCATTTACAATGAACGGTACGTGCCTATGGCGATCCCGCGCGGGCGAGAAAACGCGAGGAAAGAAAAGCCCAGCTAACGGTCACGGCAGCGATGGACCCGATGGGCCCAACCCAGTGGCAGTGAAGCGGTTAAAATTTATTATAATTTGTTTTGGAAGAAAAATGCCGGGTAAAAGCATATTAGTTTAACATTTTAAACATTTACAATTATATTTTAAAAAGTTGGGTACGGTGGTATTTATTTTTTTAATACGTTTTTTTTTTAAAAAAAAAATTATACTTTTATTATAAACAAGGGTTTAATTTTAACTTTAACTTATTTGTTTTATTAACTCGTATAAATTATAATTTTTTTCATGATTTTTTAAGTGTTATAATACAATAAGTATAAATTTAATTTTTTTACTTTAATTTTAAGTTACAAGCTTAACTTTTATTATCACGGGACCAAGCCCGCACACCTGTATTTAGCTAGCGATCCGCTGGCCCCCTACGGGGCCAACGGACTTTCTTCCTCGTGCAACAACAAATCTCCAACCTAGTACCAAGCTGCAATACCGTAATAATTTATTGCACCTTAACAAAAAAAACACGGAATTAACGACAGCATTCCGCCTTTTTCCCGACCCTAAAAAACGGCATTGCAGCAATTACGCCCCGAAAACCAATGTTTAATAAAAGGCCATTAATGCCACCACCACCCGATTTAGCATTAAATATTTAAAATTATACCAACGTAATACCATTATAATAAATTAAATTTAAAATACTTTAAATTTAAATTATATTTTTACCTTTTAATTATTTAATGGGTATATCGCCTTTTAATATTTACTGGGTAATGGGTGCAAAATTAATTTCGCGAATTTGCAACGTGATATAAATAACGCCCAATTTAACTTATTAATACGTTAATTATATACGCTTATGTAAGCATTAAATATTAATGCCGCCATTTTTTAAAATAATTTAATAACGTTTTAAATTTAAACGAGCGAGAATAATTTTAAAATTATTAAATTAAAAGCAATAATAATCCAGCTTTAAAAAATAACCATGCAATTTAACGCGAAAAATAACCGGTTAATATAATAATTTGCGCAATAACGCGCCGCATTACCGCTTTTTAACCTTAAACCCCTTATACCGCGCATTTTTACCCCGGGCATTTTAACACCCCAGTTACCCCTGTTTTTATAAAGCAACGACATGGCATTGCCAGCCCCCCACCATCCCGCCGGAACTTTAATAACGCCCCGCCCGGTAAACGCTAAACCATTTATTTTTTTAACGCTTAAACGGATAATGCTTAATGTTAAAAAAAGTACATTACGTGAAAATTACTGCTTAATATTAAGTTTACCTTTAATGGCGCCTTTTACGGCACCCCAACGGCCTAAATGCTATACGCAGCCCAGCGCCTTTTAAAAAACGCGTATGGACACGTTTAAAATGCAATTAATTTAATAACGATAAATTTATTAAACCTTTCCATTTAAACCAAAAACCTTTTTAATTACACTTTTTTATTTAATTTATTTAACCCGGTTTATTAAATTTAAAATACCAGGGCGGCGGTTTACCGGAATTTTAACACCTTAAAATAAAAAAATACCAGGTTTAACAATTTTATTAATTTATTTATCCGCCTGGCGAATATGGGCGGATACCCGGCAAATATACGGGTTAAAGCCTTAAAAAGCAAGGTTAATAACAAGCTTTCCAAGGCCATTATGCATTAAATTAATAAACCGAAACCTAAAGATTTTAACGGGTAAATTAAATTATACCAAAATTTATTTAACAACCTTATAAACCACGCGTATAAAGCGTAATAAGCCAGCGTTTCGCTATTATTAAAATATACTAACCACCCATTAAACCCGGCCTTAATCCTAAAAAGTAACCCAATAAACCTTAATAAAATTATAATAAAAGCACGCCCCCCCTTTATTAAAATATAAAAAAAATACCGGCGTGTTAATAATTTATACCTATATTATAAATAAACGGGCCATTACGTTTTTATATGCCCGGTAAAATTTAAATAATAATAAAACGTTAACGGGTAATAAATAAAAAATAAATAAATCCTGCAAATAATCGCGCGCGAAACCATTAAAAAATTTAAAAACGGCAGCAACGGGAACAAAATAACATATATTTTTATTTTATAAAATTTAATATAACGTTTTCTTTTAATACCATGCTGTTTTTTTACGGGAATTAACCGGTACTTTATTAATTATTAATTAATACAGGATATTTTTTTAAACGTTTATTAATAATACATTTGCGCATATTTATAATTTATTAAAATTTTAATTATTTAAATTAATTTTTTTTTAATTTGTTAATAAAATGCTAGCGAAATGCATTATAAAATATATTAAAATAATACACACGTTTAATAATATTATAAAAATTTTAATCTTTTACTGCTAACCGTTAAAGGGTTTAAATGTTATTTTAAAATTGCCATGGTTTTAATATTATAACCCGGCAATTAATTGGGCCGCGGGAATATTAAGCATAAACGATATTATATTGGCGGAAACCGAGCGATTAATAACCATTAACGTAAAAATCCGCCTTTTAAACGCACCTAATTTTTTAACCTTTTATAAATAAAAGGGCGTGCAAATATAATTTATAACCTGGAAAAAATTCCTTGCAATTATAAAAGGGAATAACCTGTTAAACTTTTAATTATTTAATAACCTTGCCGAAAAAACGCTAATAACAATCCTTTAAAGCATTTTTTAAATAAAAAAGCTTTTTAAAGGCATAAGGTTAAAATTAAAGGTTTAAACTTTTAAAAATTAAATTAAAAAGGCGCCGCATTTATGCCGGATTTCCAATAAAAATATTTAAAAATACTTAAATAAAAAACCCCCCGTTATAATAAAAGAAATTTTAAAATTTTTTTTTAAAAATTGCACAATCTTGTTAAATGCTTTTTTTTATAAAATGCAAATACCCTCCCACCGTATAAACCGTTTAATTATAAAATTAAATTATTACCTGGTAAAATACCACCGTACCATTATAACCAAGCCATATTATAATAAAAATTATACGCAATAAGGAAATACTTGAACAAGCATTTAGCGAAAAGCTTTATTTACCCCAGCACATTACCAGCGGCAGCTTTAATCCTTTTAATTAAAAAACCGGGAAAAAGGATCCGGGTTTATATAAATTACCGGGGCTTAAATAACGTTACGGTAAAAAATAAATACCTTATTTTATTAATCCGGAAAATATTTAAAGCGTTAATAAAAATAAAATGGTATATAAAAGTAAATATTACCGCGGCATTTAATCGTTTACGTATCGCTTCTAGAAATAAATGAAAAATAACATTTATTATTAAATTTAGGCTATTTAAATGCCGTATCGCTAATTTTGGAATAATAAAAACATTAAGCTCGTTCCAGCATTATATTAACCATGCCTTAATAAACGCGCTGGACCGATACGCAACGGCTTATTTAAATAACGTTTTTATTTATAACAAAACCCAAGCAAAATACCGGCAGCACGTTAAAAAAATTATTAAAAAACTTTTTAACGCTAAACTTATAATTAACATTTAAAAATGTAAATTTTACGTTAAAAAAATAAAATACCTGGGCCTTATTATATTAACGTCGGGAATTAAAATAAACCCGGAAAAGGTTAAAATAATCTGGTTTTAACGGCAACTTATTAATATAAAAAAGCTTTAACGCTTTTTAAGCTTTATTAACTTTTATAAACGGTTTATTTAAAACTTTTTAATTATAACCCGTTTATTAATAATAATAATAAGCGCGGGCAATTGGCCAGGGCAATTTATAAATAAAACCTTAATAACGTTCCAACAGCTTTATAATGCGTTTTTTTTAAAAATTATATTAACATTTTATAATTTTATATTAAAAATTATCGTTAAAATAAACGCGTTAAATTAGGTTATAAAAAGTATTTTTTTTTAAATAAACGTTAAAAAAATCCGCCGCTTTATCGCTTTTTTTTCAACCAAGCATACCCCAGCAAAATACAATTATAAAATTTATAATAAAAAGCTTCTAGCCATTATTAAAACCTTTAAAAAATAAAAACCCAAGCTATAAAGTGCCAAATTATTAATGGAAATTTAAACGAACTATAAAAACTTGTAATATTTTACCACCATTAAATTGCTTAATTAAAAGCAGGTTTGTTGGTTGGAATTTTTAAGCAACTTTTAGTTTTATATTATTTATAAGCGCGGGAAAACCGCCGTTATCCCGGACACCTTTTCCCTATTACCCGGTATAAAGTTAACGGATATAAAGAATTTTAATAATTAAAAAGTAGCGCACCGTTAACGAACGTTACTTTTAATAAACC
Organism: Magnaporthiopsis incrustans; assembly: GCA_003049425.1. Taxonomy (NCBI): domain Eukaryota; kingdom Fungi; phylum Ascomycota; class Sordariomycetes; order Magnaporthales; family Magnaporthaceae; genus Magnaporthiopsis; species Magnaporthiopsis incrustans. The sequence goes on from PYSR01000081.1 coordinate 34,020, forward strand.
GATAAACCTTTAACGGCATATTAACGACCTTTCGAGCTTTTAATATATCGAAATATATTAACGTGTTAATAAACCGGGCATACGTTATTTTAAATTTAACGCAAACCATGTTTACCACTTTACGGAACCCGTTAATACGTTAATTTCCCGTTTAAATAAAAAAGCAAGTAAAAATGGCAAAAGCCAATTGCCAGGCAATTTACAAGCGCATTTATTACAAGAATAAATTATTTATACCATTTAATAATATTTTAAAGCTGTAAATCCTGTATAAAACGCATAACCTTTTCCTAAATAAACACCCGGAATGCAGCAAAACATAGGACCTTTTACGATAAACGTATTTTTAATTAAAATTATTGCAAAACGTTAACGTATTTATTTAAGGGTGCCATTTATATAAAATGGTTAAAGTAAAAAAAGGATCTTTAACGGGCTTGTTAAAACTTTTATTTATACCTTTCCGCCCCTGGGCGGATATATTTATTAATTACATAAGCCCTTTTTTACCATGTAAGCGTTAAAACGTTATTTATTATTATATTATAATAATAACAAATAAATTAATAAAAATGTGCCATTATATCCCAATGGTAAAAATTAATATAAAACGTTTAATTAACGCTTTCTTTTCGTAAATGTATGTAAGAGCCAGATAGGGTATCACGTAATGGTAAGGTAAAATCTCGATACAGGTGTCGCAAAACGGGTCCCCGCCGGAGGCGGAAGGCCTCGCGTGCACAAAATATATTTTTTATGCACGTGCCCCTTGTTTAATAAAATATTAAATAAGGGTGCGCGTGGGGTCCAATTTATTTTATTTAAGGTGCACGTGCCTTTGCACGTGCGGTGGGGGTAACTCCTTTATTACCCATGACAAGTGCCGGGCATGGAAAAACAACGTTACCGTTTTCGGTAATCCTTTATTAACCCCTGGCCCCCAGCCGTGCAGGCCGGCGCGGCCCCCTGGCCTTTAATCCGGTCCTTGGGCCGGTTTTAAGCGCCTTTGCCTCACGCATCCGGTCCCATTACTCCTTTAAGGCCTCGTTTATTTATGCGCTTTTAACGTTAACGGCCGGTTTTTAAGTATCATTTTCGGGCCCGTATCCCGTTTAACGAACGAGGTATTTAATAACCATAGTCGATTTGGGTTGGGTTTAATGGTTTAAAATTTTTTTAATCTCGTAAACTTTATCGTTAAAATTGCCAGGATAATATTATTTTTAATTATATTTAACGGGCCCGGGCGGGGGTGCCTTGCGCCGGAAAAGGTTGTTATTGCAATTATAACGGGTTAAATGCTATATATTAACGACGGGATAAACGCGGCTTTTACCATTTCTTTTATTTTTAAGGTTAAGCTTGTAAATTAAGGGTAACATTTTCCTTACCACGGTATAAGGTTTTTAATAAAAAGCCTTTTCCTTTTTAATTAAATGCTTGCTTTTAGCTTTATACTTTTTTATTGTAAGTTAAACCTTGTTATTTTTATTAAACTTTTTATGGCGGTGGCTGGCGTTATATAATTTTTTTTGCTTCGCGGCGGCCACGTTAAATGCGTGCAGCGCTTTTTAGCGCGTGTGCTTACGGAAATAAAAAAGGTTAATAACCTTAACGTTTTAAGGAAGCTTGCGGATAATTTTATTTAAAAGTGCCTGGATTTTAAATTTAAACAAGAATTTATATGGGTTATAATTAAATGCAATCGTATAAGCGCTATTTAAATTTTATTGCAATGCCGGGATTATATTAATTTAAAAGTTTTCGGGTAATTTTATGGCATGATGCTTTAGCGCTAATTTAACGTTTTAATTTTTTTTTTCGGATTAACCGTTAATTTAAAGGTAATAAGCCGTTATTATAGCCAGTTTAATATTAAAGCTTTTTTAAAAAGCTTTTTAAAAACCGGAGGTAAATTTTATATCCTTGTTAAAAATAATAATTTTAAAACAGGCCCAGTTTTTAAGCATTAAATGCGTGCTTAATAATTATTTTTAATTTTTAGCGGAATATTTATTATAGCCAGGAAAAAAAAGGGTTTATTTTAAAGTTTTGCAAATAACCGTTAATAAGGCGTTATAAGCTTAAAACCTTTAAATGCTTTATAACGTATAAGTTAAGGGCATTATTGGCAGCGTTATAATAAAGTTTATATAAAAGGTGCTTATAAGCTTTACCGGGGCTTGTATAAATTGTAAGGTTTTAATAAGTAACTGGTTATTTTATCGGTTTGCGCCGCATTAATGGCATTTAGCTAAATACATTTCCATAAGGTGCTTTTTACGTTAAAAATGCAAGTAATTAAACGCGTTAAGCATTTTTATTTTTCCGAAATGATACCGGTTATTATAAGCGTTTATTAATATTTTGTAAATAAAAGGCTTAGGAATTACCAGCTTTTTAAGGCCATTTACGGTCCTGTTGTACAGCAAGCCGTTTTTAATTCGGAACGGGTGGCCGGGTTTAAAGGTTTTATTAACCTCGTTATTGTTATTATATTTAACTTCCTTTAATATAGCAAGGTCCAGCATAATTTTATTATAAACCGCGTTATTTTTATAAGCTTGCACGAAACGTTGGTACATATCGTTAATTATCCTGGCCTTGGCTGCTATTAACGTGCAATTTTTCACGATGTTAACGTGGTTTTAAATTATATTAAAAACGGGCGTATTCTTTTTAGCCTTATTAATTTCGTTCGTTTTCGTGGGCAACCGTAATAACGCGTTAGGCACGAGATTAAGGTGGCCGGGAATATGCAGCATTTTTAATCCGTACTTTACCAGGTAAATAAATGCGTTAATAAGCTTGCGGTTAGCCCTGTTTATGCTGGTTGTATTTAGCAAGGTTTTATTTATAATTTTTATCGTTAACTTGTAATTTATTAACATTATTATTTACTTATTGTTAAAATGCAGGGTTATTTTTAACTTTTTACAAGCTTAAATTAAACATGTTATTTTTAATTTAAAAGGGCCGTAATGCGATCCGGCTTGAAAAAATAACGGGAAATAAATATAATAAGGTTAATAGCAATGGCTGGAATATCGTTTCGTAATTTACGGTTTTAAACGTATCCATTTTTAAAATAAAAGGCAATTATTTTAAATCCGTGTTTAAGGCTCCCGTTAATTTAAAAATAAAAAATCCTGTTTAAATCCGCATGCGAAAGTTTTAACCGTGTGCAAAGCATTTTTTATAAATTGTTAAAGCTTTAAACCTTTTTGAACGTTGGGATAAACTTGGTTAAACGCGCGTAGGCCATGCGTTAGCCGGGGTTGGCTGTTTTAAAACGGCTTGTTTTTTTGCCCTCAGCTAGCAAAAATATCTTTCTTTTTTGCAACGGTTTCACGAGCTGGGCGTAATACGGAATTATGCATTTTAAAAAGCCGGTGGCTTTAATATAAATTTTTAATTTTTTTAGCGTTATTGGCATAATTTAATCCTTAAACCCTTGTATCCGGTTTTTTACCATTAATAGGCTTAATAAGTTAACATAAAACCTTAAAAACTTTACGTTTTAATATTTTACGTATAATTTAAAAGGCAAGATAAAAAATTTTTTTACCTTGAAAAATTTTAATATAATTTTTAAATATTAACAATGGTTTTTAAAAGAATTATTAAAAATAACGATATTATTAATAAAAGCTTTGCAAAAACTTTTATACGGTTAAAGCTTTTTATTTATATAACGTTAAGCGTAAGCTGGGGAGTTTTTATAACCCATTATGGCCATCGTTAAGCTTTTAAATCCGTAATAATTAACCATTATTAATTTGTAACGGTTTAAATAATGTATTAAAAATTAAAAAAAAACGATATTGCGTTAATAACGGTAATTTAATGCTTTCCGCGAATAAAGTTAATAACGTTTTATTAAAAGGGTAAAGGGTAAGCGTTAAGTACGGAAACTTTATTAAATTATTACAGGTTAATAATAACGCGTCCTTTATTTTTCCTGTGGATTCGCTTTTAAACGATAAAAATAAGAAAAGTAAAAGGCACTGGTTCGTTCATTTAAAAAAGATGCCCTTTTACGTGCATGGCATTATGTTTTTTATTAATAAAATTTCGGTTTTTCTTAGAAACAGGGTACGGTTTGCTGCGTAACTTGGTTCTGGTGTTTTAATAATTATCCATTAGCGGGATTTGCATTTAATCCTTTTCCGGTGTTTTAATAGGTTTTAAATCCTTAAAAACGCTTTTATATTTATTATAAATTTTTTGCAATTGTTATGCTTTAATGGGGTTTTTGTTAAAAATATAAATGCCATTTCCGGTAATTAAAGCCGGTGCTTTATTGGGAGTTTTAATGCCGAAATGGGATGATTTTTCCGGGATTTTAAGCATGCCTTTAAGGGGGTCCTTGGGCGCGGTTACATTGGTGTAAATTTTAGGTATAAAAGCCGTTTAATCATTTTAAGTGATCGCGAAAACAGCGTTAAAAAGGGAATTGTAACGGTGCAATAACAAGGGCAAGGGTTGCTTTACGGAATCCGGTATTTAAATTAGCTTTATAACGTTATTTATTATTAAAAACTTTATATTAAAGGATTTTTTAAAATTTAAAGCTAATGGTTCCAGCTTTAAGTTATAAGTACCGGCTGGGGTTAAAAGCTTTTTTTCCGCCTTTAATATCGTTAAATTTAATAAAGCGAGGCTTAATGCCGCGCTTGTAACCGTTAGCGCCACGGCTTTTTAAAATAAAAATTTCCTTGCTTTATTATAATTAATAATCGTATAAATTTAATTTAAATTCTTTTATATTATCGCAAGCCTTGTTTTATGTAATACTTTAATCGTTTTTTTTATAACGTTATGCATTAAATAAACTTTTATTAAATAATTTACCATTGCATTAATAGCCACAAGGTAAATGCCGGCTATTAAAAAATTTTAATTTTTGGGCAAGGAAGCGTTGTATTTAACTGGAACAAGCGCGCCTTTTCCAGAAACCAGCGTAAAAGTTTTAACGCTTTATACCTTTTAAATCACGGGATAGCTTTTACGCAACATTTTAAAAGGTATTGCGAAATGGTTTTCCGGGAAATGTATTAAGTTTATGCTAAAATTAATATAAACTTGTTTAAGCTTAAGCTAAGCTGTGCCCAATAAATAGCCCACGTTTAAGCGGCCCACGATTTATGCCCTGGTTATTTTAAAAGCAAGCCCCTTTGTGCCGTTAATTTTAACGCTTGGCATATAAAGGTTTTAAGTTGCATAATAAGTAACCCTTTTAAAGCGCGTGCTGTTTTAACCCTTAAGCATTAAATAAAAATCCTCTGGCGCTTTTATTAATACTGTTAATAAAAAATTAATTTTTAACCACTAGGCGTTAATTATATTACGGCCGGAGCTTATGTTAATGTATAGCGTTACATTTTTACCATTAATTATAACACGGATTCGTACCTGCTGCCACGTGTATTTGCTAAAAATTGCGTCCGTAATTTCGTTAATAATTTATTCCAGTACTATATTCGCTTTTATATATTTCTCTCGTTTTAGCACGAACGCGCTTTTAATTTGCGTGGGCTCGTTGCAAGGTAAGTGCTTAAACAGGGCGTTCCGGGCGGTAAAGGTCCGGAAATAAGTTTAACATTGCGTAGCTAGTTTATTTTGGGTTTAAAATTCCGCCACGTTATTAATTTCGTTAACCTTGCTTTTTAAAAAAGGTTCCGGCTGCGGGCCTTTCGGGTTCGAATCGCTTGGTTTAAATTTTATTTAATTAACGTAATTTTTCCGCTGGTACGGTTAGTTTTTATGGTAGGGCCGGTTTTTATTATAAGGCTGGTTTTTACCGTTTTTTTTTAATAGCTTTCGCGGTTTTTATTTTAACAGTTATTATATTTTTTTTATTTGCAAAGCTTTTATCCTTGCGGCGCGGCGTGTATTTATTTTTATTACTGCTGTGCGGTTTATATTGCTTATTTTTTTTATAATGCTGCCGGGCCACGCTTAATAAAAAAGGTTTCGTGCATTTAATAAGCGCCATATATTGGCCATAAATTTTAATAATATCAAGGGCGCGAAGGTACTGCTTAATGCTATTATTAAGCTGGATTTAAATTTAGGATATAATTAGCTGTTAATTAAAACCGTTGGTTAATAACAATCCTATTATATTTACGTATTTAATTTTACGCGTAAAAAATTGGTTAATTGTTAATTCGTTTTTATTTAACTCCTTTAAATGTAAAAAACTTTTATTAAATAATTTGGCGGTTTTAAGGGCGTTTAAAAGGAACCGGGATTTAAGGGCCTTAATTATAGCTGCAAATTCGCGATTATGCAGCTCTTTTTGCACGTAAAAAGGCATTTTATTAATGTACCACATTATGGCCGGGCTTTTAAAAAGCATAGGGAACATTTTTTTCAATTGCTGCTTATAAGCCCCGGCGTTAAATTTTATAAGGAAGGTATTTAATTATATCTTATAAAATTTGCTATTTATAAAAATTATGCCTTTAAAAGTTATTACCATTTCGTTATCCTGGGGGTTATACCACGATAAATTAAAAATGCTTACGTTTTTACGCTTTAATTTTGCTGCATAGCTTTTAAGCTAAAATTCGGGTGTTTTTTAACGGTAAAAATTACCGTAGCTTTTAAGGGGAGGTGGTGATAATTCTTTTCCTTCGCTAGGGGGTTCGCTGGAAGATTTTCCGTAAAACTTTTTAAATGGCAACCATCCTCCCGTATTGCGCTGCTGGTTATAATGCTAACTGGATGGTACGGCGGAATTGTTTTACAGCTAGGTGTTTACTTTAATTTAAGCTATAAAACCAGGGCCTTGTTATATTTAAGCCGGATATCCTTCAGCATGGTTTTAATGCAAATTTATGCAGCGTTATTTTTTAAAAATAAATGTTATTACGGGCCTTATCGTGTAATAAAGTACGTTTTTTAAATTAGCGGAAACTTTTATAAATAAATGTTACATTATTTTTTGCTAAATTAACGCCGAAAGAATTAAAATTAATGCCGCTACTATTAATTTAATCGTTATTAAAGCCTGTTATTTTTAATGCTCCGGCAAAGGTTAGTCTCGGCTTTTAGGTACGGGCGATCCTTTAATTAAAACCCTTGGTACGTTCGGGTTTTTAATGTTTAATTTTAAATTATTACTCGTTACGCGAAAGCCGTTTAAGCTTGGCTATTAAATTAAACCCAATAATAATCGGGAATGGGTTTCGTTTTTCGTAAAGTTAAAAATAATAAATTAACGGGCTTGGCCCGTTATTATTAAACCGGCAAGCAAGCTTTTTTACAATTTTAAAAAATTAATTATACCTTGGGCCAGTATTATCCTTTCCAGCGTTTATTAATTATTTTATAATATTTAAAGGTTTTAAAAGGTATTTTTATACGTTTTAATCGTTTGAATTTAATTATTTTTTAAATTTGTTTAAAAGTTTAATTAATTTTATTTCAAGCGTTAAAGCGTTTTAATAATTGCTAAAAACATGCTAAAATTAATTTAATTCGTTTTTTCCTTTTCGCGGCAAAAGTATTTAATTAATTGCTTATTGCATTTAAATTGTGCTAAAAGATTTTTTTACCGTAAATTATATTTTAAAAATATTATTGCTTAAAATAAACCCTGGTTTAAATTTATAGGTTTAATTAATAACGTGTGCAACTCGTTACAGCGGTTTTAAAAATTAAATTTAATTTAGGTTCGCGCCGGCGGTAAGGGTGAAAAGGTTATTACGTTTTTACCTTTATTTTACTCGGGATTAATTTAAATTATTTAAAGCGCGGCTTAAAGCTTTATTTACGGAAATGCGTATTCCCGCTCGTTTTTTGCCGGAAATGCGATTATTAATAGCTTATAATTAATGCCAAGGCCAGGATTTATCGTTGCGCCTTGTTTAGCCATGGTTTTAATGTTTTTTTTAAAGGGTGTATTTTTTTAACCATTAGCTGCTTAATGCTTATTTCGCTTGTATTTTTATTTCCTTAAGGTTTATTTTATTTACCCGCAAGCAATGGGCAATATTTTATTAAAAGGCCAGGATTTTTAAAATTAATAAACTTATTTATTATAATTTTTTATAAAAAAAAGGTAAAGTAAAATAAAAGTGATAAAAAAATAACGTAACTTATAAAAAGCACGCAAGGTTAACGATACCTTTTAAACGTAAAGGAACCAATTACGTCCGGGACGTGGCCGGGATCACGGTGGGTAAAAAAATTTCTTGGTCGCGGTTTTAATAATGCCTTATCCGCGGCAATTAATTTAAAAAAGCTCGAAAATTAAAAGGTTGGCGATGCTTTTTAATCGTTTCGCAAGGTAAAGGGTTTGCGGCCGGGGCGCGTGCCTTTAGCGATACCTTGTGCGCGCGCGTAATTGCAAAAGGAAAGTTTTATATTGGCGATACCTTTACAAGGGTCGAATTAATAAAATTAATCGGAATATTGCGTGTAGCAAAGTTGCTACCATTTGTGAAAGCTAGATAGGGTATTACGTAATAGTAAGGTAAAATTTTGATATAAGTGTCGCAGGACGGGTCCCCGCCGGAGGCGGAGGGCCTCGCGTGCATAAAATATATCCTTTGTGCACGTGCCCCTTGTTTAATAAAATATTAAATAAGGGTGCGCGTGGGGTCCAGTTTTCTTTATTTAGGGTGCACGTGCCTTTGCACGTGCGGTGGGGGTAACCCCTTTACTGCCCATGACAATGTATTACTTGCATGGCACATTTAAAACCATTATTTTAAATAAAGGTTAGCAATTTGTATCCACCTTTTAAAAAAAATTAAACCGTAAACTTGGTATTACATTTAAGCATTTATTAACGTTTTACTTAAAATTTAACGGTTAAATAAAAATTTTAAACGTTTATATAAAGCAATACCTTTGGATATTTTGCTTTTTTTATTAAAACGATTAAGTAAATTAATTATTATTAATAAAATTTACCAGCAATAACCACGTGTTAAAAATAACCGGCATATCCCCGTTTTTTATAAATTACGGGTAGAACCCATATATAAGAACGGAATTAAAATAAAACTAATTACCCGTTAATACGCTAATAAAATAAAAGGAATTACATAACGCAATCACGGTAACCGATAAGGTACAGGAGGTATAAAACCATGTAAAAGCTATAGCAAGAGCTAGTAAGAAAATGTTAGTGCATATATTGCATATATGCATAAAAGCTCGTAGCTTATAACAATGCAGCCTTATACACGGCACACGCCCGCCACGTTGCCAAGGTTACGTAAATAACCTTACAACGTGATTAAGGCACGTAGCCTAGGGAACGTGCATACGCACGGACCCTACTTATTGTATATATAAAAAACCTATCCCTTTAAAGGATCCAAAGAGATTTCTTCCTCCTAATGCTCACACGGCAAAGCAAGCAACTCTCACGCTCTTATACCTTAATACAATATTTATACCTACCTTATACTTACCCTGCATTATTATTATACTTGCATAACTTCCCTTTACAATCAGCATTAATCCTAATAGAAAAGGTATAAAAAAGCAGCGAATTGCCATTAAACCGACGCTGGAACTTTTAAAAAAAAACCTTATTTAAATTAGCATAAAAAATATAAATACGTTTTAATTAACGAATAAGCTTAACGAAAAATAAATAAACCTTTTCCCAATTATAAAGGTATATTCCAAGGTTTTAACCGTTAAATTGCCGGAGTAATATAACTTTTTTCCCGTTTTTCACACGTTCTTAATTTAAAGGGAAAACCCGGGCTTACCTGAACAGGAGGTAATAAATAAGAACCATAATAAGCAAGCCGCCGGCGTAATCCTGGTGGAAAACGTAAACGACCCTAACAAAAAGCCAATAAAAAAATAACATTTTAACAGCATTTTAAATTCCAAAAAGGTAAATAATAAGCTGTAATACAGGGTAAAATGGTTAGCCCTTTACAAGTTAACGTGGCAGCCGGCCACCGACTTAAAAGGGGCGTGTCACGGTACGATCCCTTATAAGGACCATGCACGGTTATAATCCCAATTACAATAACGTTCCTTTTTTACCTTAATATAACGGGTACAACGCTGGTTTTATCCCGTGATAATTTATTGTAACTTATTATGGGTCGCTTAAGTTCAATTCCCCGCACGGTCGCGCGCACAGGTTTTCGGTTATGGCACAAGGGCGTGCGCATAACAGCCACTTGTAGCGCTTTTTTTTGCTGGGGGCGGGGGGAGAATTAATTCTAACGATTCGAAAAGCTTACCGCGGCTTTTTAGGGGGGCTTATAGCGATCACTTTATTATGGCATGGGCGCCAGCGCCTCGCTTGCGCAGCGCCAGCGCCAGCATTTTGCTTGTGCAGCGCACCCTAAAAGGCGAACTTTAATTGCAATTGGGAATAATTATGGTTTAAAAGCAGGGTATTGTTATGGTACGATCCCTTATAAGAACCATGCACGGTTGTAATCCCAGTTACAATAACGTTCCTTTTTTACCTTGGTGTAACGGGTACAACGCTGGTTTTATCCCATGATAGGGCGGATTAAGCGATAAAAAATTTTCACGCTAAATACCCCAGCAAGCCGGGCCCGCCGGAATAGTGGCGCGACCCAGGCGAAACACCGGCACAGGATCCGGGCACCGCCGGTTTTGCATAACGGGTAAAGGAGGAACCCGCAGTGCAACGCCAGCCAAGGGGCAGGCCTAAAAAGGGTTAAAGGCAAAACCTTAACCTGTAACAACCATGGCACGGAGCAAGGGGAACGAAAGGGAGCGAAAGGGCGGTAAAAAACCCATTAACCATGTAATTAAAACTAATTACCTATAAACCATTTTAAAAAAGGGGCCGCACGCCAGCGACCCCCCGGGGAATTTAAAGCATATAAAAGGTATAAAACCGGCGAAACGCCGGGAAGCAGCCGCTATAAAATTAAACGGTAACGGTGGCAAGGTGGGACCGGAAACGCGGCATTAACCGCCGCTAGCGCCGCTGGTTTATTTCGGCCCGGTGTTGTTAAAATATAGCGGGTGCACAAGGTGCATAGCGCTTATTACAAGGACCAACGGGTGCACGTTCAGTTGGGGTTGGGCCCTGCAATGCATTGTCAGCGCAGTGCAAGGCCCCCAAGTAAGCTGTGGGTTACAAGCTTGTTATTTTTTGGTAAAGGTAGCCAACTTTAATCCCTTATATATCCACCGATATCGATACCGCGGGATTTGCGCGGGCGGGGGTTCCGGTGCCCTAGCGGCTTTCCAAAAAATTATTTTATATAAGGTTTGCAAAAAATCAACCCACGGCCACTAAAGCCATCTTCGCGTTAGGCCAACGAATTTAATTTGATCGTGGGAGCAATTTATTTGCATAGCTGCCCTGCAAGGTAAATGATTCGTATTAGCCCAACCCTTGCAAGGTGGCTAATTTAGCCAACCCTTTAATAAAAAAGTAATACAGGGTAAACTAGGTTAATGCCCTAGCTTTAAATTAATTACATAAAATTTATCCCAACAGGTAAGGGTACAGGGTAAAGTACCCTGGTACATGCAGTAATTATTTTTAACACCCCTTTTTTTAGCTATTTTATATAAAAATAAAAAGGGAAAATTTATCTAATTAGGAAAAAAAAATAACAATGCTAATAAAGGTTTTAAATACGTTAACCAGTATTATAAGCGTTAACCGTTAAGCAATAAGCAAAAATTAAGCTGTAAATCGGAGCCTTACAAGCTTTAAAAAAGCTTTATGCTTTAAAGGAGTTAACGGCTTAATTAAGCCATTAGCGGGCATGCTTTTAATGTTCAAGTACTTTATTAAAATAGTTCCAGCCCTTACCTTTTTTTTAACGTAATAAAACTTTAGCAACGTATGCTTAATTTGTAAGTGTAAGTTAGGGTTATAGGCGTTGGAAATAAACCCTTGGTTATTACTAAAAATAGTTATAAAACCCTTTATAGGAGCCTGTAGCTTTATAAATAAGTACTTTAACCATTTTACCTCCCGAATGGTTTCCGTTAAAGCGTTAATTTCAGCCTTAACCGTGCTAAAAGTTATAATACTAGCCCTTTTACACTTTTAACAAATAAGGCCCCCTAACAGGGTAAACAAATACTTATAAGTTAATTTAAAAAAGTCCCTATTACCCGTAAAATCGCTATCGCTAAAACCTAGTAATTGTAACGGGTTACCCGTAGGGCCTGTATTAATTTCTTTGGCGTTATAGCTATATTAAATAGCTAAATTACGCGTGCAAGCTAAGTACTTTAAAAGGTTTTTAACGGCGTTAATATACGTGTTAATAAGCTTTATTAAATGGCGTGAAATTTATTAAACAGCAAAACTAATATCCGGACGGGTTAACAGCATTAAGTACATAACAGTACCTATTATCCTTTGTAGCAATTTTATTTCAACGAATGTAATAGGCTGTCCTTTTATATCTTTTAGCACGCCCGGTTATAAAGGGATATTAATAAATCGAAAAGCATTTAACCCGAAGGTTTTTAGCATTTCGTCAATATATTGGCTCTGGTGGATTTAAAGCTGCCTTTTAAGCCTATCCCTTATAATTTAAACGCTTAAAAAATAAGCTGCAAACCCATGGTTTTTTAACGCATATACCTTGTGTAACGACCTTTTTAAAGCATTAATATAGTGCATATTAGGCCCAATTATTAAGCAATCGTTTGTAAAGGTAATAATAAAATGCTTTATTTTAATGTTAAAAAAAACCGCTGGATTAGATATTAATTAATTATATCCTTCCTTTTTTAATAGGGATATAAGCTTATTTTGCCATTCACGGGGTCCCTGTTTTAAACCATACAGCGCCTTTTTTAACAGGATTACCTATTTTTTAAAGGTTTTAAAGCCTAAAAATTTAGCTAATTGCTTTATATCGGTGGTTGCAATGGCTAACCAATCCGAAAAGCTTTTTAAAATATTAAAGTATATATTTACGTTTAGGTCGCTGTTTAAAAATGCCCCAATAAAATCGATTTGCTTTATTTCCCAATTTTTAACGGCAATAAACGCTAATAATATACGCCAGGTAGGCGGTATACTAGTAAAAGTAAAAGTTTTAAAATAATCCAAGCCTTTTATTTGTAAAAAACCTTTTGCTATCAGCTTTGCTTTGTATTTTACAGGGCGATTTTACTTATCTTTTTTAAGCTTAAATACCGGTCGACAGGTAATTAGCTTACGCCTTTTTAACAGTGCGAATTTAAGTAAAAAATTAAAGGTTTTAACGCGTAAAAGTTGCTTAAATTTAAACCCTAACACGGTTAACCATTTTAATTTATAGGGGCTTTTTAAAGCCTTTTTATAAAAGTTTGGTTCACCGCTTTTTATAAGCTTTTTCTTAATCGCTTGCGTTGCTTTATAGCATATATACTGCATAAGCTCGTCGATTTTCATTGCATTTAAATTAGGGGTTTTCCCTTTTAAAAGGTTCCAAAGGACGGGTATTTCATTTACTATTTCCTGTATTTTAAACGTTGAAAGCGTTATAACTGTAAGCCTTTTTAAGGGTTTAACAGTTAATGTAACAGGCTCGGGAAGCTTGTAATTAGGGTTTGGCACTGCCGGAGGTTTATAGCGTTAAAAATCGAGTTCCATCTCGCTTTCGGAATCGCTTTCAAGGGCCTTAAGGGCAGGGGCGTTAAAGGCGCTTCCCTTAAGGGCGCTAAAAGCGCTTCCTTCAGGGGGGTTTTTAATAATTACCCCCTTTAAAATTATATCCCCCTTTAAAACAAGATTTTTAATAAGCACCCCCTTTAATATTTTAATAATAAAAGTTTTATATATAGCCCTTCAGGCGGGTGCATATATAAAAACAATAAATTTACTTAAAACTGCAAAAAGCTTAACGGGTTTTGTTTTTGTAATTAATTTCTTTAATTTAACCCTGTGCTTTAAGGGTATTAAAGCCTTCGCATGGGTATTAATAACCTTATAATGGCCCAAGTTGGGCCTATAACGAGGTCCAGGCTTTATTTCGTTATAAAACTTTTAATAAGGGGTCGTTTCCTTATTAATAATAACCGTAGCGTTTATTAATTTAACCATAGCGTTAAAAATATAGCACTATAAATAATACGGCAAGCCTGCCGCATTTATTATAGCTTTAAACCTATTTATAACCACCCTTATAAAGCGTTTGGATAGGCCATTTTAGCCGTGGTTATAAGGGTTTAACGTATTAAACGTTATGCCTTTACGTTTTAACCATTCCTTTAATGCCGTATTAATTTTTTTACCCCCGTTAAAGAAAAAACGTGTAAGGTAACGCCCGTAATTTGCTTTTAAAACTTTAAAAAAGGATTTAATTGCAGCTATAACTGTAAAGCCCTGCTTATTTAATAATTAAAAAGCCCACTGGAATTTTAATTTTTAATTAACAAGCAGTAAAATTACGGGTTTTTTATTATACGGAATAGGGGATAATGTAATTATATCCCCCTTTATTAAATTTAAAACGTTACCCAGGAAGGGTAACAGGCCTTTTCCGGTTTTACGCACCGCTATAATTTTAGCACAAATAACGCATTATAATCCCTGTACTTTATTGAAATTAAGGAAACCGTTCGTGATTTTAGCGGTTTTTTTTAGCAGCGTTAAGCCTATATATTTTAATCGACGGTGGTAAAGCAACGCTTTTAAGGCCGTTTTTTCGTCACACCCTTTTATTATATCGCTTTCAGCGCTTACCCAGCCATTTGCTGATTTTTAAAGGCTTTTAGGTGTAATATTAATAAAAGGGGCCGCTTGTACCTTACTTACTGGGGGAGATTTTAGCAACGGATTTTTTGCGTGGAAAATCCCCCTTTTAGGTAAAGTAATGTTCTTTAAAATAAACTTTTCAAGGGATTTATTTAATGGCTTGCCGAGCTTACGGGGCTTAATTACACGGGAGTTTTTAGGGCTTTTTGCATTAAATTTAAGCATATTGCTACTTATAACCGTGTTTTTTTACGGTTTAAAATAGCTTTCCCTTTAAGGGGTTATTCGTTTAAACCGTCCGTATTTTTTTCCGAATTGGTATTAAAACGAGTGTATTTTTTTTAATCGGCCGGAGGAGTATTTTTTAGGTTTATAATTACCCTTTATGCGAGGCCGTAAAAGTTACAGTACTTATTTTAGCGATAGCGGACAGTAAGGTAAGCGTAACCTGTGCATTAAAGGAAAAGACCGTGGTTAATTACGTTTAAAATGCCCCAACAGTGACAACTAGCGTTAACGAGTTTTTAATTATACAAGGCACCTCCAGCCCTGTAATTGTTATAATTCCGTGCTGGAGGCACGGGTCGAGGGCTTAAGGGTAACCCCTGAGCCGTTTCCATGCCTATATAACGGGGGACAACTTCCATAACGGAAGCAACCCTTTCTTTCCTTTTTTTTCTTTTATTTAGCAAAATAACATCATTTCGGCTCCTACTGATAACCAATTATTAACCTGGCCTATTACATTTTTATTAAATCTTTTTCCAACCGCGGGATTATAACCATGGCCACCCCGGACCCAAGCGCCACGGGAGGCGCTCCCACTCCGGCCACTTTTACGTTTAATCAGCTAAATTTAACGGCAATTATTGCGGATTTACAGCAACGATTGGCTGCTTTTAAGGTAAAGCTGGCCAAATTTTAAAAAAAAGCTAATAAAGCTTTTATTGCATCGCGTAACAAGTAAAATGTTAAATTAAATTACGCTACCACCCTGCTTATAATTTTTAAATAATGCCCCTTTAAAAACCCTTTCCCGTACAACGGAAACGGGTAAAATTTTAATGCGTGGAAAAATATTATCGAATATAAAATAATGCGAAATGCTAAATTTATTAATAATAAACGCAATTATTATAAATATATTTAAGCCTCCTTTACGTAAACGATTTAAAAAATAATCCGCTTATATTATAAAACGGGAGGGCCCTTTAATTAATACGATTTTTTGCAATTCCTAAACCATTTTACCAGCATTTTTAACAATTTATATAAAAAAGTTAAAGCTTTATTAAAATTAAAAGCATTTAAAATAAAACCGGGGTAAATTTTCGCTATTTTTATTATTAAATTTAAAACTTTACTGGCTGCGGCCAAAAGTATCGCTTGGGCGGATAAAATTAAAATTAATTACCTTCGCTTGCGCATTTTAAACAAGATCCGTTTCGTTGCCGTTTTGGCTAAATAATAAATATTATCCTACTTTAACATGGTTAATATTTACCGGCAAATCGTTTAAGCATTAAAAGCAATTAATATAAATAATAAATTAAATAAAAAAAACCGCACCATTACCCAGGATAACGGGGCACGAATAAATTAAAAAATACGCTTATAACAGGCATTAACACGATGTAAATAAAATTCGAAAAATACGAAGGACAAGGCCTTTATAAATTTAAAGCCCCCTGGGTTTTTTAAAAGGTGTTCCGCCAGCAACGTAAAATAAAAGCGTGCTTAAATTATAAAAACCAGGAATATAAAAAACGAGTATGCTATTACCATAATGCGGTTAAATTTAAAACCATTTTAATAAAATTAATTATAATTACCGGCGCCGGGGCGGAAAACGAATAACCTTTAATATAAAATTTAATTAAAGGTAAACGCCACGGCAACAGGATAAAATAATAATCGGGAAAAAATATTTAAAAAAATAAAAAAATAAGTTAAAAAAAATTAAACGTAAAATAAATAAACTCCCGTTTTTAATATTAACCTTTTTTAATTTAATTAAATTTATAAATGCATAAATAAATTCCGGTTGCGAATATTTTACAGCAATAAGCGAAAGTTTTATAAAAAAACTTGAAATAAAAAGGATATAATTTTATATATTAAAATAAGTTAGCATAATCCTAAAACGTATACCGGCGGCAATTATTTAAATAGCTAAATGCGTAATGAATTTAAATAAATAATTAATCCCGGCCCTGTTTTATATTATACCAGGGATGTTTAAAAATATTATTTTAAGCATGTTATAAATAAAGCATTACCGCGTGGAAATAAACGCGGCAAAAGGTTTTTTCCGGATAAGGGCGGCCCGGGGTATAATAATTAAAAAACAATGCAAGCGCCCAGGAAGTAATAAATAACCTAGTTGCGTAATCGGCAACGTGTTTGCCGCGGCATGTAAAAAGTAACGTAAAAATCCGATAAGGGGTTATAAATTTGCCGTTACGTTATTAAAGGAAATTTTATAAATTTTATTAACGATAGCAATAATTATAAAACTTAAATGAAATATAAAAAAATTGCTTTTAAAATTTTTAAATTTTACGAATTTATTTAATAAAAATAAAGCTTTAACCTTGTTTTTGCATTGGGATAACCTAAATCATTATATTCGCTTAAAAATAAATAAACATGAAAATATACCGGATTTGCTATACGGCCGGTTTTATAATATGCTTAAAATTTAACTGTTAAAATTGCGCCGTTAAATTATTAAGCTTATGGATAAAAGTTGGGTTTAAGCAAGCTTTTTACCAGTGGCAGCACCAGTTTTAATAATTAAAAAATTAAACGGGAATTAATAGCTATATATAAATTACAGTGCGTTAAACGCTATTATATTGTAAAATTAATACCCATTTTCGTTAATTAAAAATACCATTTAAGCCTTAGCCGGCGCGAAATGGTTTATTAAAGTTAACGTTAAGTTCGCATTTTATAAAATACAAATAATAAAAGGTAATAAACATTTAATAACCTTTTAAATTAAGTTCGAATTATTTAAATGGTTAATTTATTTATTTAACCTGGCCGGGGCCCCAGTTACATTTTAACGTTATATTAATGGGGTACTAGGAAATATCCTAAACGATTACGTGTTAACATACCTGAATAACGTGTTAATTTTTTTTAAGCTTGCGAAAAGATTATATAAATAAAATAAGGGAAATTTTTCACCGCTTACGTAAAACCAAGTTAAATTTAAACTTAAAAAAAAGCGAATTTGTTATAAAAAAAATTAAATACCTTGGGTTTATTATTAAAGCAGGGGAAAGGATACAAGCGGACCCGGAAAAAATCCGAACCATTCGGAAATAAAAACCATTTAAAAAATTAAAAAAATTGCGAGGGTTCCTGGGGTTTATTAACTTTTACCGAGATTTTATTAATAAATATTTCGATTTAACCGCGCCATTGGTAGCGTTTATATAAAAAAAACCCCGTATATTTAATTTAAATAAATTAACACGGCTTTTAAAAAATTAAAACTTGCCTTTATTTAAGCGTTAATTCTAATATAATGGAATTTAAACCTGGATATTAAGGTAAAAGCAAATTGTTTTAAATCGGCACTAGGCGGCTGCCTATCCCAGCGCGGCAAAAACGGAACCTGGAAATTAATAACCTTTCACTTGGTTAAATTAAAAATAAATTAAAAAAATTACATTATTTATAATAAAAAACTTTTAACCGTTATTATATATATTAAAACGTGGAAATTAAAGCTTTAAAGCGTAAAAAAGCT
The DNA here is from genome assembly GCA_003049425.1 of Magnaporthiopsis incrustans. Taxonomy (NCBI): domain Eukaryota; kingdom Fungi; phylum Ascomycota; class Sordariomycetes; order Magnaporthales; family Magnaporthaceae; genus Magnaporthiopsis; species Magnaporthiopsis incrustans. Next base: position 52,466 of record PYSR01000081.1, read on the forward strand.
TTTTTTTATTTAAATAAATTATAAAGCTTTAAAATATTTTTTTAAACCTTAAAAAATAACCGAAAAGTAAATGCGCTGGTTGGAAATATTATTTAAATTTAATTATAATTTGCAATATAAACCAGGAAAATATGCCATTTTACCAAACGCTTTATTAAAAAAAAAAAATAAATTAGTAAAACCAAGAAAAATAACGGTCCTGTGCCCAGTTAATCCCGCAACGACCCTGGCACTAATAGCTATTATAAAAGCCCCAATCCCGCTTTTAATGGGATAATCCCTTAAAACCAGGAAATTATTATAAAACTTTTAAATTTTTTAAAAAGCAATTATAATTAAATTTTGGGATAAAACGTTTTAATAAAACCTTAATTATAAAGCGAAACGTAACGCGGTCCAGGAAAATGCGAAAAAATTCCCCCCGGAAGCTAAAACGAAATTATAAATTATAAATTGCGCTATAAATGCGCAAAAAATCCTGCAATATAAAGGACGCGTTTAGCTTTTAAATTAAAAACCTTAAATTATTATTATAATATAAAAAATACACGTTTTACCGGTGGTAAGGCATACAGGCAAAAATAACATTTTTAAAATATTTTGCCGGGATTATTATTAAAAAAGGATGGCTTGGAACGTGGCCCGTTTTATTCGTAATTGTAACATTTGTAAAAAATTTTAACCTTTTAAGCTGGTTAAATAAGGCCTGCTGCGCCCCTTGCCCGTGCCGGATTAATATTAAAAAATAATTCCTATTAATTTTATAATAAAGCTCCCGGCAAATAAAAGCGAATCGAAATATTTAATGGTTATTACAAATAAATTTTCGAAATACGTTTAATTTAAAGCTATACATTTAATAAGGGCTAAAAAATGTATAGCACGTTTTCGCAACGTTTAATAAAGGTTTTAAGGATTTCCCAATTAAATTATTTTAAATAAAAGCTTAAATTAAGTCGGGAATTTTTAAATAAAGCTTTACGCCCAGGTAGGCATTAATTAATTATTATTAATAGCATTTTACTTTTAAATAAATAAAGGCACGGAAAAGGCGAATTAAAAAGTGCAACATTATTTAAAAAGTTTTATTATTTTTTTATAAAAAAATTAACCCGTTTATTTAAACGTTTATTAATTGGCGTTAAATAATTATAATTTAACGGTTACAGGATTTAATTTAAACAGGCTCCTTTTTAGCTTTAATATTAACCCGTTACTTAAGGACCTGCAAGGAATTAAATCATTATTAACAAGCGAAAAAAGGAAAACGTCCGCTTTTTTAGCTTATTTTAAACAAGGATTTAAGCTTGCTTTAACCGTTATAGCCTTTATTTAACGGCAATAAAAAACCGATATAAATAAATTTTAACGCGTAATAAAAAAATATAAAATAAGCAATAAAATGTGGCTATTTCTTTAAAATATAAAAACCAACCTGTTTAATAAAAAATTAAATTAAATGGCAAATAAATTTAAAATGCTAGCAATCCCGAACCCATTTAATGTTATTTTAAACGTTTTTAAAGGTATATACCCTAATTTTTATATAAAATTAATATAACGCGCCACCGATAACCCATTTTTAAATTAATAAAATACCAATATACGACCCGGGCCGGTTTTAATTCCGTTTCTTAAAAACGGGAAACTTTAAAAAAAAAATTTAATTAAGGAAATCCTGTTAATAAAAAATGCAAAAAATAAAAAAAAATAAGCGCTGGTAAAATGGGTTGGGCATGATTGGATAAATTGGCACCCATTAAAAATTTCGAAAAAATAAAGGCATTGGAAAAGTTTAAAATTAAATAAAATAATGCCAGGAAAAATAACGGTTTAAATTTAAAAAGTAACAAGAGCCGCAAAAAAATGTTATTTAATTAATCACGTAATAAAAAAAGGGTAAAACGAAACGTGCGTTACGTAATATTAAGCAAGGAGTAAAAAAATAAACGGGTTTAAATTAATACTTAATAATTATAAAAAAGATAAAAAATAACGCAAAACCCAGGCCACGATAAAAAAATAAACGGCTTTAGCTTAAAAAGGGCACGCTAATTTATAATTAACGATAAGGGATTATATACCTTAAACCCAGCGATAAATGCACGAATAACCTGCTTTTTACTGGATAAATTTATTATTATTAAAGGAATAATTATTATTATTTAATAAGTTATTATATCCTTTAAAAACCGCTTTTTTATTTATAACGCGATTTTTCCCCTTTATTAAACCTATAATATATTCCGCCTCCTTATTTTAAAATTACTGGTTTATAGTTTAAAAACGAGCCGCACAAGCGGCGTGATAAGCCATTACGTTATTAATTAGCAAAAGGGAACGAAAGCGGGTACCAAATGGATACGGGTGGCGGCCGGAGCTAAAAATGCGCTGGGAACCCGGTTAACAACGGGCTTCGCGTTAGCCAGGGGTTAAACCCTGGGAACGAAAGCGTTAAATACCATTTTAGCCATTAAACGAACCCAAAGCGGCGGGATAAGGGAAATCGCGAGAATAACAAGGCGAAATAAAAAGGGCAGCACGAAACGACCCAACCCGAATAGTTTTTTCCAAATTAAAAACCACGTTAATAAGTCGCTTAAATATATCGTTTTATTAAAACGCGGCTTAACGTTATATTTTTTACGTAAAAATTAACACCGATTTATATAAAGGTAAAAAAAAGCCTGAACTTAATATGCATATAAAAATATTAAAACCCGCGAATAATGTAATTTTGCATTTGCTATAAACCAGCACCACGGCGGGTGGGTATGGCAAGTAACGCGGGAAAGGTTAATTTAATGCTTATAACCGGAGCCCGCTTGGCTTAATTATCGGTTAAACACTGGTTAACACGTTTAAGCTCCTGCTGTTAATGCTGGTGGGTAAAAAGGAACTTCCGGGTTAAAATAAACTTTTATTCCTTACTATAGGTTATTTTTTTATAAAAGTAATGCGCATTATTAATAATTATTTTAAGCATATCGCAATAAACACGGTAAAAGCTTGGCAAAAAGGCATACGCTTTAAAAAACGTAATATAAAACTTTCCTTTACCGCAATGGCAACGATTATAAATTTAACCGGATTAATGTTTTATATTAACCATTTACCTGGTAATTTTAACTTTTATTAAGCAATTATTACATTTAAACTTAACCTGGAGCGAAATTTAATATTGCTTATTATTAAAATTATTTTAAATTTTATTTTTATTAATAACTTAATAATAATTTAAAATTTATTTATTACGGGCACGTTGGAAAAAAAGCGGGTTAAATTATTTTAAACGTAAAAGTTAAAATAATAACGTATTTTAACGAAAAGGTTAATAATGCGATAACCATTTAAATTATTCCCGCCTTTATTACAAGTATTAAAAGCGGATGCAATGGCCATGATATATAAAAAAGGAAACCGTAAGGCGCGTAAAATAAAAATAAAAACCGGCAACGCTAAAAGGCCAAAATATTCGCGAAAAAAAGGGAACGTAAAGCGGACGAAAAGGCAAGGCAGGCGCGCAAATAAAAAAAGTACTTGTTAGCACGGCTGCGAACGAAAATAAATATTGCAAGGAAAAAAAAAAGGAAAAACGCAAAGCGGAAAAATCATTTTAAAAAAATAACCTTGCTAAAAAATAAAAAAAAAATAATAAAAAAATAGCACGAAAGCAGCGCGAAAAGAAAGGATAATAAAAAAAACGGCAAGTGCAACCCGCCCTGCACAAAGCATAAAAAAAAGCCGCCCGTAAACGGCAAATGCAACATAAGCAATTAATAAATAATGCGAAATAAAAAAAAAATAACCAGCGATTAAAGGCCAATTAAATAAAAAATATTAACGAAATAAAAAAGGAATAAAAAAACGCCTAATTAAAAAGCGAGTTATATTTAATAATTAACGGAAAAGGGAATAAAAAACGATTAATTACTGGGCGAAAAGGAAAAAAGGATAAGCAATAGCCGCGTTAATACTTAAAAAAAAAAAAGGATAATACCCGAAAAATAAGGCTATGTTATAATTCCGTGCTAAAGGCACGGGTTAAAGGCTTAAAGGTAACCCTTGAGCCGTTTTTATGCCTATATAACGGGGGACAACTTTTATAACGGGAGCAACCCTTTTTTTCCTTCTTTTTTTTTCATTTAGCAAAATAACATCATTTCGGCTCCTACTAGTAACCAACCATTAGCCTGGCCTATTACAGTAATGGCGTAGTCCGTTAATAATGTTAATATTAAAACTAGGAATATATAACGCATTTTTTAGCGTTACTTCCTCGTAATCGTCGGGCGTATTAAAGCGTTGGATAAATAACTTAATAGTATTAACGCTTAAAAGGTATACAAGGCTTTTACCGGTACGGATAATAACGTTACAACCTTTTAAGAACGTTATAAAAGATTTTATAAAATTGAAAATGTGATTAGTACTGCCAGTATTATATAATACAGGGGATTTACCCTTATATTTTCGATCCCTAGCATTACTTTTAGCATAATTACAGCATTTACAATGCGTTACTATATTTGCCAGTACGTTGTTATTTAATTTTAAATTCGATTTTTCCTGGGACGATTTATTAAAATTTGTATTTAAAGCCCTTAAATTAACCGTTCCGTTATTTTTAACGTAATTGGTACCTGAAATTTACCTTATGGCATATTCGGTAGTACGTTTTGTAATAAGGTCGTAATTTACCGTAACGAAAGCAGTACCTTTGCCGCCTTTTTTATTATTAGGGGATTTGTTACTGTTTTTTTCCTTTTTACCTTTAAATTTTTTGCCTTTAGGCTTATTTTCGGAAGGATTTTTTTAGCTTACAGCTTTATCCTTAGGGTTACTGTTTTTACCCTTTTTACCGGCTTTATTTTTTTCTTTCAAGCCCTTAGCATTATCTTTTAGCTTTTTTTGCCCCTAAGCCTTATGGTTAGCAGCTTGTTTTGCTGCAATGAATATAGGGTTATTTATTTCAGCGAGCAAATTAGCCATTAAATACTGTAAATTAATGCCTTCGGTAAATTGCCCTAAAGCAATAGCATTACGAATAGTACTCCGAAACCTTTTAGCCCATTGGGAAAATAACCTTTTTAGGGCTTTAAAGTATTAATTTTTAATATTAATAGCATTAATTTCAACATTGCAATTTTAAAGCCTTATCAGGAGGGAGGTAAACTGGGAGTTAAATTCGTTAATCGACCCTTTGTACTTGTTAAAATCCAGCGCGTGGAATTCTCGATATAGCGCATCTCGTTGGATTTTAGGCGTTAATAAGTAACTATCTTGTAAAGCTTTAAAGGCCGTTACAGGTAACGTTTCCCACGTAATTGTATAAATAGTTTTTACATTACAATTATTTTTTAATAACAACAATATAATGGCTTAATCCGCTGCAAATACGTTATTTACTAGCATAAGGTTTTATAAAAAATTTGCCAAGCTTACGGCAATGAACTGAATTATTAACGCATGCTTTTATTCCTAATAATTTTAAGCCCCTTGCAATTTATAAGCCTTTGGAAAAGAATATACGGATTTAAACATTTTTTTAATCGCCGGGTTTATAAAAGCCCAAATTTCTTTAAGGGTTTCCAAATCCCTTTTAAAGCTTTTATTAGGCCCCCCAGGGGCAGGTCCCCCAGGTGCAGGCCCCCCAGGTGTTGCATCGCCTGCAATTTTAATATCTTTTACATCCTTGCCTTTATTTTAAGGCTGTAAAGCTTGTAAAAGCGTTAAAATTTGCTGGTTTTACTGCTAAAAAAGGGTTATTTAACTAGTAAAGTTATTAATTTTAATACCCTGCCTTAGCATTTAATTAGCGAAATTTTCGTCCAGTGCCATATTAAACCCCTTTACTATATCGGAAAAACTTTTATTTAATTTAAAAGCTTTATTATCACGGGATAAAACCAGCGTTATACCTGTTATACCAAGGCAAAAAAGGAACGTTATTATAACTGGGATTACAACCGTGCATGGTCCTTATAAGGGATTGTACCGTGATAATACCCTGCCCTTAAACCGCAATTATCCCTAATTGCGATTAAGGTTCGCCTTCCAGGGTGCGTTGCACAAGCAAGGTGCTGGCGCTGGCGCTGCGCAAGCAAGGCGCTGGCGCCCATGCTACAGTAGGGTAATCGCTATAAGCCCCTTTGAAAAACCGCGGTAAGCTTTTTGAATCGCTGGAATTAATTCTTCCCCCGCCCCCAGCAAAAAGAAGCGCCACAAGTGGCTGTTATGCGCACGCCCTTGTGCTATAACCGAAAACCTGTGCGCGCGACCGTGCGGGGAATTAAACTCGAGCGATTTATAATAAGCTATAATAAATTGTTACGGGACAAGACCAGCGTTGTACCCGTTACACCAAGGTAAAAAAGGAACGTTGTTGTAGCTGGGATTATAACCGTGCATGGTCCTTATAAGGGATTGTACCGTGACATTTACGCTTTTTCCGTCCCATTAACTTAAAGGTAACCACCCCCCGGGACTTATTGCAATTAACTTTAATTAATTGCCCTAAAAGTTGTTAATTTTTAGGATGAACCGCTTAATAGGTAATTTTTACAACTGGCTTAAAAGTTGCAAATTTTTAAGGCTTTTATATAAGGTTTACTAGTTTTTTCGCCTGGGAAAATCCACCGATTCGTAAAAATTAAATACCCTTTTGCAGCTATTACTAGTTAACCTTAACGTTACAAGTAATAAAAGGGATTTCCAATACCATGTACTTTAACAGGGTTTTAAAGTGCAGCTATTTAACGTTCTTTTAAGTGCTAAAGTATTACAAATACCAGTTAAATTGGTAGGCCTTGGCCCTAACCGCTTCAGTAAATATGCCGTAAGGGCAATGCGTATAGGGTAAGTTATAAATTGGCTTAACCAAGGTGTATTTCCTACAAGGCTGCATACCAATTTACGCAACGGTACCTTTACATTTATGGTACTATTTATATTTATATAACGCTTAATAGCGTTAACCAACAGCCTTAATTAGGTTACCCAGGGGCAGCTTAAGCTCTCGGGGGTGCAAGAGCTTTTTAAAGCAATTGCACAGGGCACTGGGCCCAACGGTATTAACGCTCCTTAACGCTTACTAGCAGGTGCAAGCACTTAACCAGCCATTAATTAAACGGGTTAAATACCTAATTGATTGCGGTACTAGTGCATTTCTCCCCCTAAAAGATTACTTGTAATGCTGCAATTGCAGGGTGATTGCTAATTCACGGCGTGGGGCTTTAGCTAGGTCGCGCACGTGGCCCAAATGGTTTAAACGCTACAACGATCGCTAAAGCTATTCCCACGTCGGGTTTTAATTAATCCTTGCAACTATTGTCACAAAATTACCCCTAAGGTTCACTTTGCACTGGTGCAAGCTTTTTAAAATCCTTATAGCAACAGCGCTAGGGTTTAATTAACCTCCGCAATCGCTATAATGCATAGCGCCAATTATAGCCACGTTAATCCAAGGATTTTCCCGGGCTTATAACCTGTTAAAATATAACGGGTGCACAAGGTGCATAACGCTTATCATAGGGACCGACGGGTGCACGTTCAATTGGGGTTAGGCCCTGCAATGCACTGTTAGCGCAATGCAGGGCCCCCAAGTAAGCTATAGGTTATAAGCTTGTTATTTTTTGGTAAGGGTAGCCAACTTTAATCCCTTATATATTCACCGACATTAATACCGCGGGATTTGCGCGGGCGGGGGTTCCGGTGCCTTAACGGCCTTCCGAAAAATTATTTTATATGGGGTTTGCAAAAAATCAACCCACGGCCATCAAAGCCACCTTCGCGTTAGGTTAATGAATTTAACTTAATCGTGGGAGCGATTTATTTGCGTGGCTGCCCTGCAAGGTAAGTGACTCGTATTAGCCCAACCCTTGCAGGGTGGCTAATTTAGCCAACCCTTTAATAAAAAAGTAATACAGGGTAAGCTAGGCCAATGCCCTAGCTTTAAATTAATTATATAAAATTTACCCCAACAAGTAAGGGTACAAGGTAAGGTACCCTGGTACATGCAGTAGTTATTTTTAACAAATATAATTATAACCAATATATTCACGTTCCGTGGCGCACTGTTACATAACCCTTAAACCCAGCCACCCAATAACGAGGTATAAGGCGTAACGTTGGGCCCTTTTTTGCCCGACCCTTTTAACCCTTTCGTAAAAAAGGATGACAGTGGCCGCTGTCACCTGCGGGGTGGTTTTAAAAAACACGGCGGGAGCCCTCCCGACGAGGTTAGCACAGGACCTAATAACGTGCTTAATGGCAAAGGCCGATAAGGTTAAAAACCATGGATAACACGGGGTTTTAACCACTTTTAACGTTAAGTTGGCCTTTTCGTCGGTTAATAAAGCAACGCTAACGGCGGCATTAACCTTCCAGGGCTGGCACCCGGAAACGGTTGCACTGGCCTTGTCCTTTATAATAACCAAAACCTACCAGTTCTTGTGGTACGATAGGAAGTTTAGCAGCAATAACGGCCTCCTTTAAAGCTCCCCCTGGTTCCCGGTCCTGCTCACCCTTACCCTGGCGTTGGTCGTTAAACCCCTCCCGGAGGGAAATAGCACGTTCGTTTATATAAACGATATCGCGCAGTTCACGGCGGGATAAAACCCGAAATAAACGTTAATGTAAGAGCCAGATAAGGTATCACGTAATGGTAAGGTAAAGTTTCGATACCGGTGTCGCAGGACGGGTTCCCGCTAAAGGCGAAGGGCCTCGCGTGCATAAAATATATCCTTTGTGCACGTGCCCTTTATTTAATAAAATATTAAATAAAGGTACGCGTGGGTCCGGTTTGCTTTATTTAAGGTGCACGTGCCTTTGCACGTGCGGTAGGGGTAACCCCCCTTACTGCCCGTGACAAATGCCGGGCACGGAAAAATAACGTTACCGTTTTTAATAATCCTTTATCAGCCCCTGGCCTCCAGCCGTGCAGGCCGGCGCGGCCCCCTGGCCTTTAATCCGGTTTTTGGGCCGGCTTTAAGCGCTTTTGCCTTACGCATCCGGTTCCAGTACTCCTTTAAGGCCTCGTTTGCTTGTGCACCTTTAACGTTGGCGGCCGGTTTTTAAGTATCGTTTTCGGGGCCGTATCCCGTTTAACGGATAAAGTACTTAATAACCATGGTTAATTTAAATTGGGTTTAATGGTTTAAAATTTTTTTAATCTCGTAAATTTTATTGTTAAAGTTGCCGGGATAATATTGTTTTTAATCGTATTTAACGGGCCCGGGCGGGGGTGCTTTGCGCCGGAAAGGGTTGTTATTGCAATCGTAACAGGTTAAATGCTGTATGTTAATAACGGAATAAACGCGGCTTTTACCGTTTCCTTTATCCTTAAGGTTAAGCTTATAAATTAAAGGTAACATTTTCCTTATTACGGTGTAAGGTTTTTAATAAAAGGTTTTTTTTTTTTAATTAAATGCTTACCTTTAATTTTATATTTTTTTATCGTAAATTAAACCTTATCGCCCTTATTAAATTTTTCGTAACAATGGCTGGCGTTGTATAATTTTTTTTTATTTCGCGGCGGCCACGTTAAATGCGTGCAGCACCTTTTAACGCGTGTGCTTATAAAAGTAAAAAAGGTTAGCAATTTTAACGTTTTAAAAAAGCTTGCGGATAATTTTATTTAAAGGTGTTTAAATTTTAAATTTAAACAGGAACTTATATAGGTTATAATTAAATGCAATCGTATAAACGCTGTTTAAATTCCATTATAATGCCGGGATTATATTAACCCAAGGGTTTTTGGGTAATTTTATGGCATGGTGCTTTAGCGCCAGCTTAACGCTTTAATTTTTTTTTCGGATTAACCGTTAATTTAAAAGTAATAAGCCGTTATTATGGCCAGTTTGGTGCCAAAACTTTTTTAAAAAGCTTTTTAAAAGCCGGAGGTAAATTTCGCGTTTTTATTAAAAATAATAATTTTAAAACAGGCTTAATTTTTAAGCATTAAATGCATGCTTAATAATTATTCCTAATTTTTAGCAAAATATTTATCGTGGCCAGGGAAAAAAAGGGTTCGTTTTAAAGTTTTGCAAGTAACCGTTAACAGGGCGTTATAAGCTTGAAATTTTTAAATGCTTTATGGCGTATAAGTTAAAGGCATTATTGGTAACGCTGTAATAAAATCCACGTAAAAGGTGCTTATAAGCTTTGCCGGGGCTTGTATAAATTGTAAGGTTTTAATGGGCAATTAATTATTTTATCGGTTTGCGCCGCATTAATGGCATTTAATTAAATACATTTTCACGAGGTGCTTTTTACGTTAAAAATGCAAATAATTAAACGCGTTAAGTATTTTTATCCTTTTAAAATGATGCCGATCGTTGTAAATGTTTACCAATATTTTATAAACGAGGGGCTTGGGAATTACCAGCCTTTTAAGGTTGTTTGCGGTTTTGTTATATAATAAACCGTTTTTAATTTGGAACGGGTGGCCGGGTTTAAAGGCCTCGCTAACCTTATTATTGCTGTTATGCTTAACTCCCTTTAATGTGGCAAGGTCCAGCATAATTTTATTATAAACCGCGTTATTTTTATAAGCCTGTATAAAACGTTGGTGCATATCGTTGGTTATTTTAGCCTTGGTTGCTATTAACATGCAATTTTTTGCAACGTTAACGTGGTTTTAAATTGCGTTAAAAACGGGCATATTTTTTTTAACCTTATCGGTTTCGTTCGTTTTCGTGGGCAGCCGTAACAGCGCATCGGGCACGAGATTAAAGCGGCCGGAATATGCAGCATTTCCAGCCCAACTTTATTAAATAAATAAATACGTTAACGAGTTTGCAATTGGCCCTGTTTATGCTGGTTATATTTAATAAGGTTTTATTAACGATTTTTATTGTTAATTCGTAATTTATTAATACCATTATTTACCTGTTATTAAAATGCAGGGTTATTTTTAACTTTTTATAAATTTAAACCAAGCATGCCACTTTTAATTTAAAAAGGCCGTAATGCGATTCCGGCTTAAAAAAATAACGGGAAATAAATATAATAAAATTAATGGCGGTAACCGGAATATCGTTTTATAACTTGCGGTTTTAAACGTATCCGTTTTTAAAATAAAAAGCGACCATTTTAAATCCGTGCTTAAGGCTTCCGTTAATTTAAAGGTAAAAAATCCTGTTTAAATTCGCATGCAAAAGTTTTAACCATGTGCAAACCATTTTTTATAAGCTGTTAAAGCTTTAAACCTTTTCGGGCGTTAAAATAAACTTAATTAAACGTGTATAGGCCATGCGTTAACCGGGATTGGTTATTTTAAAACGGTTTACTTTTTTACCCTCGGCTAGCAAGGTTATTTTCCTTTTTTATAACGGTTCCATAAGCTGGGCATAATACGAAATCATGCATTTTAAAAAGCCGGTGGCCCCAACGTAAATTTTTAATTTTTTTAGCGTTATTGGCATAATTTAATCCTTAAACCCTTGTATTTGGTTTTTTATTATTAACAGGCTTAATAAGTTAATGTAAAACCTTAAAAGTTTCACGCTTTAATATCCCATGTAAAATTTAAAGGGCGAAATGGAAATTTTTTTTACCTCGAAAAGCTTTAATATAATTTTTAAATATTAATAATAATTTTTAAAAAAGTTGTTAAAAATAACGATATCGTTAATAAAAATTTTATAAAAGTTTTTATGCGGTTAAAGCTTTTTATTTATATAGCGTTAAATGTAAGCTGGGAAATTCCTATAACTTATTATGGCCACCGTTAAGCTTTTAAATTCGTAATAGCTAACTATTATTAATTTATAACGGTTTAAATGGTATACCAGGAACTGGAAAAAAAACGATATTGCGTTAATAACAATAATCCAGTGCTTTTTGCGAATGAAGTTAATAACGTCCTGTTAAAAGGGCAAGGGGTAAGCGTTAAGTACGGAAATTTTATTAAGTTATTACAGGTTAACAACGATGCGTTCCTTGTTTTTCTCGTGGATTCGCCTTTAAATAATAAAAATAGGGAAAATAAAAGGCGTTGGTTTATTTATTTAAAAAAAACGCCTTTTCGTGTGCATGGCATTATATTTTTTATTAATAAAGTTTTAATTTTTTTTAAAAACAAGGTACAGCTTATTAAGCAGCTTGGCTTTAATATTTTAATAATTATCCATTAACGGGATTTATATTTATTTTTTTTCCGGTATTTTAATAAGTTTTAAATTTTTAAAAACGCTTTTATATTTATTATAAATCCTTTGCAATTATCGTACTTTAATAAGGTTTTTATTAAAAATGTAAATGCCGTTTCCGGTAATTAAGGCCGGTGCTTTATTGAAAGTTTTAATGCTAAAATGGGATAATTTTTCCGGGATTTTAAGCGTGCCTTTAAGGGGGTTCTCGGGCGCGGCTGCGTTGGTGCAAATTTTGGGTATAAAAACCGTTCGGTTATTTTAAATAATTGCAAAAACAGCGTTAAAAAGGGAATTATAACGGTGCAATAATAAAGGCAAGGGTGGTTTTACGGAATCCGGTATTTAAATTAATTTTGCAACGTTATTTATTATTAAAAATTTCGTATTAAGGGATTTCCCGAGATTTAAAGCCGGTGGTTCTAGTTTTAAATTACAGGTGCCGGCTGGGGTTAAAAGCTTTTTTTCCGCTTTTAATATCGTTAAATTTAATAAAGCAAGGCCCAATGCCACGCTTATAACCGTTAACGCCACGGTTTTTTAAAATAAAATTTTTTTTACCTTGCTATAATTAATAATCGTGTAAATTTAATTTAAATTTTTTTGCATTATCGCAAGCTTTATTTTGCATAATATTTTAATCGTTTTTTTTATAACGTTATGCATTAAATAAATTTTTATTAAATAATTTATTATTGCATTAACAGCCACGGAATAAATGCTAATTATTAAAAAGTTTTAATCCTTGGGTAAAAAAACGTTATATTTAATTAAAACAGGCGCGTTTTTTCCGGGAGCCAATATAAAAATTTTAGCGCTTTATACTTTTTAAACCATAGGATAGCTTTTACGCAGCATGTTAAAAAATATTGCGAAATGATCCTTTAGGAAATGCATTAAATTTATACCGAAATTAATATAAACTCGTTTAAGTTTAAGCCAGGTTATACTTAATAAATAGCTTATATTTAAGCGGTTTATAATTTATGCCCTGGTTATTTTAAAAGCAAACCCTTTCATGCCGTTAATTTTAACGCCTGGCATGTAAAGGTTTTAAATCGTGTAATAAGTAGCCCTTTTAAGGCGCATGCTGTTCCAGCCCTTAAGCATTAAGCGGAAATTTTTCGGCGTTTCCGTTAATATTGCTAACGAAAAGTTGGTTTTTAACCATTAGGCGTTAACCATGTCGCGGCCGGAGCTTGTGTTAATGCATAGCGTACGTTTTTACCGTTAATTATAGCATAAACTTACACCTGCTGCCACGTGTATCCGTTAAAAATTGCGTTCGTGATTTTATTGGTAATTTATTTTAATACCATATCCGTTTTTATATATTCCTCCCGTTTTAGCACGAACGCGCCTTTAATTTACATGGGCTTATTATAAGGTAAATGCTTAAACAGGGCGTTTCGGGCGGTAAAAGTCCGAAAATAAGTTTAGCATTGCATGACTAGTTTGTTTTGGGTTTAAAATTCCGCCACGTTATTAATTTTATTAACCTTGCTTTTTAAAAAAGGTTCCGGTTACGGGCTTTCCGGGTTTAAATTATTTGGTTTAAATCCTATTTAATTAATATGGTTTTTCCGCTGGTACGGTTAATTTTTATGGTAAGGCCGGTCCTTGTTGTAAGGCCGGTTTTTGCCGTTTTCCTTTTTTTAATAGCTTTCGCGGTTTTTATCCCAACGGTTGTTGTATTTTTTTTTATTTATAAAGCTTTTATTTTTACAGCGCGGCGTGTATTTATTTTTATTGCTATTGGACGGTTTATATTGTTTATCCTTTTTATAGCGTTGCCGGGCCACGTTTAATAAAAAAAGTTTTATACGTTTAATAAGCGCCATGTACTGGCTGTAAATTTTAATAATATTAAGGGTACGAAAATATTATTTAATGTTATTATTAAACTAAATTTAAATTTAAAATATAATTAGCTGCCAGTTAAAACCGTTAATTAACAGCAATTTTATTATGTTTACGTATTTAATTTTACGCGTAAAAAATTAATTAATTGCTAATTCGTTTTTATTTAGCTTTTTTAAATGTAAAAAACTTTTATTAAATAATTTAACGGCTTTAAAAGCATTTAAAAAAAACCGGGATTTAAAGGCTTTAATTATAACTGTAAATTCGCGATCGTGCAGCTTTTTTTGCACCTAAAAAAACATTTTATTAATGTACCACACCATGGCCGGGCCTTTAAAAAGCATAGGGAACATTTTTTTCAATTGCTATTTATAAATCCCGGCGTTAGGTCCTATAAAAAAGGTATTTAACCGTGTTTTATAAAATTTATTATCCGTAAAAATTATACCTTTAAAAATTGTTATTATTTTATTATCCTGGGAATTATGCCACGATAAATTAAAAATGCTCACGTTTTTACGCTTTAATTTTGCTATGTAACTTTTAAGCTAAAATTCGGGTGTTTTTTAACGGTAAGGATTACCGTAACTTTTAGGAAAAGGTGGTAATAATTTTTCTTTTTCGCCAGGGGGTTTATTAAAAAGTTTTCCAGGAAATTTTTTAAGTGGCAGCCATTTTTTTATATTACGCTGCTGGTTATAATATTGGCTGGGTGGTGCGGTGAAATTGCTTTGCAATTAAGTATTTGATTTAATTTAAACCATAAAACCGGGGCCTTGCTGGGTTTAAATTGGGTATTTTTTAATATAATTCCAGTGCAAATTTATGCAGCGCTATCCTTTAAAAATGGGTGCCGTTACGGGCTTTATTATATAATAAGGCACGTTTTTTAAATCAGCGGAAGCTTTTATAAATGGGTGCCATACCGTTTTTTTATTAAATTAACGTTAAAGGGATTGGGGCTAGTGCCGCTGCTGGCGGTTTAATTATTATTAAGGCCTGCTATTTTTAATGCTTCGATAAAGGTTAATTTTAACCTTTAGGTACGGGCGATCCTTTAATTAAAGCTTTTAATACATCCGGGTCCTTAATATTTAATTTTAAATTATTACTTATTATATAAAAGCCATTTAAATTTGGGTATTAAATTAAATTTAATAATAATCGGGAATGGGCTTCGTTTTTTATAAGGTTAAAGGTAATAAATTAACGGGCTCGGCCTATTATCGTTAAACCGGTAAACGAGCTTTTTTGCAATTTTAAAAAATTAATTATGCCCTGGGCCAGTATTATCCTTTCCAGCGTTTATTAATTATTTTATAATATTTAAAAGTTTTAAAAAGTGTTTTTATACGTTTTAATTGCCTGGATCCGGTTGCTTTTTAGGCTTATTTAAAGGTTTAATTGGCCTTGCTTTAAGCGTTAAAACGTTTTAATAATTATCGAAAATATGCTAAAATTAATTTGGTTCGTTTTTTTTTTTTTACGGTAAAAGTATTTAATTAATTGCTTATTGTATTTAAATTGCGCTAAAAGGTTTTTTTACCGCAGGTTATGTTTTAAAAGCATTATTACTTAAAACGAACCCTGGTTTAAATTTATAAATTTAATTAATAACGTATGCGATTTATTACGGCGGTTTTAAAAATTAAATTTAATTTAAATTCGCGCCGGCGGTAAAAATAAAAAGGCTATCACGCTTTTACTTTTATCTCGCTTGGGATTAATTTAAATTATTTAAGGCGCAGCCCAAGGCTTTATTTGCGGAAATACTTATTCCCGCTCGCTTTTTACCAGAAATGCGATTATTAATGGCTTATAATTAATATTAAAGCCGGGATTCGTTATTGTGCTTTACTTAACCATAATTTTAATGTTTTTTTTTAAAAGGTGTATTTTTTTAACCATTAACTATTTAATGCTTATTTTACCTGTACTTTTATTTTTTTAAAATTTATTTTATTTACCCGCAAGTAATGGGTAATAATTTATCGAAAAATTAAAACTTTTAAAATTAATAAATTTATTCGTTGCAGCTTTTTATAAAAAAAAAGGTAAAATAAGGTAAAAATAATAAAAAAATAACGTAACTTGCAAAAGGCACGCGGGATTAACGATACCTTTTAAGCGTGGGGGAACCGATTGCATCCGGAATATAACCGGGATTACAATAAATAAAAAAAATTTTCGGTCGCGGCTTTAACGATACTTTATTCGCGGCGATTAATTTAAAAAAGCTTAAAAATTAAAGGGTTAACGATGCTTTCCAATCGTTTTACGAGATAAAGGGTTTGCGGCCGGGGCGCGTGCTTTTAACGATACCTTATACGCGCGCGCGATCGTAAAAGGAAAATTTCGTATTAGCGATACCTTTATAAAGGTTAAATTAATAAAATTAATTGGGATATTACGTGTAACAAAATTGCTATTATTTATAAAAGCTAAATAGGGTATTACGTAATAGTAAGGTAAAGTTTCGATACCGGTGTCGCAGGACGGGTTCCCGCCAAAAGCGAAGGGCTTTGCGTGCATAAAATATGTTTTTTATGCACGTGCCCCTTATTTAATAAAATATTAAATAAGGGTGCGCGTGGGTCCGGTTTGCTTTATTTAAGGTGCACGTGCCTTTGCACGTGCGGTGGGGGTGACCCCCCCTACTGCCCGTGACAGTTAGCCCGTGCCCTTTAAAAAATAAAGGCGCTCCAAATGGACCTAGCACAAGCGGGATTTAAACTGGACCCAGGAAAAACCAATCTTTTGTACACCCCCCCGGGAGGCAAAAACGCTAAGGCCAGGATAATTCCAACGGAACATTAAATCCTCCCACTTTTTACGGGCCCAATTAAAGCCAGCTTACAGGTTAAATGGCTTGGAGTTACTTTTAAAACTTTAGCCATTAAAAGCATTTTCCTGGGCATTAACGTGCGAAAAAGGTGCAAAAAAATAAAGGCCTTTACCGCTTTAACCTAAAGGATAAACAGGGTAAATTAAAGGCTGCTCCTTAATATAACAAGGACCTGGTTTATAACCGGAATAATTCCAACGATTACGTACGGGTTATAGCCTTTTTGGAAAAAACCCTTAAATAAAATAAAAAAAGGCACGCTTTAGGCATTGGAAAAAGCCACCCTTCCCACGTTTAAAGCATTTACACCGGCCTGGAAAACGTCCTTTACGCCGGTCCGGTACTGGGCCGCGGGCTTTTTCCCGGAAAAAACCTGGGGCAAAGAACTTAAAAAAGCCGCAAACAGGTTATACACGTTACTAATAAACCACCCGGTTATATATAAATTAACCAGCATCGCAAATAGCCGCTTTTTAAAGCTTAAGGATTGCGTTTTAAATAAAACCCCGGCGCGGTGGGACCCGGTCCCCCTAAAAGCCGAGGCGGTGGCGGCATTTTTCGAGCTTTAACCCCGCCCGGGTAAAAGGTAAAAACGTAAAGGCGATCCCGGACCCCGGTTAACCAAGGTAAACCCGATTAAATGGTAAAAAGCCCACAGGCCCGATTTTATAACCCATATTAACTGGGACCCGGCTAAATTTTGGGTAAATTAAGCAGCAATAAATAAAAGCAAGGTATACACGTTTTTAACCGAAAGCACCGGCCACGGTAATTTTTAAACGTATCACGAACGGTTTAAACACGATTAAAAACCGCACCACGATGTTGCAAACAAGCCTTTTGCTTTTAGGGTAAGGCACTTAAAGGCGGTAACGGAGCAATGCTGGTAGCAAGGTAGCCTTGCACGCGATTTAAAAGGGTTTAATAAAACAATAATTTTAATTGCTTGCCCAAGGGAATGCCTTAAAGCTAATTTAAATTAATTAATGCCAAGTACCAGTTAAGGTTATTTTAATTAAAAGGCCAGGCCTTCTTATATATCAAGGCGTTCGCCCTTGTGCTTTTAATAATATGTTATCCTTTTAACATATTACCAAGGTAATATATTATGGTTTAAATATATCGTTTAAATAATATATTAATATGCTAGCATATTAATATATCGCTTTTAATATAAGGAATGTCACGTGCCTTTAGCCACCGGAGCGAGGTATAAGGCGTACCGCTAAGCTTTCGCACCCAGCCCTTTTAACTTTTCCCTTTAATGGCTTGTAATTGTAATATTAAGTCCCTTTTTTTAGGCTAAATCCTTTTAACCAATTTTCACCCTCCTTTTTAGTAAGTTTTTTTTTTATTTCCTGTTTGCCATCCTGTTAATATATTTAATCGCATATAAAAACGAAAACCCCTTTTTCCGCAGCCCATTGTGCGTTGGAATAATTTGCTGGCTGTTTTTTTAACGTTTTTTATGGAAATGCCTTCCTGCTTTTCCTGTAAGGCCGCTGGTTGGTTTTAATATTAAATTTCCTTCCAAAATTTTTTGCGATATGCAAAATACGTTCGTTTGGGGCGTTTTTGCTGCAACGTTTTAGGTTTTTCCTTAAAGCAATTTCGATCCATTAACGCGCAACACGTTAAATTAAAGGCCAAGCTAAAAACCGCTAAAAAAAAGCGCCGTTTTGCCAACGCAAAGGTTAAGCGTTTACGCAAGCAAAAAAAATTATAGTTTAAAAAAAAAATGCATGCTATTTGCCGTAGCATTAATAGCTTTAAAAAGCTGGAGCGGGTTAAGCAAATAAAAGTTAAAAAAAATACCGCGGCGCCTTTTACTCCTGCTAAGCCCTTGGCAAACTTTAATTAATTTTCCTTAATACCGGGTTAAAGTAACATTAATGTACTGGCCCTTTTTTAACCGGGTAAATGCGCTGGCGTGAATTTTTACGCTTTTTTCTCGTGATAACCGCTAATTATTTTCGCAGTTTTTTTTGCCGGTACTTCCGTAAAAGTTCCTGGCAATTTTTAAAATTTATTACTGGTTCTTATAAAATGCTTTCGTTATTATAACCTGCTTATTTAATTAAATACTGCTATTTACCGTAATGCTTGCGATTATTAAGGATTTTTTTAACCTTATATTCCTGGTTTAAATTAACTTTTATTAACTCCGTGCTTTTAAATCCAGCCGGGGCCGGTTTTAATAAGGAAACGTAAAAAATTAAGTAAATTTTTATGGTTGGGAATAAGCGTAGCTTATAATTCACCGGCAAAATTACTTTTTTAACTTTAAATAATTTAAGTTTTTTATGGTTTAATTTATCGTTTAATCGTTTCGTTTTTATATTTTTACATAAAAAATACACGTTATCCCCTTTTTTAAAAATTAATCCTTTAATTTTTCGTTTATTAACTTATTTGGCCATCCGGTGGCGGGCTTTTTCCAGCTCGCTTTAAAAGTGCTTATGTAATCGAACTAGCTTTTCCGCGTGCAATTTCGCTGCTGGGGCTTATTTAATTGCTCGGGGCTTTTTATACATGGTGGGTATTAGCCCATAATTGGTATAAAACGGTGCAACTCCCGTAATTTCGTGTTCCAAACTATTATATGCAAATTATGCCATTAAAAGCCATTATACCCAGTTAATTTATTTATAATTAATATAATAACGCAAGTACTATTTTATGGTTTAATTTATTCGTTTTATTTATTTGTTCGTTTATAAGTAATAAGTTATAAATAATACGTGCTTTATTCCTAGTTAATTAATTAACGTTTTTTAAAATTTGCTAATAAATAGCTTATTTTTATTTATAATTAATCGTTTTAGCATGCCATGCTTTATAATAACATGCTGAAAAAAAACGTGCGTTAAATTTTTAACGGTGCTGCTTTCCTTGTATAATAAAAACAGGGCCATTTTAATAAACCTATTAACCATTATTAAAATGTTATCGTATATAGCTCCTAATGCTGGATTTTTAAACTTGGGTAATTTTATTATAAAATTTATTATAACTTTTTACCATGCTTTATTTAACGTTAGCAAAGGTTAAAGCGCCCCATAAAGTTTATACTTGCTGGCTTTATTTTTGGCACAGCTTTTGCAATTTTTAATAGCGCTATAAATTTCCGCCCGGGTTCCCGTAAACCCGTAATACTGCCGGAATTTTCTTTATGTTTTAATAACTTTTTAATATTCGTAAACTGGTAAACCGTAAAAATATAAAATTTTTTTAAGGTCCCATGCTTTTTAAGGTCGTGTAGCCATCGTAATGGCTCGTTAAACCGGAATTAAAAATTCGTTTAATTTTTAAACTAAAATGGCTCGCGTGGCTTTTAACGCTACAACCTTATAATCGGGTCGTTGGTTAAACGCGTTTACTTGGCCGTTTTTTAACCTTTTGCAATACTTAATTTTAATATTAAAATTTTAAAGCGTCTCGCTCCAGCAAATTTGCCATTTATTTAATTTTTTGCTAATCGTGAAACTTATTAAATTTTTATAATTCGTTCGGATTACGATTTAATAATTAACTTTTAACAAATAATGGCGCCATTTTTTTAAAGCCTTTATTATGGCTAAAAGCTTTTTATTATAAATTTAATAATTTAGCTTTAATTCGTTTAATTTTTATAAAAAAAATGCATAAAAGTAAAATTTTTTTAACTCGTTTTATTAATTAAGCTATGCTTTTATGGCATAATTTAATGCGTTGGTTTTAACCTTAAAATGTTTATCCGGGTTTAGCATTATTAGCATAGGTTCCTCCGAAACCGCTTATTGTAACGTGTTAAAAGCTTTTTATTTTTCATTCCCCCAATAAAATTAAATGTTATTTTTAATAAAATTCGTAAATGGGATGGCCTTTTTGCTAAAATTTTAAATAAATTGTCGGTAAAAGTTTATAAATCCAAGGAAACCTTGAATTTTTTTCATTGTTACGGGCGTTAATTAATTTAAAATTGTTTGGATTTTTTTTCGTTTTATTTTAATTTCCCCTGGGGTAATTTTATATTTTAAAAATACTATATGTTATATATGCCAGGCACATTTTTTTGCGTTAATTAGCAAATATACTTTTTATAATTTTTATAGTACCTTATGTACATGCCGCCGGTATTTTTTTAAAATTTTTAAAAAAATTAAAAAATTATTTAAATATGCCAGGATAAAAAGATTTAAGTACTCGCGTAACCAATGGTTAATAATTTTTTAAAATATAATCGGGGCATTAATTAATTTAAAAATTATAACAAGGGATTTAAACGTACCCATTTTTATTTAAAAGGCCGTTATTTATTTATGTTTTTTTTTAATCCGTATTAGGCCATAAACCTTTTGTAAATTCAAGGCCGTGAAATATTTAACCCTTATAAGCTTATTTTATAACTTCTTAATTAACGGTAAAAAATACCGGTTTTTAATTATTGCTTCGTTAAACGGTTGGTAATTAATGCACATCCTTTTTTTTCGTCCTTTTTTAATACGAATAGGATTGTATGTTTAATTAATAAATTTAAAGGTTTAATAAATCCTTTTTTTAGGTTCTCCTTTATTGCTTTTTTTAACAGTTGCTATTTTTTTAAAATTTAAGGGGTATAATTTTTAATAATTAAAGTTTGCCCTTTTTTTAAATTTAATAACGTAATTAAACGGTTCATGCTCCGGAAATACCAATTTTAAATCCCGTTAAAATAATTTCCAGTACTAGTAATATTTTTAGGGTACGTTTGCCATTTTTTCCGTTAATTTTTAAACTTTATCCAAAAAAATATCGTTTATAAATAATTGCGTGTTTTTTTATATTTTTCGCAAGGATTAATTGTTATATTTTACCGCCGTTGCGGCCATCCTTTTTTTTACTTAATTTTTATAATTTAAGGCTCGTGATTGTTAAGCTTCCGCAAATTCCGATAATACGTTTCAATAAACCTGGCCAATGGTTTAATTTATTTGTAAATTATGCTTTTTAAATTAAAGGAATTCTAAAATTACATTTATCCCCCTTAAAGCCGTAATATCCAAATTAATATTAAATTTTCGTTAATATAATTATAATTTAAAATAATCGGTTTTAAATTTAACGTTGCCTTTATTATATTTAATTAACCGTTTTTTCACGGTTTTTAACCGGTATGGCTTAACCTTTATTTATACAAGTATTCCATACCTTGCTGCTGCTTACGGCATAATAAAATTTCCTTGGGCTTTGTAATTAATTATAACCTTTAATTTATATTTTTCCCACCATACCTAAATAATTAATTATTTATTAAGGTTTTTAATCGTTACGGTTAAGGTTTTGCTTAATTATTATCTTTTTTATGCCCTGATAACGGATAAACCCTTTAATTTTTTAATTAAATGGTAAATAATCCCTTAAAATTTTTCATTAAATCCGTTTTAGCTTTTCCCTCCTTTTAAAATTATTAATCCTTCGTTTTTAAATACATGTATACCTTGCATTTAACGTACTTGCATTAATGCCATAAAATAACGCTAATAATATATTTTATCGAATATTCGGAATTAAAAGTAAATACCGCGAACGATAAGTTTTATATTTTAATTATTCATTTTAGCAGCTGGAATGCCAGCCGGGGCCGTACCCGCGATCCTTTTTCCTATTTTCCGGAAAAAAAATTATTTTCCAGCTTTTTGCTTATATAAATTATACAATTAATTTAAAAGCATTTAGCCCAAAATAACCATTAATATTTTTAATTATCGAGTTATAAGCTGGTATAATTTTTTAAATGGCCGTTTTAAGCTTTTTTAAACCATGGTCGTTATATACCTTCTTTTTGGCTGGTTTTTTTATAAATCACTTTTTATTTATTATTATACCATAATAAAAGGTTCCTTTAATTATCGTTAACCGGGGTGGCCTTAAATAAGGCTTTATTCGTTACGTTCGGGAGGGTAATATTTTAAAACGTTCGGTTAATTTCCGCACGGGTCCATATTTGGTTATTTAAAAAAATGTAATCTTTAATTCCTATTAAAGGGCTAAAAGCGATATAATTGGCCTTTAATTTATTTGCGGTTTATTAATAAAGCGCCAATGCTTTTTTTTTATAGCCCGTGCCATATAGGTTTAACCGAAAAATTATTAATTTAATTTTTTTACCTCCCTTTACGCCTTGGTGCTAAAATTGCCAATTTTATCGTTTTTTCCTGTTTAAATTCCCGGCGTCCCGCCTGGGCTTACCATTTTTTGCATGGCCGCCATGCTTGTAAGGCATTAAATAAAACCTTCGCGTTTATTCCGTAAGGCGGCCGTTACGGTCGTTCCCACTTATCCCTTTATTTTTTAAAAATTTTCCCGTTAAAACCGCTGCCAAATTTTTTTATTAAATATTGTAAAACTATTTTTAATATCCGGTTTGCTTTTTAAATCGTGTTAAATACTGGCTATAACGATAATTCGGTTTTGCTGGCGGCGTTTTTTAAATCGGAAACACCACCTTAAACCCTTTTTATTAAATTTATAAATGTAGCATCCATCGTTAAAGCAATTAACCCAGCTGTAATTGGCTCCGGGGCACAAGGTTTATACTTAAATCCTTTTTATGCCCTTAATGCTTGCCATAATTGCTTACTTATCTTTTTAAGGGCAATCCTTTTTAATATATCCTAATTTACCGCACCGGAAGCATTTTCCGTCCTTGGCGTTTCCTTAATAAACTTTTTTTTTATCCTTTTGCTAATGCGCGGTTTTTGCGCTGCGATTTTCCTCCTTAACTTTAAGGTCGTTCCCTTTATTAAATTTCCTTTTCTTTAAATTATTAATTTTATTCCGTCCTTTTTCGAGCTATCGTTCTTAAAATTAATCGCTAATTTTAATTGCCAGGTTCTTATACTGGGTTTAACCTCGGGGCTATTTCACCTTAACAAATTCATTTTTTACCTTGGGCTTTAATTTGGTATAATAAATGTAAATCTTGGTTTTTTCGGTTATGTTAAAAACCGAGGTGATACGTTTATAATTTACCGTAAAAAGCGCGTATAATCCTTTTTAAACCAGGTTATTAAAATCCTTTATGGCCACTCGTTATTTATCCATTTATTCGTAAATATTGCTAATATTTATTTTAAACTTTTTCCAGTTATTAAACACGCGGCAGGTGTTATTAAAGGCATGGGCTTTCCTTTTTATCGCGTTTTTAAATTTTAAATAAAACCATTGCTTTATTTTACCTTTTATAAAAATAATTATAAATAGCACCTTTTTTACATCGGTATTAAAATCCTTGGTATAAAAGGTAAAATAAGCTTTATAATCCGTTAAAAATGGTTTAAAAAGCTTGTTATTTTTACCGTTAAACCGGGCCAAATGGGGCATTTTAAAACCTTTAATTGCAACTTTTTCCGAAAGCTGTAAATCGTTTATTTGCTGGGTTAATTTTTTAAAATTTTACGATATTTTTTTAAAAATTAACTGCATATCCTAAAGCTAATAATTAATAGCTCCCAAGTTAACGGCTATGGTTTTAAGCGTAAAAATCGCTTATTTCAAGTTGTTAAAGTTATAACTAATGCCTTTGTACTCGTATAAAATAAGGGGCGCTTTTCTTTCCGAAACCGCCTTTTTTATTTTGGGTTTTTTCGCCAAGAACATTATTACTGCTCCTTTACCTCCGGTAAATACTAAATAAAATTAATTAAAATATTATAAATAAACCTTTTGCTTTTAAGGTAAGGCACCTAGGGGCGGTAACGAAGCAGTGCTAATAGCAAAGTGGCCTTGCACGCGATTTAAAAGGGTTTGGTAAAATAGTAATTTTAATTGCTTGCCCAAGGGAATGCCTTAAAGCTAACTTAAATTAATTAATGCCAAGCACCAGTTAAAGCTATTTTAACCAAAAGGCCAGGCTTTTTTATATATCAGGGCGTCCGCCCTTATGCTTTTAATAATATATTATCCTTTTAATATATTACCAAAACGATATGTTATGGTCCGAATATATCGCTTAAGTGATATATTAATATGCTGGCATATTAACATATCGCTTTCGATGCGGGGGATGTTACGTGCTTCCAGCCACCGGAGCGGGGTATAAGGCGTACCGCTGGGCTTTCGCACCCAGCCCTCCTAACCCTTCCCCCTAGTGGCTTGTGGTCGTAACACATGATTGCATTTATGGGCTATTAAAGGTAATAAACTATATAAAAAATTGCAAGTTTAAAAGGGTTCCGGTTCCATGGCTTAAACGTAACCCCCCGGCCCCCAGCAAAAAAAAATTAAATTAAATGTTAAAAGGTAAAAACGCCGTGATTCGCACACGGGTAAAAAAGGCATTAAAAAAATAAATACCGCACAGGTTATATTTGCCGCGCGCGAAAGAGTTAAAATCGTGGGCATGCCCTAAAAGGACCCAAGGAACTTAAACCCGGAAAAGGAACTCCCGGTAATGGAACTAAAAAAACTGGAATAAAGGGCTACCAAACCTAAATAAACAGTGGAAGGATGGAACAAGGGTTTTACAATTGCCCCGTGGTTATAACTTTCCTTTGTACCTAGCCCTCCAGAGCCGGCGCAATGCGGCCACGTAAAAATGCCCTGCCGCCGTCGCGGGCACGTTTAAAACCCGCTGTGGCGGGTGCCGGACGGCACAAGCACCACGGTGCCCGTGCCAGGCACGGACGATAATTCGATCTCTTTCTCTCTCCCTCCTAACCCTTCCTACCGGCCCTGTGGCTAGTTATAACACGCGCTAAAAGGCGCTGCACGCATTTAACGTGGCCGCCGCGAAGTTAAAAAAATTATACAACGCTAGCCACCGCTATAAAAAGTTTAACGAAAGCAATAAAGTTTAACTTACAATAAAAAAATATAAAGCTAAAAGTAAGCACCTGGTTAAAAAAAAAACCTTTTGCCAGGAACCTTATACTATAATAAAAAAAATGTTACCTTTAATTTATAAACTTAACCTTAAAAATAAAAAAAACGGTAAAAGCCGCGTTTATCCCGTTGTTAGCATATAGCATTTAACCCGTTACAATTGCAATAATAACCTTTTTCAGCGTAAAGCACCCCCGCCCGGGCCCGTTAAGTACGATTAAAAATAATATTATCCCGGCAACCTTAACGATAAAATTTACAAGGTTAAAAAAATTTTAAACCATTAAACCCAACCCAAATTAACCACGATTACCAAGTACTTCGTTCGTTAAACGGGATACGGGCCCGAGGACGATATTTAGGAACCGGCCGTTAACGTTAAAGGCGCATAAGCAAACAAGGCCTTAAAGAAGTACTAGAACCGGATGCATAAGGTAAAAGCGCTTAAAGCCGGCCCAAGGACCGGATTAAAAGCCAGGGGGCCGCGCCGGCCTGCACGGCTGGGGGCCAGGGGCTAACAAAGGATTACCAAGGACGGTAACGTTATTTTTCCGTGCCCGGCACTTGTTATGGGCAGTAAAAGGGTTACCCCCACCGCACGTGCAAAGGCACGTGCACCTTAAATAAAGCAAATTGGATTTTACGCGCACTTTTATTTAATATTTTATTAAATAAGGGGCACGTGCACAAAGGACATATTTTGTGCACGCGAGGCCCTCCGCTTCCGGCGGGGACCCGTTTTGCGACACCTGTATTAAAACTTTACCTTACCATTACGTGATACCCTATCTGGCTTTCACAGCTTTTTTGCAAGGGAGATCCTACGCTTTAACAAGACCCTTTAAACCCTTAGGAAACGCTGGATTACGCGTTTTTTTAGGGAAATATCCAAAGATCCGTACCCGCAAAACCTGGCGCGTGGGGTTTGCACGGGTTTTAGGGGGGNTGGCTCCACAAAAATAACGAACGCGCACGCGATTTTTTTCCGCGTCTCGCGTCTGGATCTTTTTAACACTCTACTACTTACTTTTTTAACAATGCCGTCCACGCCACCCAGAGCCAGGAGGGCTTTAAAAAAGCACTGGAGCCCTTATAAAAGGGCACGCATTGCGGCCCTTTATAATAAATTTATTTTAAGTACCGTTGTGGGCATTAGCGAGGGCTTATTTCCAGCCGCCGTGCGTGGCGTTGCAAAACGCTATAACGATTAAATATCCGGTCGATTAAAGCCCGGCCGTGGCCGGCCCCCCTCCCTTTCCCAGCGAGATTTAACGCATATATTGCGTGAAATAGCTAAAGATCCTTTTATTTCAACCCTTGAAATTAAAAACAATTGCGGATTAACGGTGTCACGAAAGACCATCTAAAGGGCTTTAATTAACAGGGGCATCTGCTATTATAAAGCATTTAAAAGGCCAAAATTAAGCGAAAAACTGGCTGTAAAAAGGCTGGCCTTTATTAATTTTACAATTAATCAACCGGACTGTCACGGGACAAGACCAGCGTTGTACCCGTTACA
The DNA here is from genome assembly GCA_003049425.1 of Magnaporthiopsis incrustans. Lineage (NCBI taxonomy): Eukaryota > Fungi > Ascomycota > Sordariomycetes > Magnaporthales > Magnaporthaceae > Magnaporthiopsis > Magnaporthiopsis incrustans. The sequence goes on from PYSR01000081.1 coordinate 79,689, forward strand.
CCAAGGCAAAAGAGGAACGTTGTTGTAGCTGGGACTACAACCGTGCATGGTCCTTATAAGGGATCGTACCGTGACACGAACGATTGGTATAAACGGTTAATTGTTAATGACGAATCGATTATCGTGCGTGGGACCGGCCGGCGGAAGGAGTACGTTTGGTGCACCAAAGTAAGTTTTTACCCCCTATATTTAAAAAATTATATTTAACCTAAACAATACGCTAAATTGGCCAAAAAAAAATGTGAAAAAAAAGCTAAAGCCTACCCGTAACGGCCAAATGTTTTAAGGCGCGTTTTCTTTTACCAAACGCACGTTATTAATGCTTTTATTCGATAACCCCGAATCGCTTAAAGGGGGGGTATTTGCCCGCGTTATTTTAATTTATTTGCAAAAGCATTTGCTAACAATATGCGAGCCGGGCTTTATATTTATTTAAAATAACGCTTTTACGCATACAGCCCGACTGGTTCAAAATTAGTTGCGTGATTAAGCTTAAAAGCACGGGGTTAAGTTAATCGATTGGCCTTCATATTCCCTTAACCTTAACCTTATAAAAAATTTATGGACGCTGTTAAAAAATTAAATTAATAAACAGTACCTTGAATTAGCATTAATGCTCAAAAGCGACAGCATAAAAAGGGCCTTGATGCACGCCGCTTTTATGGTTTAAAAGGAGTTCGCAAATGCATTGCTGGAAAAGCTAATTATTTTTATACGGAGGAGGTTCGAGGCCGTCAAGGCTGCACAAGGCTGGTACACCAAATATTAAATGTACTGTTAAAAAGCCCATTTAATTTACTGCATTTTCATTTTTATAATATATAATTTGCATGCGAATTAAATGCAGAATGAAGGGTTGAAGTTGGGCGGTCGCATAACCCCTATATCCTAAAAATGAAGCGTTCGTTTATTTTGTGGCACAACTGTACTACGTGTTACGACCACACTACGACGCGTGGGCTGGGGCCAAAGCCCCAGCGCGACGCTTCAACCCCGCAGTCAGGTAGTGAGGGGGAGTCACGTGGTCAGGCACTTACCTAAGCCAGGGTGATATGTCGGCTAGGAACATAGCAAGCATATCAGGGCGATATGTTGGCTAGGAACACAGCAAACATATCAACGCCAGGGCGTAAGAGGATCGCAGGTATATAAGGATGGATTTCCTTCTGTGTTAGATAGCTTTGACTGAGGCCTCGGCATCAGTCAACCTAAGTTAGCTCCAAGGTATCCCCTTGGGCAAGCAATCTAGACCAACTGTTCTACAGACCGTCCCAGCACCCGGCGCAAGGCGACCTTGCGGACCAGTACTGCTCAGCACCTCTCCTAGTGTGCCCTACCCTAGGAGCAGAAGGCCTGTTTGTAACAGGTGGCACCGGATCCCAACGAGACCTTCGTCAATATCCGCCGGGTTGCAGCGAGAAGGGGTGCGGTTGAGGAGATCAGCGATACTGCGTCAGAAAGAGCAGAAGATTCCGATCAGGAATCAGTAATTCCATGTATCCTAGTTAGTTAAATTGAGGTAGAAAATTGCAGTTGAATGCGCTAGGTCTGATCCCGATCCGATTCATTTTGGTGTTCCGTCGGTGTGGGTGTTCCGACAGGGGGTGCCTCGACTTATTTGTTCCAGCAGGCAGGCATCTGGACAGCGGACTCAGTGGGCTCAGCTGGCTGGTAGCGACGAAGGACAGCACCAGACAGTGGACTGCACCCCCTGAAGGAGCCCAAGAGCCTCTGATTCGGTAAGCACCTCCCGCGACAGCTGGATCCTGAATCTGCCTGGTACCATGCACGGCCACCGCGACCATCGATTTGATCATCCCAACGTACGGCCGGAGCGCCCAAAGGCCAGTGAATACTACCACCTGGCATCGCATTTCTCTCGTTTGATCAACAGGATATAACTATCAGCGGGAGAGCGCGTACGAATCCCATCGAACCAGCTCGCACTTTCCGCACGCCAGGTTCGGCGGCAGCTGAGCCAGCTACGCTACTACAAATAGGGCTTCATCTTCCTCGGCAAAAATGGGAAATTTTCCAACGCAAATCCAAATGTAAATCCAATGTAAATCGGGGCACCCCCGTGGTGGCCACCCAAGAGCTACGTAGTCCCAGCCCACGAGACCTTGCCCCCGACGATCAGATGTAAAACATGCTGTCCCTCAACCTCGCATGGATCAGCACGTCCTCGCTCGCCACGGCCACCGGCTCGGCTCCGACGCTCCCCGCCATCGACTGGCTCGGCGTTTCAAAGGCCCCGCTCAGGTAGCACCTCGCCCGCTCGCACACCACGTCGGCGTAGTACGCCGGGGTGCACACGCTCACCGCCTTGGTGGCCCTACCGTACGTGTAGCACATGCTCTGCGTCAGCGTCTCGAACACGTCGGCGACGTTCTGGAATGGCGCCGGCACCGCCTTGGCGTACCGCGCGCGGAAGATCTCGTCCAGCACGACAAAGTAGTGCGCCGGCCGCGCCGTGCCCTGGAGCGCGGCGTGGGACTGCAGGAAGAAGTCCCAGTTCCTCGCCTCGGTGATGCCCCGGTCCACCACCGTGCCCGGCTTGGGGTTCAACGACCGGTCCGCGTCCCCTTCGCGGGTCGCGTAGAGGCGCGTGTGGTGCCGCTTGCCGACGACGACGACGGTCAGGCGGGGGAGCCCCTTCTTCTGGTCGCCCGGCGGGTACATGTCCTGGCACGCGCGGCGCAGGAGCGGTACCTCCTCGTCCAGCACGGTCTGGTACTGGCCCTCGGAGACGCCGTCGCGGTAGACGAGGATGTTCTCGGGCAGGCTCGCGTGCTTGCCGTGTTTCGGGTCCTTCCACAGCCGCAGGCGCGACTTGAGCATGTCGCTCAGGTCGGAGACCATCTCCTGGCGGGCCTTGGACTGGATGCGCAGCACGGCGGGCCACTGGCCCAACCACCGGTCGACGCTGGCAACCATGCCGGCGATGCTGGGCGCGTTGGGGGCGGAGCCGGGCGAGGGGTGCGTGACATCGATGCCGACGACCATGGTCTTGTCCTCGTCGATGAGGCCGCGGCGGGAGGAGTCAAGGAGCTGGTTGATGCCGCCGAGCTTGAGGTTGAACTTGAGGGCCACGTTGGTGAAGTACTGGTCACTGCACTTTGCGAACTTGTGGCCGATGCAGCAGACGGTGTGTATGCCGTACTTGACGTCGCCGCAGTGTTTGATGCGATTGTATACGGGTGTGATGTCGGGCAGGATGACCAGGAGGAGCTGGAGCTTCTGGGCCGCAATCTCCAGGCGCTGGTCTAGACGGGGATCCCCGGGGTTGTTTAGCTGTAGTCTCTGGCCCGCCAAGGGAGCGGCCACAGTGATGCCTCTCCTGGCCAGCGTGTTTGTGAATTGCTTGACGGCCGCTGCTAGACTGGTTTGGTCGAATGCGTCTTGGTGGGTGGGCAACGAGACCAGAAGGTATGACCACATCTTTAGCGTCGAGATCGTGTTGAACTTCACCTCGCCCATGTTCCAGCTGCCAGAGCGGACCTGGGCGGGCTTTTTGTCTTTATAGAGGACTTTGGGTTCGTCGAGCACTCGTCCTTGGACGGTGATCAGGTTGGGCATGACGGAGATGCCGAATTGGTTCTGCACAAATAGGTTAGCATATTACCTCCCGCTCCGACTTTCGGTGCGATAGGGAGATGTTACCAGTAGGGCGTTTGTGTTCGAAAGACCGACAACGCTCAGCCCCTCGTGAACAATCGAGTTGGCATTGTCTGCCGGCTTGCGGACAGCAAATCGAATCATTTGCTGGGTTTGGGCGGGGTCTAGCTTGGAATCGGCGGTCTGGCCTGGCATGACTATGCAGACCTCGGGAGGGAGGTACGTCGGCTTCTCCCGCGTTCCGACGTTGACAACAGGGAGATCCGGCTTTTGAATAGCTCTACCATACGCTGTGGCGTGTTAGAGGGACACTGATGGGTAATTACGTGAAGAATAAGGTTCTGGGGGCGCTCACTGTTCAAGAAAAACTCGTAGACGCTGATATACCGTCCTCCCGACGACGGCGAAGCGGCTGGAAAGTTAGGGCCTGCTCCTTTCCCACCCTTTTGCTTCTTCTTCGCCTGACTGCCGCTGGCTTCGGTCGCCGGACCCGGCTGTGTCGCTGGGCCCGAATCTAGCCAGAACTCAACAAGCTTTGGCCCGGCACCAAACTCCCGCACCCTCGGCGGGTGAGCAAGGCCAGAGCCATCGTTCGGGGTGGCGAGTCCGGTGATGGTCTTGATGCGGTATATGACCTCGCCGGCCTTGTTCTTCTTCTGCGGCAGGTGGGTGGTTCTGACTCGGACTCGCTTCAGGAATGACGCTAACTTCGTATTGGAGCCTCGCCGCTGGGGGTCAAACGCGGCTATCAGCTGGTCGAGGGGTCCGTCATTGTAAAACGCCGCGTTGGTGACGTTGACATTGACCAGGATCCGGCAAGTCGCCGTGCGGACGCTTGCAAAAAATCCCCTTATTGCGGTAAGTCCGCCGCCGAGGCTCCACTTGGGCACGTCGGGCCGCAGTGAGAAGGTCCTAGCAGAGCCGATGGTAGCAGTATCGACCGCCGACTTCGCGTAGTGGTTCAAGAAAATGTTGAACGCTTGGATCAGCGGCTGTTTGCTGTCGTAGCTGGCCGCGAGGTCCGTCGACGTCAAGTACTCGGTCAGCTCGCCGACGCTCAGCGTGTTTGTGTACACAACGCGGACGTTGTACGAGGTTGCGCCCTGACGCGGCTCGTCTTCGCCCTCGGCGCGGTAGGTGATTGGGATCGTCATGTCATCTTGGGGAAGCTTCTGCCGTGAGACGCAGGTCGACTTGAAATCCGACACCATGTCCTGTTGGAGCTCGGCCAGTTCCGGCGCCTGAAGCAGCAGTCGGATAATCTGCGTCAGTTTCCTGCCGATGGCGTTGGGGGAAACCGAGAGGTCGTATCGGTAGAGGGTCAGGTCCGGGGTTGCGATCATTTGGATGTAGTTCGCCCAGAGCGTGACGGCCGCGCCCCTCGTGCCAAAGCCGGGCCGCACAGGCGTCAAGGTTGCCAGGCTAAGGCGCTCGAGACCCAACTTTTTGGTGCCGAGAGCGTTTTCCACCCGCGTAACAGCGGCGTCGGGAGAAGGGATGCTTCCATCTTGGGATCTGGGACGCAAAATTAGTGCGCGCGTGACAAAAAGCTGTGAATTGATGTTGCTGGGTTTACCGGTAGACCGGGAGTTGAGATGTTCCAGGCGTGGGACCCCCATGACCTCCCCCGCGGCCTCTACCGCGTCCTCCGCCGCGTCCGCCGTGGGGTGGTCCTCCGCCTCGTCCCGCGCCAGGCGGCGCCCCACCTTGGCCGCGGTGACCCCCGCGTGGCGCACGGCCGCCTTGTCCGAAGCCTCGATTTGACATTTTTGTCGATTCCGGGTCTCTCTTTCTCACTTTCTCCACTGCTGACTGGGCGTGAAGGAAGGAACTGTAGATGGGATAGAATTGGCGGGCGGGGCTGAACAAAGTTCCGTCGCGATCACGTCATAAAGTGGCGTTCCGTTGCTGTATCTTGAAAACGGGTTGATGGTGGGTCCAAATTGAGTAGGGGTCGGACGCCGCCACCACCAAAATACAAACAAGGTTTAATTTTAACTTCAACCTATTTGTTTTATTAACTCGTGTAAATTATAATTTTTTTATGATTTTTTAAGTGTTATAATATAATAAGTATAAATTTAATTTTTTTACTCTAATTTTAAGTTACAAGCTTAACTCGTATAGGCCCGACTCTCGTCGGGACTGCGCCACGCAATCGCGGCGGGCGTGGCGGAGCGCCACGACCCCGCAAAGCTCAATCGAAGGCGCGGCGGGAGCCCGACGCTTCTGCTTCTCTACGTGCTTCAGGCCACTCACCTGCAGCAGCAACCCCGTGCAACCCGTTACAAATAGCACGGGATCGACCACGATACGGTTCATTCCTTGCATAATAAAAGGTGTTATAACAATTAAAATAACCCTAACCTAAAACAAAACGCCACCCTTTAAAAACCCTTGTAACACATACAATTTCCAATTCTCATCACAAAGCTTTCCCTAGCTGGCTCCTTTACCGCCGGAGCTTCAGCTCTCCTTTGCTAGACCCCATCACCAGCTCCCACGACGTCATCAGCTGCCCGAAGCCCGCTCGCTTGGCCATGCCGAACCAATCCAGCACGCCGACCGCGGGGAGCCGCATCGCGGCCTCGTCGGCGGCGACCCGCGCCTCGAAGACGTCGACCGGCACGCGCATGTCGGCCTTGTGGCTCAGCACCTGCACGCCGCCGTGCGACGGGCCAGCCGCAGCCGAAGACATGACGGCCTCGGTGACGTCCTGCACCGTCTTCTGGACGGGCGTGAAGCCGACGTCGCCGCGCACGCCGTCAAAGGCCGGGCGCGCGCCCACCTTGTCGACCAGCCCCATCAGCTCCTCCACGAGCGGCGCGACCGCCGCGGCGTCGGTGACCGTCGCGGCGCCCTCGCCCGTCGGGCGGTGGATGTACACGGGCGCGCCCGTGGCGGCGGCCAGGCGGCGCAGGAAGGCCTCGGCCGCCCACTTGGTCGCGACGTAGCCGTCGCTGCCGTCGGTTGGCGGGGCGGCGCCGGCGCCGTCGTACGCGCTCACGGCGCCCGAGGAGAAGAAGTGCAGCGGCACCGAGCGGCGCGCCGCCAGGCGGGCCAGCTCCTTGACGGCCGTCACGTTGTCGCCGCGCAGCGTCTCGTACCGGTCCCAGAAGTTGCGGTTCGCCGCGCAGTGGATCACGACGTCGACCGAGGCCGACAGGGCGTCGAAGGCGTCGGACGCGAGCCCGAGGTTGGGCCGCGACACGTCGGCCGCGATCTCGGTGACCTTGGTGTTGCCGTCAAGTCCGGTGGACTCCTGGCGGACCAAACATTGGATGCTCGACACCTTGGGGTCCTTGATCAGCGCAGCCAGGATGTGGCGACCGAGGTAGCCCTGCGAGCCCGTCATCAAGACGGTGAGGTTCTCGGTCTTGGGAGTCTGAGGCTTGGGGTGCGTTGCGAGCAGAGCCTCCGGGACCTCGGTTTCGGCCTGCCAATCGATGATGGTTGCCGAACGAGAACTGCTCTCGATGGCGTCGGCCATGGCGCCGAGCGTGTGGGCGCCCATGAGGGTCACGAGCTTGGGCGCGGCCTGGAACGAGGCGCGGATGCGGGCCTGGAGCTTGACGAGCAGAATCGAGTTGCCGCCGACGAGGAAGAAGTCCGAGTCGGAAGCCATGGGGCCGGGGTCCACGGGCATGACCTCGCGCCAGAGCGCACTCAGCTGGCGTTCGGTGTCGGTGAGCAGCGCGTCGGCGTCGGCGTCGGCCGCGACGACGACGGGCAGCGCCCCGATGGCCTTGCGGTCGATCTTCAGGTGGGCCGTCCGCGGCAGCTCGTCGAGTGTCGCGATGACCGACGGGCGCATGTAGGGCGGAAGCGGGAGGCTGTGTCGAAGGGCACGAAGAGTCTTCTCCCGCTCGTCCTTGGCGACGACGTCCGGGCGGAAAGCGACGTGGGCGGCCAGGTAGCGTCCCTCGCCTTCGCCTCGCACGGAGACGACGGCCTGGGAGAGCGTGCCGGCCGCGCAGCGGAGGATGGCCTCCTCGACCTCGACGAGCTCGACGCGGAAGCCGCGGATCTTGACCTGGAGGTCTCCCTCGAGGCGGCCGTCGCAGAACAGGGTGCCGTCGCCGAGGAGACGGCCGCGGTCGCCGCTGCGGTACACCTTGGTCGAGGAGCCGAAGAAGGCGTCGTCGAGGAATTTTTGTCTGGTGGAATCGGCATTGTTCAAGTAACCCGACACGACGCAGGGCCCGCCGATGACGATCTCGCCGGGGACCCCGTGGGGCACCGGCTGCAGGTTCTCGTCCACCACGCACACGGTGTAGCCGCGCAGCATGCGGCCGGCCGGGAGGGGGTCGGGGAGCGTGGTGGGCGACGTGTAGCCGAGTTCGATCTTGGTCGAGAAGCAGGTCGTCTCGGCCGGGCCGTAGCCCGTGAAGAGGTGGAGGTTGGCCAGCTTGAGCGCGCAAAACTCGCGGGGCAGGCCGGGGTGCATGGGCTCGCCGCCGGAGAAGGCGTACTTCCACGACCCGCAGCGGCTCAGGCTGTCGGCGCCGTAGCGCAGCCACATGTCGTACTCGGACGGCGTGCTGGACGTGTAGGTCACCCCTTCGTCCAGCATGATCTTGCTGATGGCGGCCGGGTCGCCCCTGTGGCGGGCGGCCACGACGTGCAGACGCCCGCCGTTGGTCAAGGCGGCCAGGGTCTGGTCGATGGAGAAGTCGAAGCTGTAGGCGCTCTGCTGCAGGACCACGAGGTTCGCCCGGTCCTCTGGCGTCGCGGCGTAAATGTGGCTGTTGGCCTCGGCGTTGGCGACGAGGTTTGTGTGCGTCATGACGATGCCCTTGGGCTCACCGGTAGATCCGCTGGTGAAGAGAATGACGGCGGGCGCGCCGTTCTCAGCACGGTTGGTGGTCGTGGACGAGGGAACAGCGTCGCTGTCGCCGGCCTTGAGGTTGAGGCTGGAGACCGAGACCTGGGTGGCGGAGTCGGCGCCGATGAGAGAAACCTGGGACTCGGTGGTGCTGTCGGTCAACAGGAAGGCTGGCGAGGAGGCCTTGACGATGCTGGCCAGCCGAGGAATCGAGTTTCGCAGATCCAGAGGCACGTAGACGCCTCCGGCCCGGAGCACGGCCAGCATGGAGCAGGTCCAGTTGGCCGACGGCTCCTGGAAGACGCCGACGAAGCCGCCCTTTTGCAGGCCCGCCGTCTCGAGCCCGTGCTGGATGGTGTTGACGCGAGTGATCACCTGCTGGTAGGTCAACGTCTCGCCATTGTCGTCCGTCAACGCCACGTTGTCAGGCTGGGCCTGGGCCAGCTCCTCGATGCGTTGGATGATGGTCGGCTGCCATTGAGCATCGAGAGCGGCGCCTGAGGTTCGAACCTGGGTCAGCTGCTTCTGTCGCCTCCATTCCCTTAACTAGGTACCTATCCACTTACCCTTGCCAGTGACCAAGGTCGACTGCACGTCCTGAGGGGACCATTTGGGGACGCCGCCAAGAATGCCGTCCTCCATGGCGCTCGTCATGTACTCGATCACGCCGACGTACGATCGGAGCATCAACTGCGTGCTCTCCTCGGTGTACAGCGTGTCCTGGAGGTCCAGGCGCAGCATGACACCGCCGTCAGTGTACTCGCTCACCTCGAGGGACACGTCGTAGCCGGTGCTGGCGAGCTGCCATCTCTCGTTCTCGGTTTTGCATCCGCACCACGTCGAGCGCTCCTGGTAAATCTGCTTGTAGTCGAGGAAGACCTGGAAGAGCGGCGTGTACTCGCTCGATCGGGGGATGTTGAGCTCGCGGAGCAGGACGTCGAAGGGCAGCTGCGAGTGGCCCAATACGGCGTACGCCGTGTCGCGCACGTTCTGGATGATGGAGCTCAGGCTGGCTCCGGCGTCCGGACGATGGAGGCGGAGCGGCAGCAGGTTCAGGAAGAAGCCCATACTGCCCATGAAGTCCTTGTCCGACCGATTGGCATCGGCAATGCCGATGAAGACGTCCTTTGCGTCAGGCAGGAGACGGAACAGGAGGGCCTCGAGGGCCGCCAGGTAGACGTGGAAAGACGTCGACTTGCTCTGGCGGGCGAGCTGGCGGACCTTGCTGGCGAGCTCAGCCTCGATCTGGAAGGTCGCCTCGTGCTGGCCGTATCTGGTCAAGGGCTGTCTGGTGCTCGTCTTGGCGAAGGGCAGGAGCTCAATAGGCTGCAGGTCCTTGACGGCAGGCAGCACGGATCGGTGGTACTCGACAGAGTGGGCCATCTTGCCGGCCTCGTAGTCCTTCCGCTGCTTGTTGGCGAAGGCGCGGTACTGCGACTCGGCGGGCAGCGGCGGCAGGTTCTTGGTGTTGTAGGCGACCTCGAGCTCTTTGAAGAGGGCGTTGAAGCTGTAGCCATCAAACAGGATGTGGTGCATGCCTACCACCATGTAGTGGACCCTGTTTGAGAGAGAGAGCATGGAAAAGTTGACGAGGTTGCCGCTCCCGAGGTCCCACGGATGGGCACGCACCCTGTGCATCTCCTCGACGGCTTCGGCCTCTGACGAGATGCGCCTCGACTTGAGCTCGACCGGCGACGCCGCAGCGATGCCTTGCATAGGAACCTTCGCGTCGACTCCCTTGCCCGCCGCCCAGAAAAAGCGCGTGCGGAACGTCTCGTGCCGTCCGCTGACCAGGCGCACCGCATCCTCGAGGGCCGACAGGCGGATATTGCCCGTGAACTTGTACATCATGGCGATGTTGAAGACGGTCTTGTCGGCGAGGTACTCGTTCAGGAACCAGAAGCCGGTCTGACCGAACGACATGGGGCTTGTGAGCATGTCGCGGCTGTCGCCGTCGCTGTCGCTGTCGTCGGCAACCTCGACGGCCAGCTTCCCTCCGCTGGCGCTGCGGAAGAGAGCCGAACCCGTGACCGACTCGGCGGGGGCGGAGGACAAGGGCGTAGCGGTACCGGAACCGGACGGCGGGCTGGGTGCCACCGAGGTATTGCTGGAGTCGAACGGCGTCTTCTGGGGCGACACGTCGCGAGGCGGACTAGCGGGAACGGGAGCAGCCTTGGGCTTGGGAGCCGGTGCAGGAACAGCCTTCTTGGCCTGGCCCGACGGCGCGCCGGTTCCGAGCTTGGAAACATCCACGATGCTCTCGGGCAGCGACTTGACGGCGTGCTCCAACAGGTCCGCGATGGAGCTGCCACCGAGGATCTTCAGGACCGGGACGTCCACATCAAGCTCCTTGACCAGCCAAGCTCGCACATCGACGGCCATGAGGGAGTCGACGCCTTGCTCCACGAAGGTGACCTTTTCGTTAATGGCCTCGTCGGCCCCGAGGGAAAGGATCCTGCGCAGTCGGATAAGGAACTCGTCTGTGGTTTTAACCATGGTCAGCACGTCGATCGGTTCTTGGGAGCGTTTGTTTGTTCGGCGGTCGGTGATACATACCCCTGATGATATCCATGACCTCGGCCTTGGACGTCGCCGAGGCCAGCTGAACCCTGAGCGGCACGGCCGAGGACCTGCTGGCCAATTCCTGCGTGTCGCTGTTGCGCTCCATCCAGAGATGGTTGAACTTGATGTCCTTGTGGTACTGGTCGCGGCCGACGAAGTCGTCAAACAGCGGCTGGATGCCCGTGACGACTTCCGACTGCCCTGGGCTGCCGACCCGGCCCGCGAGGATGGACTCGGCAAAGATGATGTACACGTCCTGCTCCGACACGGGCCGGTAGCCCATCTCGGTGAAGGTGCTGTCACTCAGGCCGTCGGATCGCTCGATGACGCCGAGGCCGATGACGAAGCTGATGTCGGCAGCCGAGCCCACCACGCCACGAGCGCGGCGCTTTTCGGCGAGCGCGTTCATGAACAGGTTCGCCGACACGTAGTTGCACTGTCCGGTGTTGCCAATCACGGCGGCGGTCGAGGAGAAGAAGACGAAGAAGTCGAGGGGCGTGTCGTAGAAGAGCTCGTCGAGCAGCAGCGATCCGATGACCTTGGGGTTAGTGCACGCGGTGAAGTACTCGTAAGACATGTTCTCGAAGAGGGAGTCCCGCATGACCATGGCGCCGTTGGCCACACCGGCGACGGGCGGCATCGTCTTGGTGAGCAGGTCGTACGTCGCGCGGAGAGAGGCGCGGTCCGTCACGTCCATCGAGAACGTCTTGATGCTCGCGCCCGCCTTGGCTAGGGTGTCGATGAAGGCAGGAGAGACGTTGGGCGAGCGGCTGGTGAGGGCGATATGTCTGGCCCCCCGCTCGACCATCCACTTGCAAATGGACTGGCCCATCGCACCCGACAGGCCGACCAACAAGTACGTCTTGTCGCCGCGGAAGAGCGTTCCCTCGTCGATGCCGCGCGTCGCAGCGGCCACCACGGGGCTCGTGCAGTCCACAACAGCAAACCTGCCGCTGTTTCTGTCGGCCAGGTCCTGAATCGTGACGGTGGGCGCCTCGCAGCAGCCGCCACCAGCTGCCAGCTGCTGCTGAGAGGCCGACCACGTGAGCTCTAGCGCCTTGGTGACGTCCAACGGCGACACCGACGATCGAAGCTCTGTATTCTGGTGGAACACGCTGCTCGGGTCGATGACGTCGCAGCCACGCGGCAAGCACCTGGCCAGCCTCTGGGAGTGGGCGGCTGTGTGCGTCAGGGAAAGATCGAGGAACCTGGTCGCCGTCCGGGGCAGAAGCGCCCTCAGAGCGTGCTCCGACAGCTTCTCGTCGACGTGCTGCCATCCGCGCGGGACGCTGCCCTTGGCCGACGTCGTCAGCTGGACAGAGATGCCCTGGGCTCCAGCGCACGCCTGCAGCGCGTCGGCGACGGCGGCCGGCGGCTCGTGGACGACGATGGTGTCGCCCTTGCTGGCGAAGCTCGTGATCCTGAGGGCAGCCAGCGCGGCGGCGAACGAGGCGAGGGCGGCCACGGGGTCGGCGCCGTCGTGGAGGGCGAAGGTCCAGTCGGTCGGCACGGTGGCGGGCGACTCGGTCGAGTGGGCGACGGCGAGGTAGAGCTCGCGGCCCGGCTCGGCGCGGCCGACAAAGGGCATCAGACGCGCTCCCAGAGCGACGGTGATGGTCGACGGGATCAGGTGCGTCACGCGAAGCGTCCTGGTCGTGGCGTCGAACGGCAGCGGCGCAGGCATGTCGAGCGGAGAAGGCAACTGGGCCTCCCACGCGCCGCCGCCTTCCCGGGACTCAAACACCAGCCGGGTGGTCGCGGGCTCGACCTCTTCCCTGACGACACGGCGCGCCGTGTTGTAGCGTCTGTTCCTCGCCTCGTCCTTGTACAGGCGTGGGATGATCAGCCGGTCGTTCTCGACGTACACCTCGGGCTCGACCGACAGCAGCAGCTCCGAGGACCAGTGCCCGGCAGCCTCGAGGCGGAGAAGCTGCTCGGCGATGGTGGTAACCGCCGTGTCTGGATCCTCGATGCGGTCAAAGTCGAGCATCTGGAGATTGAGCTGGGGGTACTCGAAGCGCATGCACCGGCTCATGCCGAGCATCATGTACGAGTGGGGCGTCTCCAGGCGAGCGCCGCGCGTCACGAACATGACGTCCTTGGCGTGCTTGTAGATGAGCCGCAGCGCATCCAGCTTTCCGGGCGTGATGGTCTCCATGAGCGGCTGCTCCAGCTCGGTCAGGCACACCACCGTGCTGCCTTCCACAAATGCCTGCTCGTTGAACGCCTCGACCGACTCGTGGCGGACCGTCTCCGGGTATCTGGACGAGAGGGTCTTGTGCAGCGCGTCGCACATCTGCCTCACCTCTTGCGTCTTGCCGCCGACGAGGCAGAACCGGGGCGTGCGGGCCACCGGGAGAGACGACAGGTGCTTCAGGGGGTACCGCAGCGCCTCGACGCGCTCGTCGGTGGCCTGGGCGACAAAAACCCGTCCGGGGCTGACCCACGGCATCATGTCCGGCGTCGCCGACTCGATGCCGCGGAATCCCGTCTTCTGCAGCAGAGAACCCCACTGGTCCAGCGTCATGGCCGCTCCCAGCTTGCGACCCGCGCCGGCGCCGAGCCACCAGTCCGGCAGGCTTCCCATGGTCAGGCCGACGCGCAGGCAGTCGTTGGTGGCAACCTCCTGAACGAAGAGGTAGCCGCCAGGCTTCACGAGGCCGCGCAGGTGCGTCAGCATCTCCTCCACGTCCCCGACGGCGTGGAGCACGTTGGAGCAGACGACGGCGTCGTAGGCGCCCTCGGCGAAGCCTTGGCTGGCAGGGCTGTTGTTCATGTCGTACGGCTTGAAGACCATGCGGTTTGCGAAGCCCTTGAACAGCTCTTGGGCCTTGGGGATGACGCTGCCCGAAACGTCAGCGTAGGTGTAGGTCAAAAAGGCCTCGCCCAGGCGCGTCACAATCTCTTTCGCCGAGCTGCCCGACCCGGCGCCGATCTCGAGCAGGTTCATCTTGGGGAAGCGGTGCGACACCTGCTCGGCGAGGGAGGCTATCCACTCGTTGCCCTTGGCCAGACCGAAGCTTTCCAGCATCGCGTCCTTGGACGCGTGCTGCAGGATGTCACCATTCTCACGAATGACCTGTGCAAGGTTCTCGCCCACCGCCTGCAGCAGACGGATAGATGGGTCCTGGCCGTGGTTGGCGATGAGGGCGTCGATGTCGGCTTGAGTGTCTTGGGCAGCGGTGGCAGAGACGAGCTTGTTCTCTCCCCTAGCGACGCTGGGCAGTGCATACTCCTCGGCGTAGTCAAGCAGACTCTTGAAATGCGGCAGGGCGTTGGCCCTCTCCTCGGCCGTCACCTTGTCCACAAGCTGGCCGAGATAGTAAAAGGCGATGCGTTCCGAGGCCACGGCGATGTCCTTGTCTGCAGCGGCAGCCTCGTAGCCGTCGGCGACGACCAAGGAGGCATCCGGCTCCGCAACCTTGTACTCGAATCTGGTGAAGACCACGGCGTCGTTGGCCTGGACGGCGGCGGAGAAGGGCACAATTTCCATCTCGTCGACCTGGAGGAACGTGTGGCCACCCTCCTCGGACAAGAGGGCGATGTCCGCCGCGGCTCTGACCACCTTGCCCGTCCTCGAGGTGGAAACGTACTTGAAAGTGGGCTGCTTTCCGACGCCCAGAGGAGTGAAGTAAGGGTTGATCAGGATGGAGCGGAAGCTCTTGGGCAGGTGCAGATCCCACATCCTCTCGTCTCCGGGGCACGAGAAGGCGGCGAAGGCCGTCTGTAGGGCCGTGTCTAGCATGCCGGGGTGGACGATCAGCTGGTCCTCCCAGGCCGACGCCGACTGGTCCTCGATGGTCCCGACCGCGTAGTCGGCCTTGCGCTGGACGCTGGTGGTTCCGTGGAACGGCCATGCGTAGTTGTACCCGAGCTTGGTGAGGAAGGTGTAGAACCGGTCGGTATCGACGCTGCTGAGGCTGACCTCGTCGACCTCGACCCGGGGCAGCTGGTCCGGCTCTGGCGCCGCCAGCGTCATCCTCACGGTCCCGGCCGTGTTCAGCACCAGGGTCGACTTGATGTCGTAGGGCGAGCCCGAGTAGAGGGCGAAATCGGCCGTGATTTCCCCGTCGGACCGTCGGATGTCCTTGAGATCAAACAAGGTCTCGACCTTGGAGTCTTCGTCGTTGAAGGTCAACGCCTTGACGATCTGCATGTCGCGAAGCTCGAACAGGCCAATGTCGGAAGCACCGGCAAGCACGCTGATGGCCTCCACGGTCATGGAAATGTAGCCGGTGGCAGGGAACACCATCTGGCCTTGGATCTGGTGGCCGGACAGCCAGGGGACCTCCTTGGGGGAGAGGATGTTGCGCCACTGCACGCTCTGCGACGTCTCCCTGTCGTGGCAGCGCCTGCCCAGCAGCGGGTGGACGGGGTCTTGGGCGGTCTTGTGCGCGCCGGTGGAACGCGACAGGGCCATGAACTCGCGCGCATGGTCGAACGGGTATTTGGGAAGGTCGGGGAGGAAACGGCCGACGGCCTCAGATCCCGACACGGCGCGCTGGAAGGCGCCGAACGCGACGGAGCCCGCTCCGAGCTGCGTCCAGATGTAGCCGAGGGCGTTGGAGAACTCCTGCACGTCATCCTTGCCGCGCGCCAGGACGCCCGAGTAGGGCGGGCGCTGGCCACAGACGGACTCGATGCTGTCGAGGGCCGGCGTCCTGAGGACCGGCGCGGGTCCGACCTCGAGCGCGAGGTCAAAGGGGCCGCTCTCGGTCCAGGCCTCGCCGGCAGCGGGACAGAAGAGGACAGGGTTGACCATGTTGTCGACCCAGTACTGCGGAGACATCTTGGCTTGGGTCATGAGGGTCTTTGCGTGGACGCTCGAGTACCACTTGACGCCCGTGGCCACGCCGCCCTGGATGCCACACTTCTCCATGGCGGCGAGGTAGGGCGCGGCACACGGGACGACGTGGGAAGAGTGATAGGCGGTGTCGACCTTGAGCTTGCGCGCGAACTTGCCTTCGTCCTGGAAGATGACGACGGCCTCGTCAATGGCATCCTCGTCGCCGGAGAGCGTGATGCTGGACTCCGAGTTCCGCGCCGCGACCTGGATCCGTCCCTGGAACCACTCGAGCTCACAGAACTCGGTCGCGTCCTCGAAGGTGGTGCCAACAGCCATCACTGCGGGAGGGGACAGTCAGTCATCAACGCTCGGGCTCGTCTCGATGGCAACCGTTCAGCTCGGGTCACATCGCAACTTACTAGATCCCTTTCCGCCATTGGGCGACTTGGCCAGCTTGGCATACAGGCCTCGGTAGTAGGCGACGCGGATGGCATCGGCCGCCGAGAGCAGCCCGGCGGCGTAGGCGGCACCGATCTCGCCCGACGAGTGGCCCACGACCGCATGCAGCTTGACGCCGGCGAAGCCGAGCATGTCGACGAGCACGATCTGCAGGGCGGTGCACAGAGGCTGCGAGATGGCGGCCTCGCCCATGCGCGACGTCGCCGGGTCGGCGAGGATCATGTCGCGCAGCTTCCAGTCGGGCGCGTCGCCGGCCGGGCTCTCGGCCAGGGCCTGGTCCAGCTGGGCCAGCCGCTGGAACACAAAAGGCGACGTCTCGAGCAGGCGGGCGCCCATGCGCGCCCACTGCGCGCCCTGGCCCGTGAAGACGCCCAGGATCTTGGGCGACGCCTTGGTCAGCTGGCGCGTGCCGATGGTGGCGCTCATCTTGTCGTCGCCGCTCAGCACCGCCTCGAGCTGGCGCCGCGCCTCGGCCGGCGTGGGCGCCGAGAGGGCGACGCGGTACGAGAGGGTCGACCGGTGGTGCTGCAGAGTGTACGCGAGATCGTGCAGCGTCTTCTGCTGGCCCGCCGAGAGGAAGTCCACGTACGACGCAAGCATGGAGCGCAGTGAGGCCTCGCTGGCCGCCGAGAACGTGAGGGGCGTGAACAGAGCCCCCATGGGAGTCGGCACCTGGGCCTGGGCCTGGGGTGGCTGGTAGGCCTCCAGAATGGCGTGGGCGTTGGTGCCGCCAAAACCTGCGAGAGCCCGTCAGCAAGACGTTGACGAGAGAAGACGAGCAGAGGCTGGCTGCCCAACCAACTTACCGAAGCTGTTGATGCTGGCACGGCGAGGCTGGCCCGGCCTCGGCTCCGGCCACGGAATGCACTTGGTGGGGACCTGAAGGTGAGTGTAAAACGGTTTAAGCTTGGGGTTGAGGGTTTTGAAGTGCATGTTTGGCGGGATGATGCCATGCTGGAGAGCCAGCGAGGTGCCGATCAAGCTGGCCAGGCCGGCGGTGCCCTCGGTGTGTCCGACAATGGTCTTGATGGAGCCCACGTAGAGCTTGTCGTCGTCGCCGTGCGCGCCCTGCGAGTAGAAGGCCGTGGAGATGGCCTCGGCCTCCTGCGGGTCGCCGGCCGGGGTGCCGGTGCCGTGGGCGTGGAAGAACTGAGGCCGATCCTCGGGCCGGTTGATGTCCAGACCGGCGCGCGCGTACGTGCTCCGGATCAGGGCGGCCTGCGCCCTGGCGCTGGGCATGGTGATGCCGCCCGTGCGGCCGTCCTGGTTGACGCCCGTGGCTCGGATCACGCACTCGATGTGGTCGCCGTCGCGGACCGCGGCGCTGAGCGTTTTAAGCACCACCGACGCCAGGCCCTCGCCGCGCGCGTACCCGTTCACGTCCTTATCCCACATCCTCGACCTACCTTGCGGGGACAGCATGGACAGGTTGCTCTCGGCGACGAACATGGCTATGGGTGGCGAGCAAAAGTCAGTCAGCGGTGGATGGTAAGCAAGAATAGGTATACCTGGGTAACTCACCAGGCGTCAGGATCAGGTTCGCGCCGGTGGCGACGGCGACCTCCGACTCGCCGCTATGGAGGGTTTGTATAGCCTGGTGGACGGCGACCAAACTCGAGGAGCAGGCCGTGTCGATGGTCATGCTGGGGCCGTGCCAGTCAAAGTAATATGAGATGCGGTTGGACATGATGCTGCGGGCCGCGCCTGTGGCTCCGTACTGGGGATACGTTTCCACATCGCGCGCCATCAGGCCGGCCCAATCGTCGCACATGAGGCCGACGAAAACGGACGTTTGCGAGCCGCGCAGCCCCTCGATGGTCTGGCCCGCAGCACAAAGGGAGTCGTAAACGGTCTCCAGGAGCATCCTCTGCTGGGGGTCGATGGCCTCGGCCTCGCCGGCCTGGATGTTGAAAAACCCGTTGTCGAACCGGGCCGGGTCCTCGTTCAGGAAGTAGGCGTGGCGCACGTCGGTCGCTCCGTGGTGCTTGCCGTTGGGGTGGTGGAAGGCGTCGGCGTCGTAGCGCTCCGGCGGCACCTGGCGCAGGAGGTCCCGCGGCGCCCGGAGGAGCTCCCATAGCTTGGACGGCGTATCGCTGTCCCCCGGGAAGCGGCAAGCGCTGCCGATGACGGCGATCGGTTCGGGTGCGCTCATTGTGGTGGGGGGGTGAGAGTCTTCAGGGAGTTGTTGAGATACCCAGTAAGAAGAGCAGTGCAAACGCGGACTGGCCTGTGTTGAACTGTCGTGTCGAGATGTGTCGGTGGATACCCTCCTCTCGCTGTTCACATCTTCAAAGTCAGCGGCCGGGCTTCGCTTATAATGAGGCGTATAACAGACGCCGGTGCCCTGTCCCGCTCCGGAGTTGACATCATCGGCGTTCTTCGTACCGCCCCCGTGCTAGAGACTCGGGGAACGCTGTTTCGGTCGTTGACCCGGTTGTCAAAACGGGCGATCCGAATATTTGCGCCCTAGCAGCATGTCGGATAATTACCTAGGTAAATGGGAGCGAGTCGGCGAGCCCGCCGCAACGCGGCGCAACGACACCATCACCCCGGACAGCAGGTTGTGGGGCCGGAGTATTTCGGCGATTCTCGGCCTAATTTCTCATACGACAAGGCCCGGCCTTTTACTTAAGGTCGTGCCATCTTCCTGGTTTCCTGCGGTCCGCTTCTGGATTCCACGCACACCGTTTCAGGCCAGCCCTCGAAACGAAATACTCCAGCCACCTCGATATCCTATTCCCCTTGCATCATCGGCAACTATGTCCAAGCCTATCAGCAAGTCACACTTTACTGAGAGTTCCATTGTCCCGAACCCCGTCGAAGCCGAGCCGTTCGTCCCAGGCAAGCTGAACGTGTTCCCAAAGTATGTCGACGCGATAGGCGGCACAGACTCGGAGCTCTGGCTCTTTGATGCCTTCTCGGAGAAGGACCGTTCCGCCCTCGTCATCGGCTTCACGCGCAACATCAGGCCGCCGGGACAGGATGGCTTCAGGGTGCAGGTCCTCGGCCTGTGGCCGGACAAGTCGACCTGGTCCCGCACCTTCTTCTTCCCCGACTCCATCATCACCGAGACGGAAGAGGAGGGCGTGACGGCCACGTGGAAGGACGAGAAACTCGGCTCGAGCATCTCCTGGTCCATCTCCGCGGATGGCAAGAAGGTACAAGTGATCTTCAACGTCCCGGACGTGGTTACTGGCAAACTGGCGTACACGGCGTTTCCAGGCTACACGGGTTTCGAGATAGACCCTTCGATGGGTCCCCAATACAAGTCCGTGTGCGCGCTTCCGGGAGGATGTGCAGAAGCAGAAGTCGATTTCGACGGCGGGCGCCACCTCTCCCTGAAACCTGACGGCCCCCACCGGGCCCACGGCGGCTTCGACCACGGCTGGTCCAAGGGCTCCTGGATCGAGGCGATGACCGAGTCGCTGTATATACACGCATACGCGGGCCCCTACACCTTACAGCTAGTGCGCGTCTTCGACAGGTCCACGGAGAAGGTGCCCTACGTGGTCGCGACGCTGTTCCGCGACGGGCAGCTGATTTGCGCGCCCAAGCGCGTGGTCGGCAGTCGCGAGGAGGCCGAGAAAGGGACCGAGGACGCGCTGATCCTCGACAAGGCGTACGGGGACGACGGCATGGCGGGCGCGTTCCGCGACAAGAACGTGGGATACCGCGTCGAGTGGTACCGGGGCGGCGCAGCGGGCGAGCGGTGGGCCTTCAATACGCGTCATGAGACCGCATTTTGGAGCCTCCCGACCAGCCCACCTGGCCCGAACGCAACGGGCAATTCGGGCTTTATCGACTCTCTGACCGGTGGAGCGGAGGGGGAAAGTTTCCAAGGGTTATCTTTCGTCGGCCAGTGCCAGTTTGATCACTAGGTGTAGGTAGTGCGAGACATGCGAGGGCTGCGCCTCCGCACGCGTCTAACGAGAGTGGCTTACGCTTATTGAGTCAGCCCATCGCATCTCTAGATTTATTTACCTTTGGTCGCGGGCAATTCGGTCCTAGCCCCGTGCTATTGGTAGTATGCATATGCAGTATCGTGATAAAAATCTGTTCCACCCCCACATTAAAAAATCCACCACGCCTTTGACCACACTCTTGCAACTTGCGATTGCGCAGTGTATTTTCACATTAAATAAAAAAGTAAAACCTGTACTAAAACGGCTTTTTTTAAGCTTTAATTTTTATATACCACCCCCGTGCTGAACGCATAGCCTTTATGCGGCATGGCATTATATTTGATAAGCTGTTAACGAAATCTTGTAGTATTATATTTTAAACAGTTTTAAAAGCGGTATAAAAAGCAGTTTTGTCGGCAGGACGGTCTCTCCTGTTGTATCGTCGGCTCGGAGATCTCCCAGTGTGGCGAACAATGATCGTTTGTGATCAGAGGAATCCCTATATTGTGCGCGCCGGGGGAAGGAACCTATCTGAGTGACAGAGCCCAAGAAAAGGCCTTAAATACATGGAGGCGATCGCCCAAAGGGCGATCCCCTGATCGTCAGATGACAAAGCAGGGCACGGGCCAATAAGCCCGGTGCCTGTAGGATCCCCCTTCTCCTGATTGCACGCGCACACCGATGCTAATCCAACAAGTTTATTATTATCACGGCACTAGATTAGGTAGTACCCATTGCATTAAAATAAAAAGAAATGTTATCGGATTAAGGGTTACAACCCGCTAGGTGTTAAATAAGCGATTGTACCGTGACAATTATTTAATATTTAAATTAATATAACTTAATAAATATAAAATGTAAAATAAATGTTGGAATAGCACCGGTGTGCGCCTGCGATCAGTAAAAGGGGGTTCCTCACGGATGTTACGACCAGCCACAGAACCAATAAAAAAGGACAGGAGAGAGAGAGAGAGAGAGAGAGAGAGAGAGAGAGAGAGAGAGATCGAATTAACGTCCGTGCCTGGCACGGGCACCGCGGTGCCTGTGCCGCCCGGCATCCGCCACTGCGGATCTCAGACGTGCCCGCGACGGCGGCAGGGCATTTCTATGTGGCCGCGTTGCGCCGGCTCTGGAGGTCTAGATACAGGGGAAAGTTATAACCACGGGGCAACTGTAAAACCCCTATCCCATCCTCCCGCTGTCTGTCTGGGTCTGGTGGCCCCTTACTCCAATCTCCTCGGTTCCGCTACCGGGAGTTCCTCCTCTGAGTCTGAGTCCCCTGGGTCCCCTTGGGGAACGCCCACGACTTCAACTCCTTCGCGCGTGGCGAACATGACCTGTGCGGCACCTATTTTCTTCAGTGCCTTTTCTACCCGTGTGCGGATCACGGAAAAAGGACAGGAGGGTTGGGAGCAAAGGCCCAGCGCGACGCCTCGTACCCCGCTACTGGGTGGCTGGAGGGGTAGGTCGCGTGCAGCAGCTCCGTGGATCTGTGCAGAGCAACAGATCCAGTGGCTCTGTTGGATCTGTACAGAGCAACAGATCCAGCGGCTCTGTTGGATCTGTATAGAGCGACAGACCCAGGGCAGGGCCAGCAAAAGACCCCACTATATAATGGAGGTGCCCCCCTGGTTAGAATAAACCCCGACTGAGGCCCGGCATCAGTCAACCTAAGTTCGCTCCCAGGCACACCTTGGGCAAGCAATACAAACAACTGTTCTACCAGACTACTAGCCACAGGTGCAAGGCGACCTTGCAAGGATACTGTTCAGCACGCCTCCCTAGCTGCCCTACCCTAGGAGCAGAGAAGCATGTTTGTAACAACGGAGGGAGCCAAGGGCCCCACGTGACTTGTCACGTGTGGAACGGAGGACTGCCCTTTGGGCGATCCCTCCGCGCCTACAAAGGGCCATCCAGAGCTCTACTCCAGGCAGATAGATTCTTCCCCCTTATGCACAATAACAGGACTTTTCCCAGATCACAGAGATCGTTGTTCATCACTTTTGGAGATCTCCGAGCCGTTTGAACAGGAGTACAAACTCCTCCTAATAATAAAAAGTTTGTTTGTATAACCTTTTAATGCTAGTTAATTCGGTATATCGTACAAAAAAATTTCATTTAGTTTTTATTTCGAAAAATAATGAAATTTTAGCAAATTAATTTTAACATACAAGCAATTTTCTTAGCGGACTTTTTGTACCAGGAAGCTTTTGAATTTTTTTTAAAAGCTTTAACTTTTAACTTTATTATTAATAAGAGTTTGTACTTTTATTTAACGGTTCCAAAAGTTCTAAAAGTAATAAATAAAGATTTTTATAATTTAAGGAAAAGTCTTGTTATTTGTATAAAAGGGAAAAGATTTACCTGCTTAAGGTAAAATTTTAAATAGCTTTTTGTAAGCGTGGAAGCGATCGCTCAAAGGGCGGTCCTACGCTCCTCGCGTGATAGCCACGTGGGCCCGTGAAGGGTCCCGGGGCCCCTCCGCGAGGAACCCCTTTTTACAAATCGCACGCGCACACCAGTGCTATTCCAACAGTTTTTCTATTACTGCACCCGATTATGTACATTCGCAACTGCATCGTGGCAAATAAACGTATTCTTGCTCCCAATGTGTGATCTCCCATCTCGGCGAGCTTCATAATATCTGGTCCCAATAGATCCGGTGTGTTATTGCTGACTAGCCGGCATCACGGAGCTCTTCGGCGTTTTTCGGTATCGGGGTTTTGCGGTGCGCACCCCTTTTTCGACCCAGCGGTCCCACCCTCCAACCCCCGGCTCGGCTTGGGACGATCCGTCAACGAGGTCCCGGGCCCCCGAATCGACATGCGGAGGGCTCTCGGGCACGCCCAATTACATAATACCAGTAGCATCTACACCGACCCATATGACCTGGCCGTCCAGTAACCCAAGCCGTCCTCGTATCACCAGAGACACAAACACCCCTATCTACCCGCCACTAAGCAAGATGGATCAGCAACAGCAGCAGCAGCAGCAGCGACAGAAGGCCTTGGTCGGCACAGCGGACCACACCATCGCCTTGGTGCAGGACGCGCCGGTGCCGGAGGCCACGGGCGACAACGTCATCATCAAGATCAAGGCCGTGGCCATCAACCCCGTCGACACCAAGCTCGTCGGCGACTACGTGACCCCGGGGGCGACGACTGGCTTCGACTTCGCTGGCGTGGTCGTGGCGCTGGGGCCCGAGGCCACGAACTTCGGCTGGAAGGTCGGTGACCGCGTGTGCTCCGCTGTCTTCGGCATGAACGCCAACAACCCGACCGTGGGCGCTTTTGCCGAGTACACGAGGAGCTCCGAGTCGTTCCTTTTCCGCCTGCCAGACGACTGGACCTTCGAGCAGGGCGCGACCATGGGCATCAGCTGGTTCACGGCGTGCATGGCCCTGTTCCTCGCGCTCGACCTGCCGGGCCGGCCCTTTGCGCCGTCGCCCACTCCCATCCAGGTCTTCGTCTTCGGCGGCTCGTCGTCGACGGGCGTTTGCGTCATCCAGCTGCTCAAGCTCGCCGGCTTCGAGGTCATCACGACGTGCAGCCCGCACAACTTCGACTACGTGCGCTCCTTCGGCCCCGACCACGTGCTCGACTACAAGGCCGAGGACACCGTCGCCAACATCAAGGCCCTGACCAAGAACGGCCTGCGCTGGGCTGTCGACTGCATCTCCAACACGGCCAGCATGCAGTTCTGCTACCGGGCCATCGGCCGCGCCGGCGGCTGCTACGTCGCCCTCGAGCCCTACAGCGAGGCCGTCGCCAAGACGCGCAAGATCATCAAGGCCGACTTCGTCCTCTCCCTAAACCTCCTGGGCGAGGTCCGTTGGCCCGAGCCCCACTACAAGCCCGAGGACAAGGAGGTGGAGAAGTTTGGCCGCGAGATGGCGGTCCTCGTCAACCAGATGCTGGAGAAGGGCTTGATTCGGACGCCAGATTTGCTGGTGCGCAACGACGGGCTCGAAGGCATTCTCCAAGGCATGCAGGACATCCGGGAAGGCAAGGTTTCGGGGAAGAAGCTTATTTACGCTCTTTGATTTGTTAAACATGTAAATACCATCGGTTGAAATTTAGCAATAGAAATTACCATAGCATCAGTGTGGCCAACGGAGCGATGTTTTAAACTAGTTACTGAAACAAGGCCTTGTAGCCGTCCATGCTTGAAATTGCAATTTGGCTTATTATCAAAAAGAATTTTAAATTATACACTACTTCAATAAAATTAAAACATTTGAATATTTAATACTTAGGATTTCTTAGTTATGCATAAAATTTGGCGTTAATTATTAAATTGCTTTTAGCACCGTAAAACTAGCAAAGTGAAAACTGCTTATAGTTTGTAATTAACAGTTTAAATTAAAACCTTTCAACTTTAACCGGTTTTTTTTTTTTAAAAAAAAAAAAAAGGCCGCTGTTTTTATAACAGCGACCGCATTTCGGTTCGTAATCGCAAGAATGCGGAGTTTTTCGGAACCTGTGGAAAAAGGATTATCCCGAACATCGACAGTACGTGGCAAGGCCCGGGGATAGAAATGTGGAACCCGGGGTTTCGGCAACTAGGAGCCAATCGGAAATTGGGGCATTCTCTAAGCGGGTCAATACAAACACGATGTCGGCACAAACAGCGAGGAGGCCATCCTGAGGGATAGAGTATGGAGCCGTCTCGGAGTTTGAACGTTTCAGTTCGGCTTCATGAGAACCCGCGAATGCCCTGGTCTCCGGCCGAAGGCAACTAAACACTAGGCTCTTATATACACACGCCAACGGGTCGCTTCATGTGGTGATTTACAAGTCGTTTCCATCACATCCTTTATCACCTCTCATCTGGCTCACCGCGACCACCACTACGCGCAGCATCACCATGTCGTGCCCCACGTACCGGCACCCGGCCGAATCGCTCGTCCACGGGTATTTCTACTCGATGGTAGAAATGAGCGTGGTGCGGACCTTTTGCGAGTACAAGGTCTTCGAGGCGATCCCGGACGGGGGCATCGCGCTCGCCGACCTGGCCGTGCAAACCAAGGTCGACGTCGGGCTGCTGGAGCGCTTCGCGAGCTACCTTGTGGCTGTTGGCGTGCTGACGGCCCCGGCGCCCGGCCGCGTCGCCCACGGCGAGATCTCCAAGTTCCTGACGACGCCCAAGGCCGCCTTCTGGTACCCCTATCTCTTCGACACCTTCCTGGGCTCGGCTACCAAGTGGCCCGACTTTTTCAAGCTGAACGGGCCCGCCGAGCCGCATAAATCGACGCTGTCACCCTTTGGGTTTGCAGCTGGCTTCCCCGACAAGACCTTTTACGAGGTCATCCAGCAGATGCCCGAAAAGCAGAGTGCCTTCAACATGACCATGACGTTTGGCCTGGGCGACATGCCCATCACGGGCGTCTACGACTTCACCTGGCTCGCCGAGTATGCCGATCCCAGCGGGTCGCCGAGCCGGGTGCGCCTAGTCGACGTGGGCGGTGGCAAAGGGCAGGCGTTGAAAGCCATCCTTGAGGAGAACCCCAAGATTCCGGCGAGGCATTGCGTGCTCGAGGACCGAGAACCAACGATTAAGGAAGCCATAGCCGAAGCCGAGGCCACCGGAGCCTTCAAGGAGGTGCAAAAGATCCCGCACAGCTTCTTCGACGAACAGCCAGTGAAAGGTAACACTCTCCTGAAACGTGCCGGCTGAGAAAGTACAAGAACTAATCTGGTTACTTTGCAGGCGCCTTGGTCTACTACATCCGGCGTGTCCTGAACGACTGGCCCGATGATGACGTCGTCCAAATATTGAAGGCCATTCGGGCGGCCTGCGCGGACGACTCCAGGGTGCTCATCTCGGAGAACCTCCTTCCGGACGAGCCGTCAGTTAGCATAGGTGCTGCTGATATTTGGATGATGAACTTTGCGGGCAAGAGACGTAATGCGAGAATGTTTGGCGAGATCGCCGCGAGGGCTGGCCTGCGCGTTTCCTCAATCTCCAAACACAAGGAGTCGAGTTCAGCTGTGGTGGAAATGGTTCCTGTATAAAGACTTGTCATGGTGCATTCTGCGCAAACTCCCAGTCGATAACTGCTAGGAAATTGAAGTCCTCGTCCACTAGGATATTTTACGTGCCGAGACCCTGTATAGCTGAGCGGAAACTTTGTAGGAGTAGAATAAGAAGAAGCGTCGGCGCTCCCAAAAAGTTCGGTACCGTGCACAATGTCTGCAAATACCAAGATGCCCAACCAGTCGGACAGGCCCGAGTTTTGGTCTAAACGGGGAAGGAGCTTGACGCGGGCGCCACTGTGCCACAAGGCCCGCGTGTAAAAGGATGAGAAGCGGCGACGGCCCGAACAGGACCATCGGGCGGCGCGGCTTCTCGAAACGCCCAATGGGCTCGGTGGCAGGGCGGTAGGGCCCCTAATGATAAGGAGTGGGAGTGGGTCTCAACCTACAAGGAGGAACTCCAAGCCCAACCTATTGTTCTACTTTCCAATCGCGGGGGTGGGATTGGATGATAAAATCCGCGAGAGCCGCATTGCACTGCCAGCTTTTTTTGCCGCCCGGCTGGATTGCGTGGCCGGGTCGCTACGTTCGCTAGCGGCCGGCGTCGCCGCCAGTAGGGAAGCTTGCACACGTAAACCGGGCGATGCTCGCTGCCCATAGCCCATCCCCGCCTTTCCGAATCTTCTCACCATCGGCACCGTCGCGAAAAGCTTCGTCGAATAGGGAAATAGGTAAGAAAGGAGCAAAGGAGCAAAAAAGCGGTAAAAGGCGGACGGCCTAACCAAACCTTAGCCGCACGCACAGGAGCTGCCTGAGCTGGACACCACGATACTAAAATTTGCCGAATCGGATCACGGAAATAGCCCCCCTCTATCACAACAATATTTATACATGTGACAAAAAGCACACCTGCTTAGCCACACATCCAACATAAAGGCCCGCGCGCCGCCGTTATACGAATGCCTATCTCCTAGCTACACAGGTAATTATTACCTAGGCACCTACTTGCAGGCAACTTTCGAGACCAAGACTTCCATTTGCCGCGTTTCCCGCGAATCCCATTACAAACCGTCCATCCTCAACGTTTCCCCCGCGCTCGGCACCTGAATACGAACCATGGCAACCCCCGCAGCCTCAGCCTCAGCCTCAGCCTCAAGCGGCTCTTCATCGAACCCGATCTACTCCCCTCTGGACACAACCCAACGTCAGTTCCGGCTCTTGCAGCTCGTGGGGTCCGAAACCACACCGAGATATCGACTCCGCTCGTTCCCGCTGGACTCAGCCCCGACATACATGGCCTTGTCTTACGTCTGGGGCGACGCCTCCAAAACCCGTGACATCGCCGTCAATAATCGGAGGCACCCAGTCACCCTCAATCTGGCGGCGGCCCTGCAGCACATCCGAGCGACCAAAGAGGTCGCTAGGTTAAAGTCACCACCTTTCCTCTGGGTGGATGCTTTGTGCATTGACCAGAGCAACAACAAGGAGAAGAGTCACCAGGTCGCCCAGATGGGAGCGATTTACAAGAGTGCATGGTTGGTAATCTCTTGGCTAGGCCCCGACGTGAACGGCGAGCTAGCCCTCGCCATTAAAGCATTTAAAGCCATCGCTAGGGAGTCGGTCCGCGCAAAACACGACTTTAAAAATCTGGACTGGATGGCAAAGTACCCCATGCTGGTAAACACCAATTATAACCCGGACGACGAGGACGACGAGGACGATGAGAACGACGAAGACGACGAAGACGACGAGGACGTTAACCAAATCGATGAATTGGCTTATCTTTACTTTAAAGGGCTTGCCGTAATGATGAGGACCCGGGATGCTGGATTGTTCGATACGGATCCTATGGATGATAATCCTATGGACGAACAGGACAGCGTGGAAGCTGCGGACAGTCAGCCAACTCACGCTGAAAGATCGCTCAGACTCACTGGAATCAAATCTTGGGACGCCATTATCGGCTTCGTCCTGGTGCCTTACTGGTCTCGTGTGTGGATTATCCAGGAAATGGCCCTGGCGAGGCAGAGAGTTATACTGGCTGGTGCAACGCTCATTTCTGATGCTGCACTGCAACTCTCCTACCGCTTCTTGGAGCAGTTACGTTTAGGGCGCTTTCCAATGCCCAACTGTATCGCACCGACGATAAGGTGGCGCGTAGAATCGTGCCTTATTGTCACGCGATCAGACCTCGTACTGGGCAGAATCCAGGAACTCAAATCGCAGGGCGAGCGTCATAGCGAATTGCCCGACGGAGTCAAGGAATACCGCGCCTTGGAAATGACGGTGTCCTTCGACGCCACCAATGCACTTGATAAAGTGTACGCTATCCGCGACATCATAAGGAGTTCCATCACTCCCGACTATGACAAATCACCGGACGACCTTTTCCGCGAGCTCGCCATAAGCTACATTGCGAATGCGGACGACCTCCAAATTCTCTGCCGATCCGCGGCCGGACCCCCTTCGTCGACATTGCCATCTTGGGTCCCGAATTGGCAGGCGGTTTCCAGGGAAAATAGTCGCGTCGCAGTCTGGCATTGCAAGGCCGACGCTGGCTTACGCGACGCCCACGCCGACGCCGGCGCGCGCGCGTCCGTTCTACACCACCGCTGGTTGGAGGCAACTGGCTGCGTGTGTGGAACCGTCGGCGAAGTGGAACGGGAGCACGAACTAAATAACGACGGACTCTTCCAGTTCGTCATGCGACAAAACAAAAGGCCAAGTGGCGACACATACCCAACAGGGGTCCCGCGACTCCTGGCGATCCTAAGGACGATCGTCTTCGACTATACGCTGAACCGAGAGTCACCTTGGGGTACGGATACTGCCCAGCTTCAGGGCGTGTTGCTGGCGACTTTCACCATGGCCGCCGAGCTGCGGCCACGGACGTCCGATCTCGGCAAGTTTATCGACACGCGGCTCATGGAGTTGGGGATTACGGCCGGAGGGGGGGACGGTGTGGCGCGCTTCTTCGAGGCCCTCCTACCCGGGGTGCCGGCCGATCAAAGGTGGAACTCGGAACGGCAAGCCCTGGATGCTCTTAACGAGTGGAGCCACAGGGTGCTCGCTCACTACGGCCGCTTCTCCGATGGCTTTCGGCTATTTTCAACCTCAAGCGGGTACATTGGGTGGGTTCCGGACACGGCCCAGGCAGGGGACAAGATATGCGTCTTTGTTGGCTGCAGGACACCGGTCGTTTTGAGAGAGGAGGAGAACGGCTCCTATTACACGCACGTGGGCCCTTGTTTCATTTTGGGCTTTATGGAAGGTGAGGCCGCGGACAAGGTTCGGGGCGGGGAGCTGGCGATTCGCAGATTTGAAATTCATTGAAGCTCGCGTCTTCTTATTTCTATTTATACACAGTTTAACCACGCAGCCCAGCCCAGTCCGTCTCGCAACAGGCTCCAACGTCCCTAATACACAATGTTCACTGGCGTCTTTACAAAGCGCGAGAGGCTCGTCTCCCCGTTTAGCTTTTGGTACACTGCTTGGACAAATGCTTGTGCCGACAGGTCAGCGCCTCGTGGGCTCGTGTGCGTCCGGTCCTGCGGGTACAAGGCGTTCACCGGCCCGTTGCCCATCTTGCGGTACATGTTGCTCACGGCCTGGTTGTGGCTGACAAAGGTGACGCGCGAGTCGGCCAGGGCGCGGTGGGCCTGGCTCATGTAGTCGACGTAGCGGCTCGGCTCGCCGTTGTACTTGCCGCCCTCCCACTGGTTGCGTGGCGTCTGGGAGCTGAGCACGACGGTGGCGCCCTTGCTGAGCATGAGCTTGGCGGCCTGGATGATGTAGTAGTTGAAGGTGTACACGACCTCGCCCGTCTTGTCCGAAGTACACGTCTCGGTGCCGGTGCCCGGGCAGGCCGAGCGGCCGTTGTCGTTGGACCGGGGCGAGCCGCCGTCGTTGTGGCCAAACTCGATGACGACGACGTCGCCCGAGCGGGCCTGGTTTGCCACGTCCTGGAACCGTTTCTCGTTCCAAAAGGATCGCGCCGAGCGGCCGCCGATGGCCCGGTTCTCGACCGTGGTCGTCACGTACTTGGCCAGGTAGTTGCCCCAGCCGTCGATGACGCCGCCCGTGTTGCGCGCCATGGTGCTGTCGCCGCAAAGGAAAATGCGCGGGGATTGGCGGGCTTCGAGGACATCCGGGGCGGCTGCCTCCTGGCTGGTCGGCAGGGCGGACGCGCCGAAGAACCAGCCGAGGGCGAGGGCCGTGGGCAGCAAGGTGAGTTGCATGTTTACACTTTGTGGTGGTGAATTTGATAGATTAATCTAGTCAGTGCTACCGGGACAGGGCCTCTCCTTCTCCTCGCCGAGCACCAAGGTCTAACATTTATAACAAAACGCAGGGCACATCGTAAAAATCAGGACGCCCTTACTCATTGCGCAAAGTAGCAGAAGGCTTCGTATAAGCCGGTCTTGGCTTCGCGATGGAGCCCCGCTGGCCCGCTTGGAATGTCACGAATCGAGCCGCTTCCGCCGGGCTTCCTGTTTTGCATCGTGATGGCACCCTGTTCCCCCGCAATTGGGTGGAACTGCCGAGATTTCTCCACGAATCTTCGGCAGTATGGCTTTCCAAATGAGGAGCGGAAACTCGGGCGCCGCGGGGAGGTGATGGCTCCTTGGACGTGGAAATGTAACGCGTACTCGCCCAAGGCCAAGCTGGTTTAAACCAGCAGTCCAGCACTACTGCTCGCGCATGTAACGGCAGCACTCGGCCACACTACGGGACAGTTGTGCACTCCGCCAGCGCCGCTTCTAGTTGCCCGGCTGGGAAAAGTAAACCTAGGCACGTGCCAGGCAACCTATAGCGGCTGTTGGCGTGGGTGCCGTTCGTGTGGGACAAAAGCGTACTTGCTGTCCGCTTCCCCTCCATCAGTCTGTCATGGGCAGCTCCGCGCAGGCCGGGATCCGGCTTCTATGCGCCGCGCGTAGCGCCGTACGGGGCCGCGAGCCGAAGGCGACGGCTCGTCGGTGCGGAGGCCAGCCGCTGCCCGCTGCCCGTCCCTCCGTCCTCTTTGTGCAGCGCAGTGTGGAACTCGTGTCACGGTACCCCTGCTCGGAGACGAGGCGCCGGCTGTAGGACGCGTACTAGAAAATAGCCCGATCCGAAATACCCTCTGTCTCCGCGTTGCGATTACATATTTAGGGCACACACGGCTCCGGTTCTTGGGTGGGTTTGGCGTCCGCCAGGCGTGCCGAGCAAACTTTTCGCTGCTTCAAATGGACTGAGATTTATGCGGCGTTGAGGAGGGGCTGCAGTGCAGCCTGGCCAACTATTCGCCCGATAAAGCACCGTGCCCAGCAGTTGCCACCAAGTGGCTAATGTCCAATCCTCGGATCCTCACGAGCGGTCTTCTCAGTTTGCAATCAAGGCGCTCCGCGTCTCGACTATGGCCTCCCATCGACCGAGTCGCGAACCGTGGGAGACGCGGCCACGTTTGGGAATCTGCGCAGAGCCGAGGAGGAGCCTGGGCCACCGGGAGAAGAGAAACAGCGCCGCGTTGCCAAAGATGGCGAGGACAACTTGAAGACGCGCCTGAAAGCCAACAAACTAGAAAGCACTGTTGTTCGAGGGGAACAGAGCCTACAGATTATTTAGTAAGGATGGTGGCACCCTGCAACTGGAAAATGTTACAAACCATCAAACCGGCGAACTTCCAGCCTGCTTCGCAGCTTTGCGGACCACCGACCCAGACACGGCAAAGGAACAGATTGAGGGGACAACGGAAGCCTGCTGGACGATGGGTGCTATGTAGTGGGTCCTCAGCAATACCCGGCCGCACCCCTACCGGCTCCACGCCGCTTCGCTAGGACAGTGCCTAAACCAGAACAGCAGGGGGCCAGCCGGCGCCCGAAAGGGCGGGCCTAAGTGAACACCGCCGCACCAACCACTCCGGTCGGTCTCTGTGGTTCGCACCCAAAGGCGGACTGAGCCGGAGTTTAGAATGAACTGTCGCACGGGCAACGGCAGTATCGGCGGCGTCAGCGTCACTAGCAGCCATAAAATACCACTCTCATTCATGGCTGCCATAAACGGCGTCGGTTTCTGCCGACATCGAGCTTGGCCTTGCGCAGACAAATGCGGGCAATTCCGCAGCTCCGGGCGGTGGCGGCAATTCGGCAGGCCGAGTAATAGCGGCACCGAAGTGGGCGAACCGCAATAACAAGGGCGGCTTGTTGTCACCATTGGATTGTTTGGAATACGTTGCGGGAGCTGTCCACTGTCGCCGCGCATTTTAGTACGAATTCACAGCAATCAGTTCGTCTCGTGCCCAGCTATCGAAAGAGACTTCCCACATTCCAAACTTCCCACCTAACTAGCTACGAAACTAATTACGGTACGATTTCCGCTTTCCGATACGATAAAGTATTTACCTCGGGATTTTAAAACCTGTCGATCCCTATCATGTGTGTGTAGTGCCGACAATCCCGCAAACCGTGCCATAACAGTAGTTGACTTGCAAAGAACTTCCATCAAGCCAACCATAGGCTCCTTTGCCAGTAGCTGGACATTAATATAGGGCCTTGGTCGAGTCGAAATCAACAAGCCCAGGAGGACAACGAGCAGAGTCATCATAATGGCCAGCATGCCGACAGCAGCCCAACTACAAACTAGGTGTGCTTCCCAAGTTGTAGTATGTTGAAAAGGGACATTGGCAAGCAATAATGGTAAAAAGTCGGACAGTATTGCCGGCAGTGCTGCGGTAGCGATCATTAAGGATCCTCGAGAAACACGAAATAGTGCTGTGTAGTGATCGGCTGCAAATGGGGAAAGAATCGAATTTGCTGCAGCCGCTCCCCCCTTGGAAGCGAGGTTGTAGAAGGGAACCAGCGGCAGGACAGCTTTTGGCGCACGGTCAGCATCTCCTCTTCGGGACAGCCTCGGGCCATATGCAAAGGAACTCACCGTTGAGAACGGCTACCATCGCAAGGTTGGTCAGAATACCACAAAGGGCGAACAAGAACCTGGGACCGAATTGCTGACCGCTCATAAATCGTTCGAACCCGGTGTCGCCTTCCGTCGTGATGTAATACACTACCACAGTTTCGAGTGCGGCTAACATCAATAGCAAGAACACAATGAGTCGACATACTTGAGGGATGGGCGTCTTTCGTGTTCGGACGGTCCTGTCCAAGGAGTGGCTAGTAGCCAGGCTCTCTCTGCTGGGAACCGCGTTCTCGGGTAGCAGCATCCCGGAATCCTGCCTGCCCATGAGGGAATCCGCCGGTTCGACGGATCCAAGACGTATGCGAAGCAAGCCCAACTGGGCTCGCACATCTCTGACAGACTGACCCGGGCCAACGGACCCGACGACGGCCTGGAGGCGCCGCGACTGCGCTAGCGTCGCTAGACCTAGCAGGCTCCTCGGATCAGCCGCGGTGCCCGCACTCCAGTGGCGCGTCGCGAAAACCAGGACCCCAGCGAACACGCACATGAGGCCGAGCACCCCCTGCATGGCGCGCACGACGGGCGGTACGGCCTGGACGAACGGCACGCAACCGCGGTTGTCACCGGGAATGCAGTCACCCGCAAGCCCGAGCCCCCATGCCTCGGCCGATAGGGCCGTCAACAGAGAGGCCGCGCCGGCCAGAACCGTCGTCATCGCAGGTACCAAGGCGGCGCGAGCCCCGAGGCCGCTGTAGGACGCAAAGAGGGAGGCGCCGGCGGGGCGGGTCATTTGATGGAAGGGCTCGAGGGAGGCGGCCTGGACGGCTATTGTTTTCCAGGGGAGCGCGAAGAGGACGGCGCACAGCGGCGGCAACACGGAGGCGACGAAAAAGGCACCCTCGACGGGGCCCTCACGCGCTATCTTGCTGCTGTTACCCTGGCTGGCGGCAGAGAGCCACTTGCTGCCGGGAGGTGCCCCGATCGGCCTGGTACATGACGGGATGGTGACGGCGGTTCCAGAGGAGCTGCAGATGGTCGTCGGGTTCCGTCTGCTAGTTGTGGACGCTTGGCGGCATGTAAGGTCGATCGGGGGTTTAGTGGTAGCGACATGCGCAGCCCGGACTTTCACTTTAGGCTCCAAAACATGTGATTTGGTGATATTCAAACGGAGGGCCGTGAGGTCGAAGCTCTTCACCGGGAGGGTGCGACATGAAATCTCCAGCAGGATAATCGCGGAGATAATAAGCGAGATCAGAATCGACTGCGAGACCAACGAAAACACCCGTGGTCGGAATGGCCTAGATGCCGTCGGCCGGTCTCCCGCCACATTTTGCCGGCGTTTCCGGAAGTGCAGGATGCTGCCCCAGGCCGCTGCCAGACAGGCGATGAGCAATGGGGTTAAAGCCAGCCCAATTCCGGCTTTGTAAGGCCCCGAGGGCGACGCAATCGTAGTGATGGTCGCAGTCGGCGCGAGCCTGAGCCCTGGCGTCAATGGATGCGTCTCCAGGACTGAGAGATCGGAAGAGGCCCATCGAATCTGTATAGGGTCTCGGACCATGGCGAGTTGGACGGATAAGCCAGATGTTTCAGAGACCATCGATGCGGAAACGCAGCTGGCACCGCACACCACACTGAGAGCGGTCATGCTACTGTAAGTCCCTTTTTATTAGCTATTTCCCAGGTAGATTTGATCTTGTCGGTCGGCTCACCTTGGACAGCAGAGCATTGCGGTTTCTCCGGCTGCCGCGGGAGGGCCGCTCCCACCAGAAGGCAGAGTGAAGGCCGCAGTCCAGTCCTTAGGACATATGGCCGGCGAGTAATAGGTACCGGTCAAGGGCTGACACTGAGACTCCATATCGAATGGAACCCATAAATCCGTCACCGCCGAACATTCGGTGGGGAACACGTAGGGGTATGTTAAGGAGCTGGCTGGAGCTGCACGCGATGACGAGGAGGTTGGCCTCGCCGACGATTCCATGGCGGTGGACGTGCTCGGCCTGAAAGGAGTCTGTACCATCTTGGAACTCCCGTAATCTAGCCAGGTGTAGCCAGTGAGTGAACTTAAAGCGTGTAAGGGAGCCTGGCGGTACGGGTAGTCCGTTTCGAAGTTGATCCGCGGCCAAACTGTGCAGAGCCAGCAACGGGATCGGGCATTCAGAACGCAACATCCGGTACGTCCGTTTAATATTGCTCCTGGAGGCCAGGAGGTGGGATCACGTCATGTCCAAAGGAGCTGCTGTATCGACGCGGTTGTGGCTATCGGCTTGTATGTGTTACGCCGAATCAGCTGAGCACCCTTCCAGACCGAGGAAAATCCAAATACGTATCACATGTGTTGACCAAATCGTATGACCGTGCGACCTTTCGGAGTGACACCAGGCTGTGAGGTCACACACTCCTTACGGTTGGTACTCGCTGCCAAGCCGTCCGGCCGCTTTCATAAGCGACAGTCCAGGTGGGTCTGCCACCGGCGCAAACCATCAGCCTGGCGGCCGAGCTCCTCGAGCTTCTCTGGTTAGATTAAATGGGCCTGCATGCCAGAAACCCGGATCGGGGCGTCCTGCATGCCGGCAGGGCTATTAACGGGGCTGCAATTAACAGGAAGTCCGCATGCCAAAAACACGGATCCGGGCGTCACTCATGCAGTTAAAACTGCGGCGGGGAGGCGGGATCCCAGTGTGGTCAGGGGTGGGATGTCGAGGCCCTTGTAGGCCAAGCGGCCTTCCAGAGCAGCCCTTGAGGCTATAATAAGCCGAATTTAAAAACGAGGACTGGCGCGTCCGTGGGCCGCAAAAAAAAAAAAAAGCCGTGAAAGACGCAATGGTGTAAGGGAAGGGAGTCACAAATATGGTACGCGGTGATGGCTGAGAAGCTTGAGAGCAACAGGGGCGAAAAGAGTCATAACTTGCAGGTACCGTGCTCGGTATACCCTGTCACAGGAAATAGGGCAGGCTGGGAGTCTTGGTTCGGGTACAGGACGGTAGGGTCTCCTACAGCACAGCACGGCCAGCAACAGGACCAAAATGAGGCGAGTGGTTGCGGAACCCAACCTTCGCCAACGAATCTGGCCAGCCTGGTGTTGGCGGCGGTATGCGGCCCGCTGCATTCGCTATATGTACATATGGCTGGGCCAAGGCACCAAGGAAACCGACCGCGCCATGAATTGCTTCAGGCAATATGCCGCCGTCGCGCCGCGATTTCCTGTGGCCCAGCTCGCCACAGCCGCCGGCGCCGCGGTCCTGGATGTTGTCCAGAGGCATGTAGTTCATACCGTTGGCATTAGTGAATCCGAAGGGGATCCGCTTCACCTGCAAGCGACAAAGGAGGGCTGTTATGATGCAACATTCGTGCTGACTCCACAATTTGGGCGCGGCGCTGAGCTGCAACATGATTGGAACGCAAAATTAGGTAATCGAACGCAAGCAACCAGCGTCTTTCGTTTGTCGCCGGTTTTCTTTTCCAGCATCCAAACGCACGCTTTTGGCATCAGCCTCCCATAACAGCGGCGGCAAAACGACGCTCCTGCGGGCAGACACCGCCGTCTCCGTTTAGCATACCCCCAAATTTCCAACAGTGCCCGTCACGCCGCTTCGAGCTTCGGCCGACAGCCCCTAGCGCCTTGACAGCTCGAGCGGCGACAATCCATAGCCTGGACATTTTCAAGGACGCACCGGACGATGTCGACGATGGATGCTCGCCGCGGCGAGTCAGCTTGGACGGTCGGAAGATGGGCGGCGGAATGTGCGCCCTCCCCGTTTGCAGCACCAATCTTACACGCATGTGTGCATTGGGAATGTGGACTGACGACGCACAAATCAGTACTGTAGGACAAGCCCTCGCCTCGACATAAGCCCTATCCACTTGGGCCAGTCGCCGCCCCCAAAGCGACCTTCTTTCGCTCAACACGGTCC
Organism: Magnaporthiopsis incrustans; assembly: GCA_003049425.1. Taxonomy (NCBI): domain Eukaryota; kingdom Fungi; phylum Ascomycota; class Sordariomycetes; order Magnaporthales; family Magnaporthaceae; genus Magnaporthiopsis; species Magnaporthiopsis incrustans. Next base: position 116,621 of record PYSR01000081.1, read on the forward strand.
CGGAGCTGCATCGAACCCAGCTAGAGCGAGCACACACGACGCCAACGCCACACTGCCCACGCAAAGGCTCGGGAGCCAGGACGACGATGTTTCTAGCGGCATGCTGCTTTGCAAGACCTCGGTCCTCTCGCAATATCCGCGGGGGTGGGTGTCGCCGACGTCCGAACCCCAGATGGCACTGACAGGCTTCTGGGGTCAAACGAGGCTGCTTGGTCGTCCAACATCGGCGTCGCCGTCTTCCGGCAAACGGTCGGTTTACGGCCGCAGCCCTGCCTCCAGCGGGTCGTTTCCTCTGCACAACGCTGCCACATCGTCGAAGCGGCTGTGCCAGCCAACGAGCATGTCGGCAATCTAAACCAGCAGATGTCCTCGGCCCGGGGCGTGGGAAGGTGAAATGCAACCCGCTTTCCTTTTAAACCCCGACCTCGCGCACGCGGCTGACATTCGACGCCCAGCAGGCACGCCAAGGAAGCAGACTCGAGTCTCATTCTCGCCATGCTGCTCGCCACCAGGCGCCACCACCCGAAAGCAGTCACACGTCTTCGTCCTCGGCCGTGCCACCTGCGCTAAAGACCGCAGTCGAGGCGCAGCTGGGCCTTGTCCCACATACCCGCCGTTGTCAGACGCTACACACGGGCACGGACTTGCCCAAAGGGTCCCCCACGCAGGACGACCCTCCCCAGCCAACCAAGGCCGGCAGGGATGACCTCAACGACGGGCTCGAAGCCGAAGGCGGCGGTTCGACACCGTCGGGGCGCAAGCACGGCTCCGAAGACTGTGAGATTGAGCTTCAGCTCGTGCGCCATTCCTCCCCGGCCATGGGCCAAATACTCCTCCTGCCTACGACCTTGTCTTGGTTACGTCATAGCAACGATCGGTTGGCGATGGCGATGCCTTTTACAGCTTGCGGTGGAGCTGAGTGAGGGGACTGCCGCTGCCTGTCGTCGGGAGCTCCACAGTTTGCTTTCGAGCGCCGCAGCTCGCGAGCAAAAGTGGGTGTCGATCAAGGTCGGACATGGCAGCCTTTCGATCTCGCGCGCACCACAAAGACTTTTATTTTTAGGTAGTCACAGGGAAGAGAAATACCACATCTACCTACACTCCTGGAACGTGCTCTGCCTTGCCCATCCTTTCTCATCGCCTGAACTGCCCGCTTATCTTGCCACCTGAACAGCAAACAACGCCGCCGCCGCTCATTGCCGACGTTCGTCACCCAGCCTGGCTGTATAATATGTCGTCCTCGTTCAGCGGCAGCCGCTCTTCGTGTCAAACAGACTGCTAGAACGCCCACTCTCGCAAAGGGCCCACCCGGGCCCCATGCTTTCCTTTCCCACGCCGGTCCCCCGCCACGCGTCAGCCGACCGCCGGCCCGTGGCCAGTCCTTTTACTTGCAGGTGCCTAAGCTTCCCACATCGCCTTTATCGGCCATGTCTTTTAGCTGGGGAGCAGGGGTAAAACGGGTGTGTCAGTATGGTGCCGGGCCAGCCCGCTCAATGACCGAAGCGGCGCTGGGCTCGTCACAAAACAGGCAAGCGGGTGGCATCCGGTGCACGGCTAGAGAGTACTCCGGACAGGGAGATTGGAACCTGGGCGCGGCCAGCGACCTTCAAATCCGGGCATAAGATTGCCTTGAGCTCAGCGACCGTGCTAGACCGTGGCCCTGGCAGATATTGCCACCCCTTTGGCTACGTTCCGTTAAGAGAGTTCGGACGTAGATGCCGACTATCTTCAGCCTCACGCACCGCATCCAGCAGGCCAGCAGGCATGCTGTACCACCGGCCGTGATCTCCAATCTCCAAAGCTCCAAAATCAGATCAGCTACCAGCGAAGCGACGAAGGGCAGACAGAAAAAGCGTGCGCAATGACTACGGCCCGCCAAGCTTAGGGTTAGGATCCATATCGCGGGTGATGGTTCTACCTGCGCCTGGTTTAGCATGCTGCTGGATGACAAGGCCGATGAAGATACGTGGCGGCTCGCGTCGTAGGCGACATCGGAGGCGAGACCAGAGTTGCTGGAACAGTCGCTTGTCGCCCTTTGGGTTTCGTAGGGGTACGCTGGAGCAAGAGGGTGCTGCACTGACAAGGGCCGTCTTCTCCATCAGCAAATAAAAGACACCGCGCCACAGTTCTAGCCACTCGTCTCCGCTCCGAATCAGCTCCCGCATTTGGAAACCATATACTCCCTGACAAAATATGACAGCTGGAAATGGGATGAGGGCAGTGAGACCAGGTCATCGTTCTTTAAAGTTGTATGAAAACAGGCCGATGGCTGAAAGCGGGGGATGCCTGCGCTGGCTGTGCCTACGTTTATCCGGCCTGACAAATGTAACGCCGGTGATGCCTTTCCTCCGCGACGACAGATCACAGCTGTCGACATTGCTGACAGTCTCAGCGTCCGCTACAGCAGTGCTCCTCCTGTATTTACCGCCCATATATTCACGGCGTGCTTTGGCACTTTGTGACCTCCTGTTCTTTAGTTTGCGCAGTTTCGTACCGGAGTCCATCTCCCTCCTGCCTTTCTGTCCTGACATTTCGACAGCGATCTTTCATACCCTTTAACCGTCCACCCTTTGCCTACTACCTTTTGCACAGTGCGTACATTTAGTCATTCCCGACCTCAGCCAAGTCCAACCTCGTCTTGAGGCCTGCATAAACATCCTGCCGTCGCGCCCAGCCATTAAAAAATTCAGCATCATGGCAGATGAGGGTGAGTCGGACATCGTCAATGACGCACACGAAGCCAGTGGCGATTGGGAGGGCATCGCCAAAGTCGCCGAGGAGAAGGGGTTTGATGCTAGCAAGGCGGTAGGAAGCCGGGGCGTGTTGGCGGATGATTGTGGGCTTATTTTGGAGTCTTGCACCAAGCTCGCTGCCAGGGCTTCGGGAAGCCATTCCACATGAAGGCGGGGTCCAAGAATAGACCCGGTGGGTCGTTTAAGGGTAGCTATGGAGAGACTGGGATTTTATCTGGCTGGTTTACTCTGGTGGCATCCGCGATCAGGGGAGACAGGCTCCCGGAGCACTGTCATCAAGATAATGGAGGGATACTTAGGCTGACTTCGCTTCTATTGCTGCTCGCAACCTCTAGCAGTGCTCATTTTGCTTCAAAAACAACTGCGATAGCTAACAGCCAAGAGGATATGGACCTGCGTTAGCCATCACGTACGTCCCTTGGAGGAGTAGGAGCCATGAAGCCTCGGACGTAGGAACGTCGAGCACAAGTGGCTGGCGATTAGCGAGCGTCTGCTGCCCAGCGAGTGTGGCCTGTCGGGTTCACGTTAAAGATTATCGTTTCCAGGCACGTGGGCGCACACGACCGCATCATCGTCCTCCCCCTGGAACGCCGTTTCGGGATCCATGTCCCATATATCGGGCAGATCAGGATCCTCGGGCTTAAAGTCCAGCACCTCAACCTTGTATTCTTGCGAGGATCCTCCCGCCTCGGTCACCGCATCCTGGCTGTTCTCTCGCCTCCCACCACCCTCGACGTATAGGTCGCCATTGCGGTAGTCTCGCAGCGTGTTGGTGGCTTTGCGCCTATACAGGATCTCGCGCAGGCGGTACGAAAAGACGAAGCCGTTCTCGATGTGCCCGGCCACGACCTGGTCCGACCTCGCCGGAAGGTGGAGGTGCTGCCCGTGACTCTTGGCCGCCATGATCATCTAGTCGACGCCGCTGGCGATTTGCACACCTGTGACCACATAAAGGTTGCAGTTGAGGCGGCTTCTCCGGAGCGGCCCCTGCACTTTGGGCTCGGCGAAAATGGCTTTGATCTCGGCCACGTTCGGGCTGATGGTGACCGAGGTGAGCGTGCGAAACTGGTACAGAGCCGCCTTGCCGCTTTCGAACTGCACGCCGGCGTCGATGCCTAAGCCAACAGAGGCAAGGAAGCTGCTCCACACGCCGAACGAAGCTCCGGCACGGCTGCTCGGGCCGCGCGTGGCCCCCTGATCCACAACCGCTTTCGTCATGCTCACGATCCGGCGCAACGTCTTGGAGTCGCGGCTGTTGAAGGCTATCTCGGGCGTCCGCGGCGACTCGATGATGTTTCCCAGGGTTATGGGGCCCGGCGGCCGGCTGTTGCACGTCGGCGCTAGAATGTACGTTTTTGGCATCGTTGTTTCGGATCTTGTTGCCTGCCTGGCCAAGCCTTTGGGGAAGTGATTGGGGACGGGAGGGCTGTGCAACTTTCACCAAGTCCACCGGGCGAGTGAGTGCCCAGGCACGAGCTTCACCCACTTAGAAAGTCCGGTAGCCGGCTCTGGAGGGCTGTCACGCGGAGGGGGCATAACAGCTGAAAGCTGCATGACGCTACGGGATGAATATTCGCCCGCACTGGGCAGTAACTGGTGCCCGGATAAGCCAGTGGACAAACTCAGCCGCACCCCGCGCCAGCAAATTCCACCGTCGCCATGTTCTCCTTCCGCACCTTAGATTCTTGGCCGCTGCTCTCTCCAAGCTTCGATCATTTCTGCTCGTCGACAAGTCCCACCTTCACGTCATCTTGCGGGAGCCAATATTCACAAATCGCCATGGAATGGAATAGATTCGGTCCGTGCCTCTTCCAGTTTATACCAGCCAGTCGTCACAAGCATTCTAACTTCCGTAGGGAACTGGTTGGCGCCCTTCGACGCCAGGAATGGCCTCATGAAAGACGAAACGTAAAGGCTGGCGCGGGCTCTTCGTTCACACCTCGTAACATTCGCTAACACATGATGCGTTATTGTAGCGCCGAGGCGTGGTTTGGCATCCTGGCCGACATCAACAAGAAACTCGACGGGCGGCGAGTCGGGAGGCGGAAACGCGTCAAGATTGCCATACTGGACACGGGCATAGATATGACAAACGACAGATTTAACAATCCAGAAGCCAAAGGGCGCATCAAGCGGCGTGAGGATTTCCTCCGCGAGGATCCCTCACGAGCGGACGCCCACGACAAATGCGGTCACGGCTCGCATTGTGCCGGCCTGCTGCGACGAGTTGCCCCGGCTGCAGATATTTATGTTGCTCGCGTCACCAAGGGCTTTGACGAGGAACTGGACGCTGAGGTGATAACCAAGGTATGTACTATATGTCCCCCTGCCGTCCGTGAATACGGCCCGGGCCAGTCTACTTACAATCGATGCCAGCTTTAGGCCATCGAGCGAGCCTGCACGCCTAAGAGTATCAGCAAGGCCGGCTGGGATGTCGACATTATTACCATGTCGGTTGGATTCCAAGAGCAGATCGAGCCGGTCGAGGCGGCGGTACGCAAGGCCCTGTACCACGGCAAGATCATATTTGCCGCCGCCTCCAGCGGCGGTGGCTGGAGCGGAGAGATCTCGTTTCCGGCTTTGGTGGATGGCGTCGTATGTGTCAACTCGGCTACGGGCGACGGCAATCCTGCCGCATTCAACCCGCGGGCTCAACCCGGTAAGAACTTCGCCATCCTGGGGGAGAATGTACGCTCGGCCTGGATCTCCTCGGGACCATACCTGGAAGAGAAGCACATGCAGACCAGGAGCATGTCAGGCACTTCCATAGCCACACCCATCGCCGCCGCCGTCTTCTCGCTCCTGCTCGAGGTGGCTATAAACCCCGGACCGCCTGAGGCCCGTCGCATATTCGAGCACTATCTACCCAATATTCGCAAAAGCGAGTGTGTGCGGATGATACTGGAAAAAGCATCACACGAACGCGCCGGCTACTTGGTTATTGATCCCAAGTTCCTTTATGGTGGGAACCGGCTGGAGATCGCCTACTGGGTCCAGCGTATGTTGCGCGACAAGTACGGCGCGCCCCCATCCGCAAGCGAACGAAGTAAGCCACTCATCATCCCTCGCTGCCGGGTTCCCGCTATTTCTAACGTGTGTAAAGCTCAAAACATGGCTCTAGTAACCCCTACGTTTTGGCGACCAACGGCTCGCCGCGTTCTTCCCCTGCCTCATTTACGGCAAGAAATACGGCCGCCGCTGCCGCTGCCGCCCACAGGTGAAACCATACCCTGGTCAGCCCCGACAACCCTTTCGTCTCCGCAACCGACGGTTTCTCGCGCTGTCTCTGCGCTCCGTTTACGGCGGGAAACATGGCTGCCGTCGTCGGTGCCGCCGCCGCAGCCGCCGCCTGTGCCGTCCAGAGGTGAGGCCGCAACCCCACCCCCTGCAATATACATTATAGGTTATTAACTTAATGCTGGGCAGCGGCAACCGTTCCACTCTTTTATGGCCTCATCGACAGTCCGGAGTACATTCTCCCTAAGGCGAGCTCCTATTGGCGGTACCTAACGCTGCCCGCCTACGACACGTACGAAAAAATATACGAGGAATGCAAAGATCCTGATAGCGGCTTGGTTTACTGTAAGCTTGCGACTTCTCCAACCTTTTTTTCTTCCCCTAGGCTTACATTGGCGTTTTAATCCTTTTAAAATCTGTAGACACCGACTTTGCCGACCAGTTTCTCCCCCTGGTAACGGAACCCAGCACCATCGAATCGAGGTGGGGCCGCCTGCTCCGCAATCAAGGGGATATCATCGACTCGAGCCACCCTAAAGGTCTCGCTATGGCAGTGCTTTACATGCTGCACCTGGAACAGCACAGAACACACCTGCGGCCGCTGGACGACGAAGGGCGAGTCGGCGTCAGCCGGTCGCGGCGCTCACAGCTCAAAGGTTTTGGTAACTGGGTTAGGTGCCGGTGCTCGGCCAAGTGTGCCGTACAGTGGAACTTTGTCAACGATGTCGGCCTGAGCCGAGGCGGCAATCCCAAGTCGTGTGTGCTGGCCAAACTCATCGACCGGGGTGGCAAGGTCGGCTTCTTCAGCTGGGGCAGAAAAGAGGAAGCAGCGTTGGAGGAGACGCGGAAAGAATGGCTAGATAGCGTGACCAAGTGACGAGCAGTTCCTTCATCATTCTACGCCCTATGGGGGGCAGGAGAGCTAGATTTGTAAAGGGCCTGACTGACTTGGGCGGTCGGGTGTATAGGGAGTAAAGGCAATGGACACTATGCAGCTATTCCAAGCATTTTCATTACCGAGAGGCCGTGCCCGTCAGGTCGCTCACGCTCGCCGGCGGGGCTGGCACCCTGCCTAGGGCTCTGCTCCCGTTTTCGGACGGCTGCGGGCTTCCCACCACTCCGCGCGCCCAGGCCTGTATACGCGCGTATCCAGCCATCTGTTCCGGGACCGTTTCGGTACCGCCCAGGCTGAAGGCCACAGAGCGGCCCCCGTCGCCGCGTGGGTCTATAACCCTGTTTCTCAATCTCTCGCGTCTCTCCCGCGCCCGCCAGCCCAACACGGCGGCGATGGCGACGCAGACACCCAAGAAGACGCCGCCAACTACGCCGCCGGCTATGGGCCCTGCGCTGCTGGAGGATGACGGTGAGTCGGCAGAGGAAGGGGGAGGAGAAGGAGGAGGAGAGGGAGGAGAGGTGGGCGCTGCGCTGCTGGAAGATGGCAATGAGCCGGAACGGAAAGGGGGAGGAGGAGGAGAAGAGGTCTGCCCGGCAGCGGTCGGCTCGGCCTGGAATGCCCAGCCACGAACCGGCACGCCGTACACGATAGAAGCATTCGTGACTGCTGAAGTCACAAGGAAGGGCGAGGCTGACCTGGTGAATGTGATGACTTGGTTAGGGCGAAGGTGCGACCAACATTCACCGACGTCTCCGGACGGTGTCTGGAAGGAGTAGAAGCTTCGCACCCGTTAGTTTATCTATTTGAACATGCAAAGCCGGCGGTTTGGACTCACCTTGGACAACAAAACACCATGGTGCTATTATTGTCCTTCTTGCTTTTGGAGGCGGTCGTGTAGGCCTGGGGACAGACGACAGGGCCGAGACTGGTTATTAACGTACTGGCATCGGTTGGCTGCAGCCACCACGCCGTGACCTGCGATGGCTGGCAGTAGTGCTCTCGTGAGGCGAACCTGATTTATTTTTTTCAGCTTCTACCGTGCCTCTAATTAGGACCACAAGGGACCAACTTACACGCCGGGATGCCACGCAACAATGTGGCTGCCCGTCTCAAAGAAGAAGGACTCGCAGCCGAAACTGGAGGGCCACGGTGTCGACATGGGCAGCCAGATTGTGGTGAATACTGCGTTGACCTCGGTCCGACGAGCGGTGACCGTGGCTGCCATATCCGGAGCGTGCCGTTTCGTTGTGTTTGTCCCCGTGCGTGCGTTGCGAAGAACTGAGATGCGCCGAGGGCGACCTGCCCTACCCAAAGGACTTGATCTACCGCCGGCGATATTTGGTGAATCTTGGTTTTTGCGTGTCGTGCATAAGGGGAGCGCGGCTCCAAAGGGAAAGCTGGCAATTTAGCGGCAAGTGTGCCAGCCCTCCACCGGCCCCGAGATGATGCAGGCAAACTAAGCGAACATGGCCGCAAATGTAGCCAGTGGCGTCTCCATTCAGCCCCGGCTGCAGGCTGGTGGTGCGGCTGGGCCCCTTGTGATTGTGAAAAAGCGCGGGTCGTGGCCGGGGCACCGATAAGTAGGCCCAAATTCCCGACGACCTGCTTAACTGCGAACGAGAGTCTCCAGCATCCGTGACGGGCCTGAGAAAGCTTTATGTCGTAGACGACTCACAGTTCGCTCCACTGGCAGGGCGCCGGCTATGACAGGGCCGAGGCGTTGTCGGGTGGCCTTCGTCGAGGGTGCCGTCTGGGGGACCGGCGGGGCCGGCTAAGAAACGAGGCGTTTCGGCGGGGCGTGCGATAGCCACTAAGTGAGTGCCGCGGTGGCCATGTCGGGCTGCGTATCTGGCTGGGGCAGGCTCGAGGAGGGCCCTCCGCCGGACGTGTACCCAGACAATAGGACGATGGTGTCTCCCCTTCCCCGCCGGGCTCGCCCGGTCATGCTCCAGGGCTGTAAGGGTGCGTCGATCGCATGTGCAAAGACCGTGCGCAGCAGTTGAACCTTCCGACGGCCACAGAATGGAGAAACCGCGTGCTCCCGCTCGAGCACTCACTGCCTATCACAGAGGAAGAAGAAATGCGCTCCTGAAGGCGCCAGGAACTGGTGGTGCGAGGCCACGCACTGGCTGCCCCAATATTCTCCCCCGAGCCCCGAAAATGTTCCTCTTCCTAGATTGGACTAAGCGCCCGACTTGAGCTGCAGCGGGGCAGCCTCGGCGGCGGCGGCAAACAGGTGGACGGGTGGTTGGCTGCCTTGGTTCGAGCCCATGATGCCCTTGGCTTACACCTGCACCTGCTTATTGGTTCCAGCGCTGGCTGTCGGCCACTGGCCTCCCCATTTCCGCCTCGGTTCCCCCGTCTGCTGATGGCTTGTGATAGTCGCTGATATCTATGCCATGTAGTCGACAGCTTCTTTTCCTGGCCACCCACCGGACACGGTCTTCTGCCGCTTTCCCTTGCCGGCGGTGGTCCCCGGTGGCGCCCCCGTGGCTGGGAGAAGCACTTGTGGCCGTATCTATATGGCCTGCTGACCCCGTCCCTGCCTATCCACTCTACTACAGCACCGCACAAATGGTTGGAACGTTCCGTGTCCGGGCAGGCCCGGCGGAGGGCACCCCAAGCGACCTTCCAAGCAAACTGTGGGCCTCCTTTTCTTTCTGTCATTGGCAGGCGCGGCGACCTCCGAGCACCAGCTGATAACAGTCTAAGCATCGCCAGCGAGGATCGAGAGCCACAAGACTGTCGACGTTGATGCCGACTGGGAGGGCTGCCGTCGCAAAATTCTCTGGCGTAAGAACCGGCGAGCGGATTCGACGGGGAATCGATGCCGCTGGGACCTAGGCTTTTGTGCTAAGCTTCAACAGCATGTGCTTGCTGCCTGTCCCGCTTTGTAGACCACTGATTTTATTCATCAAGCTTGTCCCGACGCTTGCCTACGATTAAAAAAAGGCTCAGAAGCCACACGTGTTCCGGTGTCACGAACCGGGGCAACCATCCATGGTGGAGAGACGGGTGAAGACGGTGGATTCGTCGCATGTCAAGAATATACCGAGCCTTTAAGAGGCTCTCTTGTTCCGAATCTCGTAGCCGCCTAGGCTTCGTTGCTTTATCGCCTCTTGCGCCGAAGTTTCTGGTCATCCTGTCGGCCGGGAGCGCGATAGTGAGGCGGGCGAAGTGCCGGCCGTAGCGAAGTACGAGCACACGTGGGCGTTTTGAGACGCCTCGTAGCCTCGGTGCCCTTAGAGCACGCCTTCTCTCCTTAGGTGTCATCCTGACATGGCTGAGTCGTTCGGGCCCTGGTCCTCAAGCGGCTCGTTGGCGGTGTTTCTTCGGGATCCAAGTCCGTCTTTTCGGTTCGCTTCCTCTCGCCTGCCCGAATGCCTTCAGCGTTTACGTGCCCGCGGTGCTACCCTGGGCGTCAAACACTGCTCCACATCCCCAAGGCGCCGCCTGCGTGCTCCTGTTCGGCTTCGAAATCATCACCGTGGGTGCCACGACGCTGGCCTGGCTACCAGCCGCTATAAGCTGCAACCAACGTGGCGCCAGGACGCCAGGGCCGGGACGCAGCTGTGGGCGTGCTGATGCCGGCAGCCTGCTAGGCTGGAACGACAAGGGGCCGCTGCCTGGGCGAAACACCCAGACTCAGTGCCCAAAGCCAGGCCTGGACCTAGGGCATGGAGTTGGGCCCAATGGCGCCGCAAGAGTCTCCTTTTCCCCACAAGGCCATGCAGAGCACTCGCTTGTTTTCAGCACTAGCAGCCTTGTCGATGAGCGTACACCTCCGGGGCAAACCCCACCACGGTGTCCGTACCCGCCGCCAGCTTCCAGCCATGCGCGCGAGCCTCGCTGCCTGGCTCTCCTTCCGGGATGGAAACTCAAACGACCCGGGGGTCCAATGCGTGGCCGTCGTCGGCGTCCGTTCACTTAGGGAGGCTTGGTTCGCAGGCATCGTCTCGGAAGCGTGGAAGCGGCGGCGCGGTTTGCAAGACTGCTGGCGCGGAAGGACAGTTCGTGGAGTCGTCGTGGGGTCGCCCTAGTTTGCAGAACCGCCTTGATTAGCATATGCGTGTCTGATCCTGGGTCTGGCCGTGGCCTGCGCTGTGTCTCGGGGTTGGCCTTTCGACGCGCCCGGGTGAGGCATCTTCTTCGGCCGGCAGCACTAGGGGGATGCAACTGATGGCTAGAGCAGAAGAGAGAGGCCGGACGCGTGGCGCATGTTCGCGACGGAGAGGTGTCGGCCAGAGTTCCCGTCGTGACGACGAGGGAGGCTTCTTGTTGGGTTGGTGGTGCGTTTATGAATTGTCGAAGCTGTCGAGGCTGCGAAGTCGCGCACCAATCGAAACCGCGCGCGCGTTTTTGTGGGGCAAGGAGGGCGGGACGAATGACGTCGCTCACCTGTGGAGATCAACCCCACTAAGTTCTAGAGGACTTGGGCTGGTGGTTCAGGGGCTCCAGCGTGCCCAGGCGATTTTAGCGACTCATTTAGGGGTTGATTTAGAGCTGTGCTCACTCAACCGTGCTGTTTCATCCACAGCGACGGCGAAACAAACGAACTGGTGCATGGTCCATCTCACGCACGACTCCAGACAATGCCACCACTTTTTAGCCAAGCACATTTGCTTATTTTCCGCTATCAAATTGATCAGATGCCGCCGTCGTCCAATCGACAGATGATAAGCGTTGCTATAGGCTCGGGCAACCAATAGTCTCCCCGTCCTCCTTGTTTCCACCCGGCTACTTCCATCCCTCCGCTACAGCAAACGGACAGAAAAGGAGAATGAAAGACGCCCCTTGATCACTCGGTAGCCACCCCCATAGCGCCCCAAACCAGTGCGTCCAGGTTCCAATGATCCGCGCTCAAAAGCTCGGCCACCGGTGCCATGTCCGCGTCGGGAGTTGGGATGACGCGCGTGATAGCCTCGACCAGGCACCTCACACTCCGCAGCTGCCCAGCATCGTTCTCGCCCGCGCCCGTGAGGCGAGCATCCTCGACCACGCCCAGGGTGGTTTGCATGACTCCCTTGACGAGATGGCAGCGCACGGCAAGCTCCATGCTGGCGCCAGGCACAACCGGCACTAGGTTTGTAAGAAACAGAACGGCAGCCTCGATGGCGGCTTCGGCCACGAAGTTCTTGTTTGGGATGCGGCCCGAGCGGCCCCCCATGAAGGCAGGATCCACGAGAAGTTCGTGGCGTGTTTGGCGAGGCTCCTGGCCGTCATGTTGGCTCTAGGAAGGACGAGGCGTGTGCCGGCCATGTTCTCTTGGCCGTCTGCTCGAAGGCACCCTTGAGACGCGCGCGTAGGAGGATCTGCATCTGCGTTCGGACGCTGGCCTTGGTAACTCTGGCGATGGTATCAAAGTACGTCTGGTGGAGCCGCTCTACGTTGACTGTGGCAGTCGGCTAGGAGTTTGGCATCTTAGTTCCAGTTGGGATCTGATTTGTTTGCCTGTATCGCAAGTCCAGGTTTTCTACGCCTGTTTTATTTCCCTCCCCCATTTTAATATGCGAATCTCTGTTTATAAGCATCCGCATCACGAACTCGGGCTAGTACACCAGCGAGGAGGACCTGCGCTACTGCATCCCAACGGCGGGATACTGCAGGAAGATCACCAGTTCACCACTGAGAGCGGGAGGAAGCTGCCCGCCATCAAGGCGAGACCCTTTCGAGGAGGGCGTGCGGGATCCCGCACGGGGTCTCGGAGAAGCTGTCCCCCACATCGTCAACATCCACAACGGCCTTTGACGTGAACCTACTCCGACAGGTGATTGATAGCCTTAGATTGTTGAGCGGCGATTACGACGTTACGAACATGATGGTCTGCACCGTTGACTCGGAGCTCCACGCGCTGGCCCCGAAGAGCGTGGCGTCCAAGCTGGGTGTTCACACCGACAGGTGCGGGGGCATCGCGCTGCTAAATGCCGTGCCCGACGAGCTGATAAAGGGGCGCACCGAGGCCAAGTTCAGGGGCGACATGGCCGTGGCCGTGGCCGTGAGCCATAGGATGATCACAGTCACCCGCTTCGGACTCGCTCGGGATCGCCAACTACGCGTGGGCAGGATAATGGCCAATTAATGCTGCTCGAGTGCCACCTGCAAGGTGTCCTATACACGCCCGACGCGTCAATCCTCGCCCGACGCGTCAATCCTCGCCCGACGCGTCAATCCTCGCCCGCCAATACCCGCTCCATTGATGCATGAATCCATCCTACGGCCGGACCCTCCATTAGTGATGGGCCTGAACGCTGTGCTGCATGCAAGGTACGAGTACGGACTTGCATGGTTAAACGGCCGGGCTGCTTATTTTTGCACGCTGATTGTTGGAAGGCGGCAGAAGGTCGCACGGGGACCGGATTATGGCATGGGCAGATCCAAGGTTCGGAAACTCCGGGACGGAAAGGCAACGTCTCCCCGGCACGGGGGTCCGGCGCGAAAGGTCCGGCGCGGAGGCCCAGTACGGAAATCCCCGATTATACACGGAGATTGTGCAAGTCACATCCAAATAGGGTTCGTACGACGAAACCCGCTATTACATTTAAAACTAAAAGATCCACCGGACGCGACCGCAAAGTATGGATGTTTCCTTTGACCGTCTGGTTTATTAAAAGCTACAAACACTATTTTGTTTGCGCCACCGCCATCGCTAGGTAGAAACCGACTTCAACCTGCCCGAGGGCTAAATTATAATATGACCGTTTAACTTATCACTCCCGCCCAGCTCAGCCTTAACAAGACATTACGATGTCTTCGTCGGCACTGTTGGGAGCCACACGCCGGTTAAAACCGAATGCAGAGTGTGCTGTTGGATCGGGGCACTTTTAGCCAGTCCCACTGTCGAACAGCTTGTCGAGGGGAGGACGCGGGTTGTTTACTGTGCGGACTCCTTCGCCGTGTCATCGATACGCACGCGCCGGGTCGGCCACCGGACGAACCCATGTCTCTTTGCCATGGGCTCGGTATTTACGAGACGGTAGTCGGGGGCTATGCCGAGAACGGTATCAAGATCTCAGTTTACGGACGTGACCGCCCGGGTGCGGAGATGAGGCCCGACTTTGAGGCCGGGCGTTACGAGACAACGCCTGCCGACGCCGTCGTGGATATCATAGGGAACACATCTTCGCCTGCAGCCATGAGCAAAATTCGCGGCTGGATCGAGAACTGCCGGGAAAACCGCGAGGGCTGCCGTCTCGCGACGCCACAACCACTGCCGACAAGAGTTCTCGACGTTGGTCCTCAAAACAGCGGGGTGATCCGCCTGTACGAGACTAATGGAGAGGCCGAGCAATACGTCTGCCTCAGCCATTGCTGGGGCGGACGCCAGCCTCTGAAAACCGAGCCGTCAACCATTGACGCTCGAAAGGAGCGCATCAGTTGGGATCAGTTGCCTCGAACGTTTCAGGACGCCGTTGTGATGACTAGGGCCCTCGACGTCCAGTACCTGTGGATCGACAGTCTCTGAATCGTGCAAGATGATGCGGAGGATTGGCAGCGGGAGTCGGCCAAGATGCACCTCATCTACCGGGGTGGCTATGTCACCCTTGCGGCGTCCAGCAGTGGCGGTCCTGGTGGCGGCATCTTCCGCGACGTCCCGTCGGAGTACATCCTGCGGGACTGGGATCTGAACGGCCAACGCACCCGCACGCGTCGCAGGATCCCCCACATCGACTCTGCGTGCGACTATCCGCTCATGCGCCGAGGGTGGGCTTTTCAGGAACGGGTCCTGTCGCGGCGAGTCCTTCACTTCTCGACGGCCGAGCTCGCGTGGGAGTGCATGGAAGACAACGCCTGCGAGTGCGGCCGATTCTCTCAACACCTCGGCGTGAAAATCTCTCTGCTCGCCCCCAAGGAGCGATACCGCCCGATCGGCGAGCCAAAGGGATGGCTCATGTTTGTGTGGCGGAAGATTGTGGTGGATTATTCCAGGATGCAGCTCTCATACGAAAAGGACGTCTTCCCAGCTCTGGCTGGCGTGGCCGAAACGCAACGGGCCGTGCGAGGCTCGACATACCTCGCTGGTCTTTGGAGCGACACGCTCGTCTACGACCTGCTTTGGCGCGTACCCAAGATGTGGAACATCCCCATCCTCGAGTTCCAGTACGACCGTGGGGTGCGCCCGTCTGGGTGGCGGGCACCGGCCTGGTCATGGGCTCCTGTCAAGTCGGCTGTCGAGTACGAGTTGATGGCAGGCTTCTCGTCTAAGCTTACAAGGTGCGAGGCCAACGTTGGACACGCCGGGGAGGGCGAGACGGGGGAGCTCGAGTGGGCCACGCTGGAGGTTTCGGGCGTGCTGGTCCAGGTGACGGTCCACCAGCCGCAGACCGACGAGGAGCGGGCTCGGCACTGCACACCGTATCTGAAGTTTGGGAACCTCATGATGCATTTTGAAGAAGACTACGATATTTGGGGGGACCCAAGTCCTCTGGTCGAAGGAGACGTTTTGTTCTGCCTACTCGTCGGGAAGTGGTCCAGGTTGGAGTCCAACGGAGACGGATACGACAAGCTGTGGTATATGGTGCTTAACCTGGATTCGGACTATGATGAGTATGAACGGATTGGAGTGGCGACTATACCGGCGGATGAAGGAGCGTTTGAGAGATACAAGGATCTTCTTTGCAGCCATGTACCGATAGAGGATATATACATCATTTAGGGTAGGTAGTAGCAAGGGAGCTTCGGGGGTGTGGTACTGTAATTATGTCAGACCTGCTTCCGTCTCCCGACACCCTCTCAAACCTCCCACCTGCCCACAGCATCGGTCATTCTAACTCGATGTTAACGCCGGCTTTTAACATGTTCGTAAATCGAGGCCTCGCTATTAAGGCTACGCTCATAGACCATGTTTCGTACAACAACGCCCTCGCCTCGGTCTTGACAGTGATTGGCATGGGCAGCGTCAGGGAGCTGACTGACCTTCTCGCACAACATGAGGGCGAGGATAGCGGCGCAGTCCGACAGGGTCAGAAGCGCAGACGGCCTGCTGAAGTAGAGCGTAGGGAGCAAGGCTGGATCGAGATGACGAACGAGAAAAGCTGCAAGATGGTGGACCTACGTGGCCGTAAGCGAGGGCCCCCAGCACGATCGGGCACGGCTGTGCGTTTAACCACCAAGTTTAACGAGCCGGTAAAATACCTGGCCGTCTGCGAGAAGGACAAGCGCATGCCCGAGGAGAGGGTGTCCACCGAGGCGTGCACCACTCGCACGCCATGTCGTACCTTGAAAACAGACTTCCCAACCCCGCGCGATAAAGTAGGCCTTGTGCGAGATGGTCACCAAGGGCGAGGCGACAATAAGGAAGGAGCGTGGGCAAGAGGCAAGATGAGGACGTCTGGTGCAACCTCGGGCAAGGCTGTATATGTCCCCATGTTAATTTCTTTTTTTCCGCTTTTTCTACACTTTTCTGACTCCCCTCATCCCCTTGCGTGCCGTTCGATGTTTGCCGCCCAAAGAGGGGAAAAGGTCCCCAGTTTTACTCTCGAAGGCGATTTGTGGAGAAGCACCTGATGGCACTTGAGGGGACGCATCCCCAGGAGGGCGTGGAATTGGTGCTTGTGGAGTCTTGTTCTTGCAAAATCGTCTCCTTGGAGGCTCATTGGCAGTACCGCCACCGCCCGTATCGGTAGGCCTCTCGGCTGATACGACTTCGCCGCGGAAAGTGCAGTTTTGATTCTGCAGCACTGCCAACCCTAAAAGGCTGACGCCGGGCCGTAAATATGATCTCCGTCGTTACTGTTACGGAACGCAGTGGGATGCGGAGGCATCGCATCGCAAGCACGACAACATGGACGTGGCATCAAGTTCGGCGTCCCTCTTCTACCAGGTCTTTCGGCTTTATCGCCATATCTCCTCGGCGCGGAGCTTTTCCGATTCAGCCGGTAAGTGCAAATCTCGAGCTCGCGGATGGCAGTTTGGCTAATTAATGCTCGAGTGCCTCCTGCCAGGCGCCCTATCCGTGCTCATTGCGGCCGAATACTTTCGCTTCGAAAACTGGGTGCAAGCCAGTGGGCTCATCCGTAAAGATCCCGCGTCTGGGGAGCCCATTGTGCCCGATCACGCGCTGCGACGATGCATCCTGCTCGCTGCTGATGCCAACTGGGCGGCTATGGACTATCAGGCCGTGGAAGATACGGTTCTGGCAATCCTCTCTGAGGTGTACATATGCCTTGAGAAACTCAACAAGCTGAGGGGCAAGTATGGCCTAGATCTCACTGCTTCTGGCCCCTCGCCGTCTCCCGCTGCCACGTCGGCGGCGGCCTCGCCACCACCTGCGTCAACTGGAGTGCGCAACCTTGATCCGCTCTTTTCCAGTCCGCGCGTCTCCGCGGCGCTCTCTCGGGATGCTACCATCCGACAGCAGCGAAGCCGGGCTGTCAGCTTCTTCCGCAAGGTCAATTTCAGCTGGTCGATTTCCGACGATGCGAGCGACCGGGTGAAGATCGAGGAGACACTGAAGATATTGAGGGATCTCAATGACCGCCTGGAGTCGATCCTTTCGCCGTTGTCCTCTCGGGCTGACAACACCGGAGCCGATCTGACCAGGCGACTTGTTAGCCTGAAGATGCTGTCCATCACGACCGAACCGACCGAATTGCGAGCCATTGGGAAGACAACGGCAACACAGACTGGCCGCGGTGCTGAGCTCTATCAGCAGATATACAACGCCGCCACGCTCAAGGCGATGCGGCTTGAGGGAGGCGTCTCACAATCGGAGCTAGAAGGCGTTGTCCTTGAGGAAAAGCTGCTGGTCACCTCTCCTGATACGCCCGCCACTCAGGGGAAACGCAACACACGCTCACTCCGCAAGCTGCGAACGGGTGGTTCAGCCTCCACAGTCTTGGTAGAAGGGACACAGTTTCCCGATTCCATGCTGGACGCCGAAATGCGGCTCCTCCACCAGCGGATCGCCACTCTCGCCGTCCTTCTCAAGCTCGCGGGGCAGCCTTACTTCAAGATGCTCCCTAGCTGCCACGGCTACATCCGCTACAACCACACCCATTTTGGCCTCGTCTACTCCCTCCCGGACTGGGCCGACCCGAACCGCGAACCAATCCCACTCTATTCTCTCCTTCCAACCACCAGCCGACGTGATCTCGCCCCTTTCGGCATGAATAAACGCATCGGCCGCAGCAACACCCTGCCCACCCTCGAGGAGCGCTACCGGCTTGCCCACGCGATAGCGGACGCCGTCCTCTCGCTCCTCAGCGTCTCATGGGTTCACAAGAGCCTTTGCAGCTGGAACATCCTGCTTTTCCGGTCGTCGCAGGACGGCAGCGCCGGCAGGATCGACTTCGCCCGACCGCTGATTACTGGCTTCGGAATCTCGCGCCGCGAGAAGCAGTCCGAAGTCACCGTCGACACGCGCGACCGGGACTCGCCGCTCGGGCTGTGGCAGCACCCGGACCTGCACGGCAGCGCCCACGTACGGTTCCGGCCCAAGCATGACGTCTACGCGCTGGGGTTGATACTGTTTGAGATCGCCATGTGGCAGGACCTGCCTAGCTTTGATGGGCGCGGGGAACTGCTGGAGCGCGTGCTGGGCCATTCGCCCGTCGTCGCGCACAGGATGGGCACAACGTATCGGGATGCCATGATGGCATGCCTGGACGATGAGTTTCGGTGGGATGAGACGGGTATTCAGGGACAGGAGGGGGGGATGGCGTTAGTGTTTGCAGATAAGGTTGTTGCTAGGCTGTTGCTATGTGTTAGGGGGTTGTGATTGTGATGATTGCCAGACTGGAAATGGAGGAATGCAATCTACAGGGTTGAGTCATCACTCATCGTCTTTTTCCTCGTCCACTGTGTCCTCGTCGCTGCTCTCCCCTTCTAGCGCCACGGTCACACTCGGGTTCAGTTCCTGTAGGAACGTCAACGCGCCCCCCACATCCACCACCCCGCCATCCATGAGAACCCGAGCCATAGATTCCCCACCCGGCGTGACCTTTCCACCGAAATGTTTCAGCACCCGGCAGGTAGCCAGGTCCTTCCGCTGCAAGGCAGCTGCGAGCGGTGTCCTGCCTGCCTTGTCATAGACGTTCACCTCAGTACCAGCCCGCAATAGGAGGTAGACTGTCTCGACATCTGCTTTTTCCACAGCTAGATGAAGGAAGGTCCCCTCAGGCCCCCGCTGGTTCGCACTGGCGCCATGATCGAGGAGTAGTTTAGTGGTACCAGCCTGGCCGCTGTGAAACGCAAAGCCAAGCGACACGACTAGCGCCTCCTGCCAGGACACGCCGGATGCGGTGTCGTTTCGGATGTTCTCCAACGCCCCTTTTAGAAGACGAGTCATGTTATTATAGGCGGCATAGGCACATAACTCGAGGGACCAAACCACCATGTCATTATCCTTGGAGCCAACCGTACGAACAGCTTGACGCTCTCGCACCAGGATTTTAGCGATTTCCAATCGGCCTAGGTAGATATCCTCGAGATCTCGGACGGTGTCTTGGGAGTCACCCAGCTTACTGGTGCTTGCGGTGATCAGTGAATGGCAGTAGTCGAGAGCGTTTCGACGGTCTTTGGGATCCAAAGATTCGTTCCCAGAAAGGATGTCGACTCGCGCACCTGCCTGGCAGAGCATCCTAGCAATTTCAACGTGGCCGTCAAGCACGGCGTTGTGCAGAGCTGTGTGACCATCTTTGTCAACAAAGTCCAGGTGGTATGGCGTGTTGAACTTTTGGAGGAGGTAGCCCACGATCAGCGGGTTTCCGTGCTGGCATGCCAGGTGCAATGCTGTTGTCTTCCAGCTGGGAATTACGATGAAGGACGGAACCGAATCCTTATTGGAGTGCAAGGGCTCAAGGAGGTATCTCAGCGGTGCAATGGCCCTGTCCAGATTGTTAATGACATACTCGCAGAGTATGTTCGCGTCGGGGTGCTCTTTTTCCTTTGGCGAATCGGGCTTCCATAGGGCATTGACGTCTGCCCCGTGCCTGATGAGAGCAGAAGCAATCTCGAAATTCCGGTGCAACACCGCATCCATCAGCGGTGTCCGGGCCTGCTGGTTCGGAAAGTCCACCTTGACGCCCTCACCGACAATGGCATCAACAACACTTCCATCACAGCTGAAACTCTCTGCACAGAGTTCCAGGAGCTTCTCGGCGTTTGGGAGACGGCCGTCGGCAGAGTATACCTTGGCCCGTTTCATGGCGTACAGGACGATCGTGGTGTCTGATGTTCGCATGATTTCCTGGGCGACCTCGGCCCAGAACTTTGCCGGGTCGCTCGTCCCCTCGAGGAAACCATCTTCGGACAGGAGCTTCAAGATGGCTGTGCCACAGCCTGTTGCGTGCAGAAGCTCTGGGAGTACTGATATCGGCAGCTTCGTAGCCAGGTTGAAGTCGCGGAGAACGAGCAGAGTCTGCCTCATGGCGTCAATCCAGCCCTTGCCTCCATAAGCCAGTCGCGCGTGGAATGGGCGCAAGGCCACCGCCTGGAAAACGTAATTCGTAGACCGTGGGCGGTTCGAGGGGTGGTCAGGAAGAACTTGGTCGGGCCCGGAAACGGAAGGGAGAAGCGGGCCTAGAGTCTCGCCTCTTTGGCGTAATTCCTCGAGGAACACGCGGAGAATCTCGGGTTTGTTCATCCGAATGGCCATGTCCACCGGCCTTGTACCCTTGAAGGCGTGGCGAATATCTGCCCCTGACGAGACGAGTTTCCTCGCGAGCGCGGTCATGCCTAGCTCTACAGCCCAGTGCAGAGCTGTGCCTCCATGGCTGATTCCGAATCCGTCGACGAATCCAAACGGCGGCTCTGCTGTGGCGTCCAAGAGATTCTTGCCGGATCGGTTGAGGAATAGTCTGGCCAGGTCGAACATGTCCTCTGGCTTCTCAATGGCAACAAGCCAGTGCCACGGCGTCTCCCCCCGCTCGTTCGGCAAAGAAGCCTGGGCTCCCGCCTCGAGGAGAAGCTTGGCGATGTCGGCATGACCAAACCGGACTGCCAGCAGCAGTGCCGTGTTACCGTTCTTATCTCTGGCATCGATAACGGTGTGTAGGAGTCCAAGCCATGGCCGAAACAAACCGGGACTTGCCCCAAGCGCAGCCCCGATGTGCAGATGCGAATTCCTCCGTGGACGGAACCATATTTCCTGGAGCTCATCCATCGTTGGTCGGCCCGACAATAGTCTCGATGCCGAAGCAAATGCGTCCTCGCCGAGCTTCTCACTGACAATGTCGCTAACTCCGGAACCCACTCCGGCTACTTCTCGGGCCGCCCTTTGCTCAGCATCTCGCGACGCCTGAGGGTTGTAGCGACGGAGCCAGATTCGGGCAAGAAGTGAGCCTTCTTCAACCCCTCGAATCAAGCCCTTCTCATACTGGCTGCGAGTTGCGGCATCCATCGCTGCACCGGAGGCTTCGTAGAACTGCCCCAGCATCACTCCGGCAGTGGTGTCACCGGCCTCAGCGGCCTTCCTCATTAAGGAGACACCGACAGCGATATTATCGTCCTCCGGTGGACCGAAGCCATCAAAGGCTTGGAGGCTGAGCTGGAAAAAGGACTTGGCCCAGGTGGGCCGGTCAAAAGCGTCGGGACTCTCCGTGACATCGGATGCGCACTGGTAAAGCATGGCTTTCACGCTTCTGGGTACGTCAAACATCCGTATGTGGCTGACAGCCATCTGGGATCGTAATTATGTGAGACTTCGCTCTAGCCGTTTTCAGGACTTAAAACCCAGGTACTTACACCACTTTTTACAGATAATTCCTGGCGACCGCCGCCATCATCCCTCGTCGGGGAGGGGTGATTTTCGGGAAGCCCGGATAGCTGTGAGCCATAGTGCAGTGACTCCACCGCTTTGTCGAGGTCCCTCGTTTCGATCGAGGCGGATAGACAGTGCTGGAGGCATCGTTGAGGTATCGACACGGCCAGCTTGTACGACTGAAACCGAGTATAGCTGTCTGCACGACCTCCAAGGAGCATGGCCTTTTCATAAGCCTCTTCGAGAGACTGTGCCGCTTCACCAATAGTCGAATCGTTCTTCTTCCGCCTCCAGATGTCTTCGCTGTCCTGGCCGTCGAACGGATGATTCTCGCCCCGGAGGCAAAGCCTCCACACGAGAAGGCCATATGAGTAGGTGTCAGTGCCACACAGCAAACTGGTTTGAACCGGCTCGTTGTGTTCGGGCGAGGTCCACGGGGGAGTTCCCGTAGTGAGGGTAACCATTTGGCGGCTCTCATCCTTGATAACGGAGCTGCCAAAGTCGGACAATTTGGCCCTCACACGCCCGTTTCCCAGATCGAAAACGAGAACATTCTGAAGCTTTAAATCCCCATGAATGACTCCGCTGGCGTGAAGGGCCTGTAGGCCGCTCCCAATCTCTTGGCTGAGCTGCAAACAGGTCTTGATATCGGGCTTCTTTGACGCGATATATTGTTGAAGGGACCCATGCTGAGCCTGCTCCAAAACCAGCACTGGAATCCATGAATGTGCGACGGGGTCAATGCGGGTCCATAACACCGACGTCAACCGGACGATGCCGTTATGCCTCCTGAGTGGGGGGTGGGAGAGGATTCGCAGCTCCGTCGACAGAAACTTGTAAGTGCTCTTGAGGAGGGCACCGTTGGCGTCAGGGACCAAGGGATACTTTGCCACGTTCTGGTGAGGGAAGCGGCTAATTTGGGAAAAACCGCCCCTTGCGAGAAAAGACCCGCGCGCGGATGAGAAGTCCACGTTGGGGATATAGGCGAATGGTTTCCCGGAGGACTTTGCCCAGTTCACGGCCCGGAAAAGGTCCCACGTCGCTTGGAGTCGATCGGCCTTGTTATCCTCCCCCTCCTTAGGCCGTGGCAAGACCAGACTTGTGGTTGCTGGGTTGACGAACTGACCGTAGTCTTGTATCATGACACGACTATAAGTATAGGTGTAGGTTCGCTCGCGATAGTGGTTGGATGATGCTTCGGAGGCCATATTGATGGATTATCTGGTTGCTTCAATGATATTGTTATGGACGACGACCAGGGAAGTCAAAAGCTAAATTGGCCGGAGAGAAAAAAACAGGCAAGGAAAAAACAGGGGAGGGAGACAGCCTGACCCCTCACATTTGTGATGGCGGGGTAAAGGGCATGACAGATGGTGCCCGACTGTGCGGCTGAGCAACGCCCGACGGCTGCAGCTCGCAGGCAGGCTGAGCTCTCCTGATGCCTCTTTCAGTCTCCCTCCCACCTGCCCGCAACATCGGTCCTTCCGCGAGACTTTCAAAACACTCCTCATTACCAACTAACCCCCTGAAGTGACTCGGCATCGGCGCCAGCTTTCAACATGTCTGTAAGTCGAGGCCTCGCCATTGAGGCTACGCTCATGGGCCATGTCTCGTGCAACAACGCCCACGGGGATAGCTTGTTGCATTGGGCCATCCGGGAACACGGTGCCTCCCTGGCTCGTCCACTGATCCTGAGCGGTGTCCCCGCGAATCTCCCCAACGATGAAGGCCAGACCCCCCTCCATATCGCTGTGGCCGCGGACGACCTCGAAACGTGCGAATTAATCGTCGCCAGCACGGCCAGCTTGAGCTTCCTCCACTCGCAGAACAAAAATGGATGTTCCCCCGTCATATTGGCCATACTCATGCTGTTCCATGGCCTTTCCACTGACGACAGCATCCTCGACTGGCTTGTCCAACAGGATGCCCGGCCATCGCAATACGAGGCCCAGTGGTTTATAGCATTTTGTGCCGCCATCTACGGCGGTGACAGCGTCTTCGACGTCTTCCTGCGACATGGAAAAAGTCTCCTAGATAAGCACCCTACAACAGGCGAAACCACGCTCCACGTTGTGCTCCGAATCACTATCCCATGGAGCAACGCGCTGGCGCCAGCCAAACTCCTTCTGGAGGCCGGTGTCGATGTCAATGCCGTGGACAATGATGGAGTCGCTGCTTTGCACATTGCGGCACAGCGACGCGACGCCAATGATGTGATCAGTTATCTCGTCAAAAACGGTGCCAAGGTGGACGCGATCGTCGCGGGACTTGGCAATGGCGATGATACACCTCTGGTTATCTCCATCCTCTGGGCGAAAGTCGAAAACGCCCGGGCCTTGATCGAAGCCGGCGCCAATGTGTTTCACAAGTTGAACGAGGGTGTACCGCTCCTTCATCTCGCCGCCCTTGAGGGCCAGCGGGAAATCCTCGAGCTCCTTCTCACAGCAGGAGTCCAGGTCAACACGCTCGATGAGGCCGGGGAAACGGCGGCCTACTGGGCTTGTCAAAACGGCCATCTGGATTGTCTCGATTTCCTAATCAGCCAAGGCCTCGACCCCAAGGCCGGGAAGTCGGACTTGATGGGAGAAGCCATAAAAAGGGAGCATCTCCCCATTGTCGAGAGTTTGTGGGACCACGGTGTGCCCATTACGGCGCAACATTTGACCCATCCCTTCTTCCTCGAAGACATCCCTCACAGTCGCTGGGATATGCTCTACTTCCTCATGCGGCATTTGAAACCCTTCCCCCAAAATCTTGGTGGTGATGCCGATGTCAAATCCGACAACGACGCCCACGTCCACAACTCTGGGATCCACCTGTTACCCAGATACCCCCTAGCCGGATCCTTCGTCCTCGCCGCTGCCAACATGGAATTCGGTCACAAGTTTGACAATATCAGTAACGCGGCATGTGCCAGCCTCCTTTTTATCTGCGCACAACACGGATTTCTATCTGGGGCTCGGGCCGTCCTCGATGCAGCTCCGTCTCGGGGTGAGATCCGAAATTACCACGATTTGCCCCACGGCTGGAGTGCGCTGGAGATTGCCGCCTGCGAGAACAACACTGCGCTGGTTCAGCTCTTGTTGGATCATGACTGGAATCCGAACCGCAGAGACATACGCGGCCGGACAAGTCTACACCTTGCAGCGCTCTGTGGCGCTGCGGCCGTTGTAAAGAAGCTGCTGAACGAGCACAACGTCCATCGCGGGGATAAGAATAAGGATACGCCACTTCACCTGGCGGCCCGCTCTGGTTCGGTTCCAGTCCTAGAGCTCCTCGTTGATGCGGGAGGAGATGTGCACACGCAAAACAAGGTTGGGGAAACTCCTTTGGGGATTGCCTGCGAGTGGGGCCATGCTGTTGCAGTTCGATGGCTCTTGGGCCGGATGGGGGATTCCTCGCGCCTGAAGTTGGGCCCGCTACACCACGCCGCCCGCAGCAATCACGTCGACTGCATGGAGCATCTGATCGCCGCAAAATTCGACGTAAACGCGAGGCACGCTAGCGGCAACACTCCCCTCCACGCTGCCGCCACAAGCGGCTCATGGAAAGCCGTCTCACGACTCCTCGAGGAGGGCGCGGACCCAAACTACCGCAACGACCAAGGCAAGACGCCCTTTGCCTTGGCCTTTTCGCACACAGACGTGCCCCCCGACGTTACCACCGAGCTCCTCAAGAGGATCACGGTGGATTGGGATCTCCCTTTATCTCGAAGCATCTTGTTCAACGTCTGCGTCGGTGGTAACAAAGCCGCCATGAGGGCCGTCTTTGACCTTCTTAGCCAAGACCGCCCCAAGGACGCGAAGAAGACAGTTCGCCGGCTTCTCCCCGAACTTCTGGGAGAGCTCTGCTCCTCCGGGCCCGCAGCCGACAATACCGCGGCATTCTCCCTCCTTCTTCCTTATCTACATTCCAGCTCCAAGGAGGCTCTGTCCACGACCATACTTTCCGCGACTATCGCCGCCGGCGACGACGCTGAGCTTGCGCAGTCGCTGCTGGACATCAATCCCAAAAACGCAGACCTCCGCATGCCTCGGTCGTGGACCATGCTGCATCTTGCCTGCCGGTATGGGCGCATTAAGATTGCGAGAGTATTGTTGGCGAATGGAGCGCCGACGTCGGCGGAGAGTGACGATGGAGTGACGGCATTGGGGGTGGCGAAGAAGTATCTGGAGGGTGACATATTGGAAAGGTTTGTGGATTTGTTTAGGGGGTATGATGCTACTTTGGAGGCGTTGAAAGGGGACAAGGAGTTGCGGGATTTGATTTTGGCGGCGCAATCGGAGATACGCCTGGACAGCAATAATAAGTTCGATAGGGATGAAGATAACGAGGAGGACGGGCATAACGAGGAGGGCAAGGAGGACAAGGAGGGTAACTAGGACGTGGAGGACGGGAAGGAGAACGAAAATCTGGGTTACAAAGAAAGTAGGAGCGGAAATGTGGGAAATGTTGCTAGTAGTAACAGTACCCAGGTAGAAATTGGATACTAATAAAGTATGGTTTGCCTTTCTGATATGCTGGTGCTCTGGAGTCGAAGGTAACCAATTGCCACAGTCATTGTGAGCCCCCGCTTGGAAAGCCGCCGTCCATGCCACCCACACTCCCAGCCATACGAGAAGGATCCCACGCCATGACAACCAGTACGAGCATGTCGACCAACTGGTGGCTAACACGCACGGGTCCCTAGCTATTACCCTGGTCCTGTAAGGCTGGCGTATGTCGTGTGGGTACATCGCCCGGTCCGCTGACGTCACCAACGAGGCGATGGAAGCGGAGCTCGCCCTCGGTAGGTCCCAGTCGCGGAGACCAAAAGGCTTCCTTCTAAGTGAGCAGCTGGCCATCTGCGGCAGCCCAGCAGCCCAGCGCCGCGGGTAGCGAATAGCCACAGTCCAGCCGGGCATCCACCCGCCGTGGTGCATCCAAGGTAAGGGCCGAAGAGCTCGCGAGCGAAAGGAACCCTGCCCCGGGGCCAAGCCGTGGCGTGAAACTACGGGTCCATGTAGCCGCCCAACTGAAAGGTTCGGCCGTGCTGGCTAGAAGCCTGTCCATTCAGCAGTGGCCAAAAGGCCCAGCTGTCCGCCGTGCCTACAGGACAGGTCGAACCAGAGGGTTTGCCGTCTCAAGCAGGAGACCAAAAGGTCACTACCGCGTTACGTAAAGGCAGAGAAGGTATGGAGGGGAAGGAGATGGGGAGAGAGAGAGAGGAAGAATGAAGGGGAAAATGAAACGAGCAGAACCACAGCCCCGTCCGTAGAAGGCTGTTTAAACATCGCCAGTGGACTAGCGCCGGATATAGGCCAGCCCGTTGGCATTCTTGCCCGGCGAATAGATACGTACGCTGCTGCTCCGGCCCCACAAAGTGCCGCCCTTAACTCGCAGACGCTTGGCCTGCCTGTATTCTGCCGTGGAGAGTGTGGAGGTCGGGTCACTTGGGCGTAGGCGTGGAAGAAAGAAGTTCATGCGCGGCCTCGCGCGGGTAGGCGGTGTCGTAATAAGGGACCTTCTGTGCGGGAGCCCCCTGACATGCGCCCAGGAGGCTGTGCATCAGGCCCGGGTGTTGTGTCGAGCCTCCACGTCAGCCCGCCGGAAGGTCAAGGCTGACAGGGCTCCGGAGCAGGCAACGAGAGCAGCGATGTGGCAGGCGGCCGGCCGGCACCAAGCGCTACCGCGATGCGCCGGGCCCCACAGGACGCTTCCGGAGAGCCGCGAAATCCCACGACCGGGAGCAGCCTTGCCACGTAACAAAAAGTGGCGCCACTTCAGTATTCGCCGCCATCACCACTCACAACAAGCCGCTTGGACCGCCAGGACCAGGTGCGGACGTTGAGGCCAGCGGCAAAGTCCTCGCTTCCCAAGGGCAGCCACCTGAGGCATGTTTTCGGCAGCTGGCGACAACGGCAGACAACGCCAGTGGGCCACGCGAATCCCTTCAACAGCCGTGGGTGGGGCGCGGGAAGGCGCGGCCGCCACCCGGCACGGTCCACAAGGGCTTGGTGACCGTGCAAGGCCGTTGTGTATTTCCGTCGTTCCTCCAGCTGGCCTTCTGTTCGAACCGCGTCCCGACAGTCAAGGGGTATGCTTCAGTCACCCAAAGGCGCTAGACAGCAAATTCGTGTAGGCGAAAAGGTGCGCTTGGCAGGTCGCAGTCACAGCTCTTCTGGCGTCCTCGCCTTGGTGCCAAAGGCGGAGCTTTGCTTTATTCGGGGCGGCATGAGTAACGGCCGGGTCGGTCGCAACCTGCTAGAGGCAAAGCCGCGTGGCTCTAGGAAACGTTAGCGATCGCGGTTCTTCACACAGTCGAAAACAGAAGGTGCCGAAAAGATACAGCATGTTTCCTACCTACTTAGCGTCGTCCTGCGTTTCCGTATTCGAAAATACGAAAACGGAGGTAGGCGAAAGGCATCTATCTAATCACGTCCCATCGCCCGCTTGTCTGCCTCATACCAAAAGCCACACCCAGCAAAACGTCTCCCCACGGGCAGAGACGGTCGACAAATATCCGCAAATGCCTAGCTTCCTTTTCTGGAAATGTTCTCACCATTGGTTGGCCGAACCTTACCCCTGGTTTTCGCTCGCGGTGGAACCGAAGTGGATTTTTAAGCATGGATATCCCATCTTGACCCGCCTCACAGGCCAGCGGGCTGCATGATAACCAAAGATCAGCTGTCTCGACCTTTCTGTTAAAGTAAACACCTTGGCAAGCCTCTCCCGAAAACCAAACGAGCTGTTGGGATTAAGCAATGCTTGCCATTCGGAGCCCGCGGGGGTCTGGCACAAAGTGGCGTAGAACAAACTTTTAGAGTGCGCGATAAGCGTCGATACCAGGCACACAACCTGCCTCGATCTCTTGTCGCTGCCACGCTGCTCATGACAGCAAGCTGATCTAAAACATCAAGTTGGTAGGGCAAAGAATTGCCAGATCAATAATCCGTGGACATGGCTTAAGTTTTTGGGCAGCTACCTGGCGGCCATCCTATCACCCATTTATACTTTTTTTTTTCTCTCTCTCCTATTTGAAATTCGACATGTACCATCTTCGCGAGCGGCAAACGGAGCTCGAGATAAAAGCTCTTGCTTATGACACATCAAACAGATCCTTAAAAAAGGCCCTTAGGTCGGTATCCATCCACTGGACCAGCACCCGCAGCACTGCTAACAGTTTGTACAAGCCCACCAACGAGCGGGTGTCCCCAATCAGGATCTCGTAGACAAACTCAAACTCTGCTCCACGGTCACAAACAAATGACAGCGTCCAGTAGCTCTCCGACACCAAGATGACGGGCATGGCGGTAGGCATGCCTTTCGCCGCCGGCTTTACAGACATCCACGCCTGCATCCGAGCGAACCAGGCGGCTGTCCATAGCCCCAGCTGGACGCGGCCCTCGGCGACGTTCGCCGAAGCCTTGGTTTCGATGCTGACACCTAGAGGTCGCAGAGTTAAAGGCATGTACGTGCTTTGGTTGACCGACCGCTCGTCCGGCGCCGCCGCCCTGACAGCGTCCCATATGGCAGACCCCAGCGGCGTCGTCTTGGATTCGGACAGCACCAGAGCGAAATCCACCATCTTGCCAGCTGCAACGGCCACATCTGCGCCTGCGCCTTCGGCGGCGACACGGGGTCGGCCTACCGACGACGCGGCAGAGGATGAGACAGAGGACGTAGGTGCCGTCCCAGACACCGACGAGGCCGAAGCGCCGGTGGCGAGCCATTCGGGGGCGATTCGGGCCGTGGTAATGGCGAGGCGCCTGACCCCGGACCCAGCCGTCGCCAGCTGAAGTATGGGGGAATGGACGTCCATATTCCAGGCTGTCTCGGAAACGTTCTCTTCGAGACACTCGTCCGCCGCGGCTTTTAATTTTAGCAGCGCCGCCAACTCTGCCTCGGCAGCTGCCCTCTTGTCATGGGAATCCGAATCTGTCGCCCCTTCCGGGCTGGAGAAAAACCAGTATGCCGGCCATGATGTTGTCCGAGCTCCAGATTCTTGCAGGGCCCTGGTCACTGCCTCTTGAGCCTCGGCGGGGACGAACGCATTATGAAACTCGACGATATTTTGTATGCAGCTGTACAAGTCGGCCATGTCGGGTGGAAGCTGCCTCGTGGGATCCGACAATGCTTTCATCTCGATAGGTTTGGGCAGGGCCCGCATGTCTTGTGGCTTTTTGACGGGGCTCGTCGAGCGTTTTTTGCGGGTGGGAGAGAACCCCGAGCCGGTCGATTTCGTCCTCGGGCCGCGGCTTTGGGCGTGGCTGTGGCTGACGGGGGGGGGGGGAGCGCTGGTCCGGTGGTGGTGGCAAGATAACGACGGGGCGCTGCTCGAACATGGACCGTCCGGGGCGAGGTGTCGGGTCGCCATCGGGTGGCAGTGTGTGGTCGGCGTCGGCATTGTCGTCTGTTTCGATGCGTCGTCTCTTAGAAGGCGACATCGAGCGCACGGCGGACGAGGGTGGTGGTGTTACCGGCATGATGGCGCGACTTTTTTGCTGATGGTGGAGAGAGGCTTCGTCTGCAGCGGCGCAGTCGTTGTCTGCCGCTGCGCAATTGCTTAGCCATGTGTCGATACGGCAGCAGTAACAATCTGGAGAATATTCCAACATGGTCGGGTCGTTGAGCATAAGTCGGGTCATTGGGCATAGGTGGGTTGAGTAGAAGGATGCGATTGGAAGTGCTGGGCCATTTGTTTTGATCCGTTGCCGGCACGGGCCAATTGCGTTGCCATGGCCTGTGTGGGGAACGGATGAGTCAGCATTACGCACAAACCACCTAGGTAGCCTTTAGCCGTCCCCTCCGACGCGTCGGAAAAAGGCCTAGACTAATCCGAATCATCGCACTTTTCCTCCAATTCTGCACCATTTATTTTATGGCAATCCAGGCAGGGATGCACATGGAGTCCTATCCTCCTCCCTGACCTGCATTAAAACAAGTTAAAGCATCGCGGAAATCGTTGGTTGCGCGAGGGCGGCCGCTCCGGAATGCGTTACAACTAAAGCGTTTAATTTTAAAACCCCAGGGCCATTAAAATAGCTTTAAGCCAGGCCGTTAACCGGCGCGCGCATTTACGGTAAACCTTTACATTTACTTTAAACGGGCAGGCCTTAGCGGGAAGTTAAGCCAATTTTTTTCCCATTAAATCCTGGCCTGCCTTATCCTGTCGCTTACCCTTATTACCACATAGGATATATATATTACCACACATTGCCTTAGCTTAATTTCAAACCCCTCGCTTAAACCGATTTAAAATTCTTAAAATTTTTAACCGTCCGGACCTTGCTTAAAAGCCATATAATTGCCACATAGCGCCTAATTAAACTTTATTTTTATGCCGCGTACGATAAAAGCAGCCAGCCCAGCAGCAATTACCAGCCCTTCCTTTTACAGCTGGATATAGCAAAATTAAGCGCCCACTCATTTTCTTATCCGGTTATTTTATTTTTCCCTTTTAAAAAATTTTCCCAGTTATTAATCATTTTAAACCCTACCGAAATCGTTGGCAACCTTTTCGTTTTTTTTACATTTAATTGCATATATATATATATATATA